>JALIZH010003501.1:0-82500 GCA_030522465.1 Rhipicephalus appendiculatus
CATACAGAGAACTCAGTCAACGCGGATGGAGAAACGATTCTCCGCCAGTGAGGACCGAACCCAAGGCCTTCCGGTTAGCTCCCTGCTGCGGCGAATTGTATACTTGCCCACGTCACTCGATTCTCAATTTACAGGGGGGCTGAAAAGCTACTGGCTTTGTCACATTTCGCTTAGAATTGAATCATAAACGTGGAACCTTATGAAGGCTTGATACCTTGTTAAGTAATTGTGCAAGTTTGAGATGTGTCTGATCTTCAGAACTAGTTTCAGTTTCAGATGGAATGTGATATGGCAGTGGTATAAACTGGTTTCTTGTGTTGGAGTTACCGGGTGTCATTAAGTTTTTGTTTCAACAGAAAAAAAAGTCTACGCAGGACATTCGCACACAAATGTCAAAAAACATTGGGGGAGAAGTTCCCCTTCCTATAGCTTACTCAAAAGCTGGCTTTCTCTTTTGAATACATGGCCATTTTACCACTGAATTTCAACCGCGCAGTGGCCGCCCAACAGCCTCGAGGGATCCGGTAACAAGCTAACCTGTCTACAGGGTTATTCATGATGACAGGAGGGAACACCTGTCGAAAACAAAGCCCAGTACCTGGAAATCTTCTGGGAGCATCTCGGTTCCATTGGCACCAATATCCTACGCATGCGCAAGCTCGCAGCGATGTGAGTGCCGAATTGTTTGAACAGCCAGCAGTGAAGATTCGCGCACGTCCAAAGTTCTGGCTGCCAGATTGAATATCCTGGGTTCCAGATTGCCTCATCATCGCTCATATTCACGTGACCTGGTCCCTGCCAACGACCGCATGTTTCCTAACTTGAAGAAACTTTTGAAGGGACATCATTCTGGCGACATTTTTGATGTCAAACATGCTGCTGAAAGCTGTTTTGACGACTTATAGCACGTTATCTTTTTTAATGAGCTTGAAAAGATGAAACAACGACGTAGAAAGGGCATCTATTTGAGGATGGATTACTTTGATTAACTGTGTACTTTCAACGCTTTCACCATGCTCCTCCTGTGCAGAGCCAGGAACTTTTCAGCACCCCTGTAGTTATGTCATGATTACTTCAATCAGAAACGTTATAACTAATGTCCCCAATGATTTGCTTTGCTACATTAGATGTTTTTGTTTTGTTTACATGGTTGTACCTGGAAGAATATAGGCCTCTCGATCCACTTCACTCGATTCATACCGGGAAAGAAGGAACTTATAAGAATACTAAATTTTATTGTTCTCTTCTTTTTTTAAAGGGGCAATACAGTGAAACAATGAATCTGCTGAGATTGATAAACTGTGCTCTGAGAACTTTAATGTTGTTAGTTTCACCATCATGGGTTTATTAGTAGAGGAGACAATCAACGTCAAAATATCATTTTAAAATTTCGCGCCGAAATGTCCGTGCGTGAAGTCACGTATTTTAAAGTGTATTTTTGGCGACACTTGCCCAACGAAATTTTCTGAAACTTCGTGCGGTAAGTCTACGGCCCTCTCAGAGGACAATGTACTTCATTTGTGCCGATTAGGGACCTCGCAGGGCCTAGTAGACGTCGTCAAAATCCCTGACGTCACGGCGACTGCTGCGGGAACTTCGAGGCGGCGTCGCCACCTGCGTTTCCTTTTTGCGCGTTTTCTCGCTTACCAGGCGGCTTCTCGGGGCAAGCAGGGCGATTTTAGAATATTGACATAGTAATTTACTAATATCAGAAAAATCGTTTTCCTTCTCTTGTGTCATTTTAAGCAACGAGCCTCATTGAAATCGGTGCAGTGGATGCCGAGTCTTTTCCGTGTCTCTTTATGTAATTTCGCGAGCTCAGTGACGTTCCTGTTAACAGCCTAAGGGAACTCTTAATAATAATGATATGTGGAGTTTTACGTCCCAAAACCACGATATGATTATGAGAGACGCCGTAGTGGAGGGCTCCGGAAATTTTGACCCTCTGGTGTTCTTTAACGTGCACTGACATCGCACAGTACACGGGCCTCTACCATTTCGCCTCCATCGAAATGCGACCGCCGCGGCCGGGGTCGAACCCTTGACACCGATATTCGTTGTGTAAGTGTACTGATCGCAATAAGAGCCGAAGCGTGCCCCCCTTCCCGTCAGCTGCGATGGACACTGGCAGGCGCTCGCATACAAACGGTGCATCTCTCGTCGAGGGGTCGTCGGGCACTCTAGCTTGCGCTTTTTCCCCCAATTTGCTGCCACCTGTCTCATGCAGAAGCGCGACGATAATGCCGTCCCCTGAAACTCTGTATAAGCACTGGTTGCGCACATTTCGTTGTTATTCTTGCGGCATTGAGAAAACGATACGAGAGAAAGAAAAAAAAAAAAGAAAGGGAAGAGGCTGCTAAGTTTTATTTTGCTTTGTTTGTTGGTTGTTCGCATTCTCGCTGCTGCGCCTCATGCATTACTGTTCGGCACTTATGAAATAAGCGTGCCCTGAAGTCTAGTTATTGGTTCTTGGAAAAAAAACAAAAAGACAAAAACAGTGTCGTAAAGCGCAGCGAGAAATGAGTCGGGAATCGAGCGGCTGAGAGGATGGGAAAACGCGGAAAAGAACAGGCCCACACTTGATATGCAAATGTCAGCCCAGAATACAAAATGTGCATAGACCTCGGTCAGCAAGTCATCGGTATATCAAAAAGACAAACATATTCTCTAAATGCGCTTTTCTAGAAAAATGTACACATCAGCTTTTCTGATAAGCAGTGCTGCATATTCATCGCACTTATGCGGACACACTCAGTACTGAACTTGAACGTATATTCTTTTTTTTTTTTTTGTGTGTGCCATCTGTAGGAGCGGATGATGAACGATCTCGTAGATAGTAATCAATAATTATTGTAGTTTTACGCCCGGAAGCCAGGCGCCGTAGTGGAAGCCTCCGGAAATTTCGGCCGGCTGGGGATCTTTAACGTGCACCTGAATCTAAGCACACGGGCCTAAAGCATTTCATCTCCGTTGGAATGCGGCCTCCGCAGCCGGGATTCGATCCTGCGACCTTCGGGTCGGCATACAAGCACTATAACCACTACAACACCAATACATCTTAGTTAACGCTCCTGGCCAACGTTATCTTTCTAGTGAAGCCTCCATTTCGGCTTCGCCATTTTTGATATGATTATCTTTGTTGTCGCAAACAGAACGAAAAAAAAAGGAGGTGGCTTAGCTCGGCTAAGCCCGGTTATGAAACCGAAAGCTTGTTTACTTGGTTATGCTTGTTTACCCTCATAGCCTAAGCACAGTTCGCCGACCGAACGATATGGCTAGTCGAACGTTCCGTATTGCGTGCGCTCACTACCGTCGTTTCGTCAGCTTCCGGAGCCGTCGCCACAGTCGACGCGAGAAACGGCAATCGGCTAAACCACCAACAGACGCTCGCGCTCGCGTGCTCCTCTGCTACCAGATGCACGTGCTCCTTGCGTTTTCATCTCGCACGCTGAGGAAGGGCATTCTGAGAGGAGGGCAGACGAACCGATGAACGCGTTCGCTGTAGGCTTGTGCATAACTGCAACGCCACAACTAAATTTCGCGCGCTTGTCACGGGGTATCCGTTCTTCGCTTCAAGGCCACTCGGAGATACACAGTGAAACTTATCTACTAGGCCAGTAAAGCTTTCGCTTTAAAAGTACCGAGATACTCGTTCACCAGAGGTGGAGGGGGGGGGGGGGGAGGGCTGTCATGTTTTCTTATCTTCTTCCTTTGTGTGTTTAGAAGTTTCGTCGCTACTGTATTAGTCATCGTTTCACGATGATCGTTCTGTAGTTACATAAATAAACCGAAACCGAAACGCGAATAGCGCCACTGCCATACTCTTCCTTGACGTCCAGAATGCGCTAGCATCGTTATATGAACCATCAGTCTTACTATGAACCATACTTTATGTATGTTCGTGCGTGCGTTTGTATGTGTGCGTGCATATATACGCAAGCAAAACTGAAACATTTCGGGGGGGGTTTGAACCCCCCCCAGCCCCCCCCCCCCCCTTGGCTACACCACTGCTTCCTTTCATGAGTGGGCTGCCCGCGTTTGCTGTTGTAGCATGCATGGCGCACGTAGCTTAACATGTGTGGAAGAACAAGCTCCAAACACCACATCAATCGTAGTCGCTAACAATGACGTCATTGTGGTCGTCTACTCTAGTAGCGCTCGTTGACGCTTTGGTTTCGGTCTCACCGGTGAACTTGGTCGAATTTCATCCCTCCGCAATAATTAGCGGAGGCGGCGTTTTGGAAGTCTCAAAGCGGCAAGAGGCTCTTCGCAGGAAGGACTTCGACTTTCCCATTTGACCTGACCCCGTGTCTCCTCTAATTAAAAAAAATTAATTATAATAATTTGTGTAGTTAGTGCAATAATGAATGTCTCTTGTCATGTTAAAATGTCTTCTTCCACATAAAAATCAGTTAGAAAGGTAGTGAGCAAATATCACATTTCCCTTATTTTGCAGAATTTTTGGACATATATAGTTAATGTAACGACCCGCATAATGACCAAGTGGAGGTCCCTACAATATTTACGTTTGATATTTCAAACATTTAAAGCAGCTTTTTTTTTTTTAATTAAAGACGACCTGCCTTAGGCCACGAAATAGCAAACGCCACCGCAAAACGTGCAATAGTGTTTGTATTGCCCGTAGATGTAAACAAGAAATTCATAATGCGGTGATCTCCGGGGCCATATTGAGACGCACTGTGCGCTAGCACTGTTTGCTCATACTTCGCGGACCAGCAGCCCCTTGTGTGGCATTTGTGGTGTCGGTGAAAACACTTCAATGCGACTTACATTTTACATTGCTTCTAGCACATCAAGAATTCTCAACAAGAGCGCTCTAAACATACATTATGACACACGCTTTCCGATCTGCTGGACACAGTTGGGGCTGCCTCGGAATCATTCAGAGGCAGCCAAAGGCATTAATATACATTCATGCCTTGTAAGGCTATAAAGGGTTTAACTTTCACGCGTTAGAAGGTTTCACACTGGTGTTTGCCCATAGCGTTGGGTCTTATCATATACTGTAAAACTATAGTCGATATAGATCACTTCCTGAAACATTTGACTTGCTATTTCATCATATTAGCATAGGCTATTGGGCGACTCCACAACACCCGGCACTTGTCCTTATAGACTGGTACTGCGTTGTTCAGAAGGTGTTCCTCGAGCGATGGACCCGTGGCAGCCTAGTTCCGGACACCAGCAGTAGTTACCGTTGGACTGATAAAGTTTATTCCGATCGCACCCAAAACCGATATCGCCTAAAACATCGTTGCATATTTCTGATATTCATTAGATATCACATATAAAATAAGATCATAGTTTATTACTTACGCATTTAAATTACTTTGTAGGTATTGAGTTTTACGCCTTTTGCTGTGATGCCACACCCCCAATTAAACACCCGCAGCGGTGGTTAGTAGTTATGATGCTCGACTGCTGACCCGCAGGTTTGCGGCGTCGAATCCCGGCCGCGGCGGCCACATTTTCGGACGGGGTGAAAATGCTCGAGGCCCGTGTACTTAAATTTAGGTGCACGTTAAAGAACCCCAGGTGGGCGAAATTTCCGGAGCCCTCCACTACGGTATCTCACAATGATGTCGTAATTTTAGGATGTTAAAACGCCAACAATTATTAAGGCGAAAGCCTTAGATGTCTCATTAAACGGGAAATCTGACCGTCGGCGGAGACCGTCCCGCGGCGTTGGGGACGAGTGATGCAAAAGATCACCATCACGTCATGGCGTCTCCATATGACGTCACCATGACGTCAGAGATTGCAAAAAATTTGTGACGTCATCATGACGTCAGGAATTCTGGCGTGAAGCCATGTGACGTAACGCCACATGATGCCGTCGTAGCGCCCTCCTTTGAGCGGCGAACAAAACGGGAGAGCGCGCGACCTTTAAGAGAAGATAATGAAGACGTCGCAGCGAGCGATGGAAAGGAAAATGATAGGTGTAACCTTAAGAGACAGGAAGGGGGGGGGGGAGAAGTGATTTTTTTTTCTAAGTTAGAGGAATGAAAAGAAAAGTGGGCCCCGCAATTGTCTGCATCAGGGTGCGACACCTCAGCAGTGGCCCACGAGGGAAGGGATAAGGAGGGATTAAAAGAGATAGAGAGAAAAGTAATGATGGAGAAAAGTAAAAGATTGGGAGGAAGGATGCTGGAATCCGTGGAAGGGGCCGCGATCGGCGAGAGGTCGGCACGAAGCGGGCATCGCGGATCAGACGACCAGGCACGGAATCCAGCGAGAGAGGGATACGGTTACTGAAGTCCGAGGACGGGGCCCCGATCGGCGAGAGGTCGGCACGTAGCGGGCATCGCGGACGGGACAACCGTCAGGCACGGAATCCAGCGAGCGAAGACAGACAGGAAGAGAGCAGAGTGGGTCAGGGAACAAACGGGGGGTTAAGGATATCATAGTTGAAATCAAGAAGAAGAAATGGATATGGGCCGGGCACGTAGCACGTCGGCAGGATAACCGCTGGTCATTAAGGGTAACTGACTGGATCCCAAGAGATGGCAAACGCGTGAGGGGGGAGACAGAAAATTAGGTGGGTAGATGAGATTAAGAAGTTTGCAGGTATAACGTGGCAGCAGAAAGCACAGGACCGGGTTGATTGGCGAAACATGGGAGAGGCCTTTGTCCTGCAGTGGGCGTAGACAGGCTGATGATGATGATGATGATGATGATGATGATGATGATGAATGAAGACGGCGCTTGGCAGTGGTGCGTGAAGCCACGGCTCGTGTTCCCTACTCCCTCATACAACGACTGAGAAGAAAAGGAAGATTACTTTCGCCTTCGAGTCGTCTTAGGTAAATGCACAAGGGACCCTGTGTGTGTTTTTAGTATTAATGCATCGCCAATTAAGCGTAACCTTTATCATTAACATTTCATGAGGGCTGCATTTGCGCTCTGTGTTCATAACTGGGTTTCGAGCCACTAAAAACGACGTATAGTCATCATTTCACAATCTTCAGAGCGAACAAAAATAAGGAATATAGACAGCCTGCACTGATTGTTTGATCCCCCCCCCCCCCCCCCACCATTTTTCTACTTTTTATGCATAATATGCTATATCGGACGTTTATTAGCGTCATTATGTGGTGCTACGCCTTGTAGCCGTGGCAAACAAAACGAAATCATGAAATATTGTGAAAAAAAAGGGGGGGAATTAATGACGATGAGCACAAAAGAAAGATAGAAAGTTGGGCAACACCTTTAGGCAAACGAAGCAAGTTTTAAGTGGGTGCGCACGCAAACATACAAAAACAGGAATAAACATGCGCGGTATGACGAATAAATGAAAACTTCCAGACGAATCAAAGAATGCTCGCAGAAAGCGTTCATTACGATTCATGGGGGCAATGCTCTAGAACTACATGGAATTGCGCAACTCATTATGTACATACATAAAAAAGTATAACAAACAAACTTTTGGAACGCATTTGTTTTCTGTAGCAATCAAAATTTTATAATAGAGAGGTGATCAGAAATGTATGGATCTGGGGCTTTACACGGACGCATAATAGCAGAAAGCGTTCCCTTGAAAATCCGCCTTTGAACGTGGGCGAGGTTATATTTATTCAGGGTGAATGCTCTGCGATCTAAAAGCAATCACGTTGCACTCGGTGTTCACTCGGTAGCTTCGTCTCTGATGCAATCGATGAGGGGGGAAAACATAGTGGTCTGCGTTGCCACATCGACAGAAAATGAAGCGTAATACCGGGTTGTTTTCAGCGATCTGAAAGCGTCTTTCCATTAAAAAACATGATTGCGTCGACAAATGTTCGTTACGTATAATTTTTCTATACGAAAAGCTTGGATATCTCGCGAGAGCTCCAGAAATAATCACGTCACAGCGCTTCGATGGACACCACGATGTCGCAATATTTTGGGAAGCAGTGCAGCAGATACAACATCGAAACCGGGGAGCAAGCCTCAATAAAATTTAAATGACCCCTTTTACCGTAGTGAAGTCCACTTTCATGTGAGCGAGATCCTGCGCATGTTTTCAAAAACACCCGATTCCATTTCGAGTCTGAGATGGTCTGAGCAATTTTATTGCGCAATGCGAAATCCCAATGATTTGGCCACTCCAGCCGCTTTCGGCATGCCTGTCACTGAACTGTGTGTGTGTGTGTTTGTGTGTGTGCGTGTGTGTGTGCGTGTGCGTGTGTGTGTGTGTGTGTGTGTGTGTGTGTGTGTGTGCGTGCGTGCGTGCGTGCGTGTGTGTGTGTGTGTGTGTGTGTGTGTGTGTGTGTGTGTGTGTGTGTGTGTGTGTGTGTGTGTGTTTGTGTGTGTGTGTGTGTGTGTGTGCGAGAGAGAGAGAGATAGGCGGGGAAGTTGCGGCCAGCTTTTTCAAAACAAAATAAGTTGTACAGACTGAGTCTCTTTTTATTCATATTCTTCAGCGTAAAACTGACAGATAGTAAAAGAAAGGTTTTAACTTAGTGTATTTTGTTTGAGTGTGTGTTTGATTGTGCCAACAAATATTTCCACCATACGCTTTCTGTCTTGTTACCTGCAACGGTGGTCTAGTGATTCTAGTGGTTACGGTGATCGACTGCTGACCCGAAGGTCGCGGGGTCGAATCCCGGTCGTGGCGGCCCCATTTCGATAAAGGCGAATGGCTAGAGGTCCGTGTACTTAGATGTCGGTGCACGTTAACCAAAAGCGGGGATATGATACCAGCGATGTTGGTGAAAAAGGAAGGAGGAAGAAAAACAAGAGAGAAGGCAGGGAGGTTAACCAGGCACGTGCCCGTTTGGGTACCCTACGCGGAGGGAATGGGGAAGGGGAGTATAAAGATGAGAGAGGAGGGAAGGGAAGAAGGAAATGGTCAGTAAATGTGCTGACGAGTATGTAACGGTGACACTATGCAAAAGTCAAAGGCGTTCACATAGGCCTGTAGTCATCAAAAAAAATGCCCCCCACCTCCCCGAAGGTAATCGTGAGGAAATGCGAATGCATTTCGCGCGCGCTTCACTCCATTTATATATGGTGGTTGTGGTTCGAAGAAGGAAAAGGCGCCTAATTTCTGCAGCCCGGTCGGGAGCACAACGCAGCGCCTGTTTTTTTTTTTTATTATCGCGGTAGCTCCGCTGAGCTCCCGCGATGCGAGCGCCCTCACGCGCCAGAGCGCGCTCCTCCTCTCCACTTTGCTAGGGGCGAGGATAAGCGCGCGCGCCCGCAGCTTTTGCTATGGGAGAGAGAGTGAGAGCGGAGAGATAACACCTGCCGGCGCGCGGACACCTCCTCAACCTATCCTCCTCCCCGCGGACAACGCCGGCCAACGCCGGACAACGCCGGATGCCTGACATAGCCCGGCTATGAAATGCATTCGCATTTAAAAGCCGAAAAGTGCTTTGACGGCCTTGTCAGCCGACGAGCGATGGGGACGGTGCTCCAGCAGCTTCTGCACGGAGAGCGGCCGATCGTCCATTCGTCGCAACGCGTCAGAAAGTGTTCGTCTCTCAGAGGCAAATCGAGGGCAGCGGCATGTTCTTCGGTGCCGCAGACCTCGCATGCCACACAGTCGGTCACTCTAATTAGCGTTGTGTATGTCTTCGTGAAGGCAACCCCCAACCAAAGCCGACAAAGAAGCGAAGCTTCACGTCGACGAAGTCCGGCTGGAGGTCGGAGTTCAAGAGTAGGGTTTATTAAATGCGAAGCATTTCTTTGCGTGCTGCAAGCACTTTGAGCGTATCTATCTATCTATCTATCTATCTATCTATCTATCTATCTGCCTACGTCTGGGTGCTCTCGCGATCACCTCCTCAACTTGAGGTCGACCAAAGTTAGTGTGGGAGGGTAAGAGGATTTGACTAATATGTCTGGCTGGTCGTGACTTGAATAACGTGAAAATCCCGTCGCGTACGTCGTCAAACTCATTTCTCCAGACACGGGTGGCTCATACCCGTAAATCACGGGCCGCGGTATGCGGGTATGAGCCACAGGTGTTTGACAATTTATATCTACCCAGGAACGGCGAGGCCAAGCATTGCTCGTTTAAACGTGAGAGCGTTAAGAAAAACTGACATCGGTGGCGTTGACCCGATGAATGCAAAGAATAGAAATCAGAGCCCAGCAGGAATCGAACCCAAGCATTCTGCGTGGCAACCAAGTGTTCTACCACAGAGCCACGTCAGCTCTCGAAACTGCTTTGGAAAAAGACCCTATGCAGGCGTAATGTTGGTGAAACGTCAATTTCAATTGCAGCGCTGGCTATCTGATTTTAAAAGCGTTGCATATGTATTCCTATGATGGAGTCATGTCGGGTTAACGTCAGTTGTATACTTAGGCGCCATCCACTGTAGTTGGTTTACGTAGCACTGTCCAGGGCTGCCATCCTTGCAAGCACTATTAAGCGCTACATATCAGCTTACCGCTTCTGGTTGGTATCGTTACGCAACTGTAAACAACTGGTTATATGAAACATATGCGACTGTTCAACATATGTCTGTGCGTTCAACATTTGTACATATCTTTAGCGTCATTTCGTAACGTTTCGCTCAATAAAAAAAAGCCCCCACCTCCCCGAAGGGAATCGTGAGGAAATGCGAATGCATTTCGCGCGCGCTTCTCTCCATTTATATATGGTGGTTGTGGTTCGAAGAAGGAAAAGGCGCCTAATTTCTGCAGCCCGGTCGGGAGCACGGCGCAGCGCCTTTTTTTTTGCTTTTTCTTGTTTTTTTTTAATTTTTTTATTTATTTTTTAAATTTTTTTTTCATATATAGCTCCGCCGAGCTCCGCCGCAGACCGCTTTTAGTTAACGCGCACGCTGCGAATTTTTATTGTTCAACAACGCACAGGAGAAATCTCCCACCGGCACCACCTTGGAGGTCAAGATCCATTGCCATATATACGGGGTGGCCAGTGAACGGTTGTGCAGCGCGAGCAGTCGGTTTTTTCAACCAAGAAACTCGCTAGCAGACGCTGCCTGTGTCGGCGTCGCGAGGCGAGAGAGGGAGAGGGGGGAGCGTAGGAGAGAGAGAGGGGGGCGCGCATGCGCAGTGGGAGTGTGGACGCTGCGGGCAGAGATGCCTAGAGAAGAGAGGGGGGGGAGCGTAGGAGAGGAGAAGAGAGGTGGGACGCGCATGCGCAGTGGGAGTGTGGACGGCGCGGGCAGGGATGCCTAGAGGAGAGAGGGGGGAGCGTAGCAGGGGAGAGAGGAGGGGAGGCGCATGCGCAGTGAGGGTGTGGTTGCCGCGGGGAGGGATGCCTAGGGGAGGGAGAGAGGAGTTTTTTTATTTTTATTTTTTTAAGGGTTTGCGCATGCGCAGTAAGGGCGGTCACGCCGTACACCACCACCACCGGATTAAGCTTCGCCATAAGATGCTTCACATCTAACACCTGCCGGCGCGCACACCTCCTCAACCTATCCTCCTCCTCCTCCTCCTCCTCCGCGGACAACGCCGCACAACGCCAACGCTGGATGCCTGACATAGCCCGACTATGAAATGCATTCGCATTTAAAACTAGCAGTTGTTCCGTGTACGAATACAACCGATGACCGAAGCTCCTTAGAAATGGGACGCACGCGGCGTTTGGCGCGCGCGGCGTTTCACTGTCCGGGCAAAGGACACTGGGCGGACGACAGGGTGAAGCGATGGTTCCGCGCGTTCGCCAGTCTGAGGGGAGAGGGCAGAGTCGAAGAAAGAGGGAGGGGGAGACTAATCTGCCTCCGTTTCGCATGCGTTCGTATTCTCGCGCTTTTGCGCATCGTGCAGACGTCATCGGCGTTCCAGCGCTCATAAAGCTCATTTATACTCCCGCGTGAGGGGGGAGACGCCACAGCTGGCCCCGTGCCAGGGAGCTTCAACGGCGACGGCGACGGCGGGGTGCCAGCCTAAGGAGCTTCGCTCCTAAAAAATTACGACCCAGTTACCTACCGAAGCATGCTTCGCATAACATCGATTCACATGGTACTTGGGATCTGCCTAATTTTTGGTGGAGTCTCGTTCGTATTTCTTGTGTTGCACTCCACCACACAGAGACTACGTGCCAGGTGAGGAAGCTGCCTTGCAGCGTCTGTCCTTGAGAGAGGAATTGGAACGGTGTGTTCTCCTTGATGGGATGTGGTAGCCGTGTTGTCTGTGGAATCATTGCCACCGATCCCACAATGACCAGGTAGTCACTGAAGATTAACCTCGCGGCCTGTTTCTTTGACGCGGTGATGAAGCTTGGCAATTTCGTACGTGAGCTGTTCGTGGCACCCGCGTCTGAGAACTGAGTGCATGCACTGTAAGGCCAGTTTCGAGTAGGAAAACACAGCCCATTTACTCGGTCTCTGAGAAGCGATGTACTATTCGCCTCGTGTGCGACCGATGGCGGCGCTGCGAACGGCGCTCCGGTGACGCAAGGGCGGGGATTCGGCTTTTGTCGTCTGCTACGCTCTGGCTAAAACAGCAGCATTTTCGTTATAGTTCGCTTGCGTCGCACGGCGTTCCTCGACTACTAGCTGCATTTTCTTCTTATGACATTTCTTGAGATGACTGCTAGCATTACATGAGTTTAAGAAACGTTAACATTTAACATATCTTCTGTATACCGACAGCCATCGCGGTCAGCTAGGTTCATGCCCCCGAGTTCGTAGCGCCGCTCACTGGGCTGGATGGCGTTAAAATAGCTTACGTGAAAGCGCGAACGCCCCGCCAAGTGAGTAAAAGAGAGTCTCCGCTGCTTTGAAATCGCAGCGCGATCAATTTCGCGGCTTATTCGCAAAAATCAGCGTTGTGTAAACAGACTTGAGATGAACGAAAATTCACGCTCCACTCCCAATTGTAGTCATGTGGACTTGTGCAGACACGACAGCCGACAAAATGAAATCGATAAGTTCATCAGCCAGCGGGTTATTGCGGACCACTAGCATAGATTGGGCGAGCTGGATGGAAATAAGATCGCTCGTAATGAAACGCCAGCAGTGGTGCGCGTGGTACAGTTCGACTCTTATGATTAGAGAGATTAGAGATAGATACGTTCATGAGCCGCATTCATGTTTTCGATCGCGCAGTGCTGCCTACTCGACTGTGCGAGCCTACCAATCGTAATGACAGGATGGCGCGCACTACATTTCTAATGCTTGGGCAACGCGATCCGCTGCAGTGTTCGCGTTTCACTTGACACCGATAGTACAGCTTCGTAAACATTAGGAAAAATCGGCGAATGTGTTCAGGAAGAGGAGAAAGAGAGCTCTTTCCCACCATTCTTTTGGCCCCTGTGGCTTATTATTGTGATTGTTTACCGTGCTGTAACAAGATTGAATATTTTAAGGTGGGAGCCTTAGATTCCACATAAATTGCGAAAATTGATGGTCGGCGTCCCGCGTCGCCAGCGTCAACACGAGTGATGCGAAAATTCATCACATGATCACGTCATCATGACATCCCAGACCGACAAAATTTGTGACGTCATAAGGTCATGTCACATGATTACGTCATCACATGACATCGTCGCTTTGCATTGCCTCCGTGATTGGTGGGCCAATCTCGGAGGCGATGCAAAACCAGGTGATGTGTAGAAAGCTTCAATGCAAAAGCACGTTACGTCCAGAAAGCATTCGGGGGGGGGAGGGGGGGGGGCGGCGAAGGAACAATACATCGACTCAAGAAAAAGATGGCTTTCGCTTTCGAGTCAACTTAGGCAAATACATAAGGAACTCGAGTCTCTTTAGTACAGTGATCGCACCAAGCCACATCAGGAGTCGACCGCTGAGACTGATTTACAGTATTTTATTGCAAATACATCTTTCGATGCGAAAGCTTTATATTTATCAACGTTAGTATGATTACACTAATTCTGTTCAGCATATTTTCAGACCACCGTGAACGAGTGAACAAACGTCGATTTATTAACGTAAGGATTAAGACATGTTGCAAAAAAAATAGAACAAAAACAAAAGAAAATCACTCCGGACAACCTACCGATATTTCATATCCCCGTCGTGCATCCCCTTTAGACTCACCCTGTTTATTTCGTGTTTCAATTTAAAGTACTTACGACGCGCTTACATAGCAGCTGCTAAAAATGTGTATTTAATCAAACGTTGTTGCCGGTTACGCCATTTAATTTATTTGAATGACATCACACGTCGTTTGTCATTCTCCGAACATAGGAATTGAGGCGAAGGAGCAGGCTTGGCAACCGAACACGCGCAGCACGCGGTATGCATTTATTGCGCTTTAACGCAGACATGGAAGCTGAAGCCCGAACGCTGAAGTCAGTTATCGAAAACGGGCAGGAAAGTCATTTTGAGTGCGCCACGGCCATAGAACAGTCGCGAAAAGAAAAATTCACCATATAGAAGCAGATGTACACATGGATGACTAGCAGACGACAACAGGAGCCATCGACACAGAACGTGCTCCTGACGGCAACTCCGCTCGATTTCGATGGGCATTTTGCTTGAACATTCAGTACAAGTTGCTTTATCAACTCGCCCACCAATGTTCCAATAACTCGAGCGCGATAGACAGGCTGGCAGCGTCGAGCAGCCTTCACGTAGCGAACGCGCGCGCGAAGAGCTGCATCCGAGTCCTCTCCCTGACGTCACACGCGAGAGGGCGCCACTCCAAGATCTCGAGGCGAATAGGGCACCGCGCAGAGCCGTAAGTTCTGCCGACGCGTAGTCGCAGCGACATGTGATATGTTGACTCGCACGGTTATTCCCCGAGCTGGTATCCCTACCGCAGTGCCAGAAGTGGACACTGTGGTCGAACCATCGGTGTAATGAGCACGTGGTTACTGTTCGTGCTAGAAGAGTAGGCTCAATTGTTTTAGTGCCAGCGCAGGCAAGTCTGATTTCTTCTGCAGTCGTCATACGTACTTGTGGATGGGTCAGGTACCATGGAGAATACACCGGCTTCTCCGCTGGCGTATACACTGACGTAAACGATGTACGATGCACACATATAATTGCACTAAACGTCGTACGGGACCTTTCAGCAGCGAGGCTCGTCAGGTTGTGGGAAGGGTTCCTGGCATATTGCCTGAGGTAAGTACGCATCGTTTCAACGGTAATGTGTGTCGTGATTGAGTAGTACTGAGTGATGGTAATGGTTTCAGCCGTCGACGCGCAGCGTGGAAAACCAAGACATATCCTGAGAGCCTGCGCTTGAATGCTTTGGAGCATGCACAGGCTTTTTTTTTGCAAGTATTGGACATCACAGGTAGGCTGTACCGCAGGAATCCAATAAGCAATACCTATACTGCTGTAACATAGACTGCACGGACACTTCCTAGTTTTTCTTGTAAGAAATCTGGAAAAGTGACATATAGCAGTCAGCCGCTCTTCAGGTAGTTTACGTGTGGGATCTAAGACAGGTCTCGGTCGATTATGACTCCCAAGAACCTGTGACTCCGGCTGGATGACACAAATTGCCCGTTAAGTGATATGCCGTAAGCGAACATTGACTTTCTGGTGAATGCCACGACTGCAGACTTTGCACTTGCGATCTCGAGCCCCTGTTTACGTAGGTAGCACTGCTGCATGCCTTCTGAAGTCGAGCTTGAAGTTGCAACCGAGTCGCACCTGACGTCCATATACAGATGTCGTCAGCATAATTGGAAAGTCGTGCGCTGCTTGGCTGCTTCTCGACTAGTCCAATGAGCGTTAGGTTCAAAAACGTCGGGTTCAGCACTCCGCCTTGAGGGACCCTTCGGCCACCGTAATATTTGGGGGGACAAAGTTCTGAGTGTATCAGTACGAAGGGGCGGCTTTATTTCCTGCGCGCTACCACGCGAATACCTCTAAATATGAACCGCGTTTGAGAGGCATTTCATACCAGTGAGAATTTAGTCGTTATGCACGTATACTATTCTACAAAATGCACTGCTCGAGTTCTGTGGTGCGTTGCGGTGTGTCAAATTGCTTAGCACAGCGCAAACTTCGAGAATGTCGAAAAGAAAAACACTAAGGATTCCTTTTCAAGAAAGGGAAAGAAGAGCTAGTTCAGTCACATTAGTTTGAGGCCCGGTTTATAAACAAGATTTATTTATTTGGTCATTTAGCTGTTTTTTTTTCATAGGCCTACTTCGAAAAGGCAACTATACGCGTCTACTTCAAATGTTTAGAAAGAGGCCTGCGAAAGAAGCTTAGTTGTGTTTCTCAGAAAGAAAGATTTGCATTTAAAGTAACCGGTGTGGGTATCTCGTTTTCAGAAGTATCTACATGCAAGAACACCCTTTTTTTTTGCAAGCATCCTTTCGTCTTGAAAGCATGCGATGACATCGTTTCATTATCCATACAACTGCTTAACTGCGATACGGGGCTCCTAACCACTACCAAGAACGTAGCACGCGGGTGCGCTTGGGACAACGTGGGATCCCGCAGGGAAATCACTCGAAGAAGACATTATTGTTTGTTGTCCTCTAACCTTTAACTATATACGAGGCCTGTATTTAACTTCAGGAGTGCTAAAGGTAGCTACTGCGATAAAAGTATCCGTTATCTTCGCTGAGGCAAATATCAAACTCTTAAAACAAAAGCTGTTGTTTCGCTCGGGGGATCGGTTGCGGAGAGTGAGGAGTTCTGTTTTGTATTGGATGGTTGAGTTTGAATTTGTGATAGCGCTCTCGACGACGCTGACAAAGAGGGTCCTCGTTGTCTGGCACGAGACGTTTCCGCACTGCTTAACCGACTCGCCTGAACTGCTGCTTTGATAGCGTTTGTTGGTATTCAACGGAAATCGTTAAGCGTTACGGAGTATGAAGGCGCTCACGCTAATGCACACTCTGTTTTGCTTACCTATAGTCGACTCTCCTCTCGCTTAAGTGCAGAAAAGTCAGCGGGTGAACTTACTTGAAGCCGGTTATCTCCGATACCCAAACGAGCAACCAAGGCAAGGATAAAAAACATCAACACTCACGAGACTCTAAGACATAAGTTGGATCGGAAGAATTTGAAACAGTGGCTGTGTGTGCCAATTCTGGGCAGCATGGTCGGCAGCTGCTTAGAAGACAGCATCGAGGTAGAGTCGCCCGAATGAAGGAACGCGCCTGGATATTGTCCGTGAGACGTGACGCCACCCCACGTCGGCAAGAGAACGCTATGAAAAACAAACAGAATTTTTAATTATTTAAGTTTCCTCCGTGTTATAATCTATGAAAAGAAAAAAAAAACATAACGCTGCTTATATTACGCGCATAAGAAAGCGTCCACTTGGCAGACGACCGTATACGTCGAGATTTGAGCATTCCGCTGAGCCGCCATCTTGTTTGGACAGCAGAGTAGCCTGCATCGCATTTGTCTCTTATGCTGTCTTCGGAATTTTTTTTGTCAGCTACAGGAGAATTAGAATGAGGTCTAAAATGACCGCTGTCCGATGAGCTGTCTATATTGTCATCTACAGCTAGTATTGGAACACACCCAATCACCCAACTTAGGCGTTAGCGCCATCCGCACTGTTCAGCATTAAGGCCGGTCATTCATTCGAAAAGGAGATATAGAACTCAGACAAGTTTCACATCGCCTACCTGAAGCATGGCTCACACGCCCAAAGACAGTCGGCTAATCAGCCGTTTCAAATTCCAACGCACAGAATGGTCACTTGCTGAAGGGAACAGACTTAATACGAATAAATGTAATTTGCAAATTTCGCCAAGTTAATAAAACATATGTTACTGTTATGAAAAGTTTGATGAGTGCAACTTTTGGTAAGCATTCCCGCGAAGCATAATGTTTATTTAGCGATAGGATGCACGTGTTCTTCTAAAATCATTACAAGATTTATAAATTTTCGCGGCCATACACATTTTTACAGTTACATCTTCCCTCTCTGAGCAACGAACCGTACTGTACCTACAGCTAATATTTTACAGCGTAAGCTGTTATGACCTCACAGAAACTTGATTTTGGTGACGATGTCATCTGCCTCCACAGCCGTCGCCGGTGTTCGTCGCCGCTATCGCTTATAATAAGAAGGAAAAGCGGAAATCGAGTCGGAATGGGACCCAGGCCCTTTGGTGGCAGTCAAGCATTATGTCGTAGAGGAACGCGATTGCTTGAAATCGCCTCGCAAAACATTCTATACAGGCGTCACGTCGGGCGAGGAATCACGTTAACAGATCAAATATTGCGTAGCAGAAGCGTACATTTGCACCAGGCGTCCCACCGTGTGAATTGCGTAACGAGTGGGGTTTAAAACTGCCCGACTTATCGGCTCAGCTTTAAGTCATCATTATTATTATGTGCCACTGCATTAACGAAGTAAGCAGCTACGTTGGTGTATACATTGCCCTGCTGACCCGTAGTGGGCACTTCGCAAAACGTTGATGGCGTAGTGGGCACATATCAGTGCAATCTGCTGAGAAGGAAAAGAATCAGAAAGAAAAGATGGTTCCCCCCAGAGTGGGTATGTGCCACAGGATAGAGGCAACAAACAAACAAACAAACAAACAAACAAACAAACAAACAAACAAACAAACAAACAAACAAACAAACAAACAAACAAACAAACAAACAAACAAACAAACAAGCAAACAAACAAACAAACAAACAAACAAACAAACAAACAAACAAACAAACAAACAAACAAACAAACAAACAAACACACAAACACACAAACAAACAAACAAACAAACAAACAAACAAAGATGGCTTTCGCCTTTGTGATTTTTTAAGCGAGTGTATAAATGACCGTGTGAGTTTTTTTTCCCCCTTTTAAATCTTGAGCAATGTATTTTTCTGGTCATTTCATTTCCTTTTCCTCTTTCTTTTCTCTGTCGCTCACTTTCTTACAATTATTCTTTTTTCTATACTTGATTCTCTGTTAGATATGTCTTCTGAGACATTGTGTCATTCCTAACTCCTAAGCAACGGCCACCTTTCTTGTAAGAGAGTATTCTTTTCGGAGCAGGGGTGTCGCACTCTTTCTTTTTCGTCAGAGTAGGCTCTCTAGTAGCTTCTCCGGGGTAGTCACCACTTGGTCTTGTGTGGCTCTTTTTGTCTGCACGAAGGCGCTGCCGATAACTCCTTCGATTTTTCACGTCGATCCGGCCTGTTCAATATACCGTCGGCTATAAATGAGCGACGGATGACTCTGGTGCGTAACGGGACGAGGAAGGGAAATAAACGCGGAAATTATGGCGATGCTCGCGTCACTGGAAAGACTACTAATGTTAACGTTTGTATCTGAACGCACCTCCTTAGTCGTGGTTAATTTCAGTTTTTATATTTCGAAGCAATTTGAGGTTTCAGGTCACAGATTGCGCCATCTCGCTCGGAGTTGTGTTTCGCTGCACCAATACTGGCAACTTGGGTCGTCGAAGAACTTTTTTTTTTTTTGTTCCGTCGGTAATGGGAATTGTTCGCGGTTCATTACTCGGTCACAGAGCCGTGTTGAGGAAGAGCCCCAAAGGCTTAGCACTTGATTGCGTGGCGGACTGGCTTGTTGAGCTTAGCGTTTCGCACTTCAAACCTGAGTATGCCATGACATATGACCATAATTGTTGTCACTGCATGACGCGTTTTTGTGATGACTGCTTCTGCGGGGCCTAACGCTGTCTACATGCAGTCCACAAAAGCCATATTGTGCATACTTAAGTCTACTGGTCTCACGAACGCTGGTGAACTGTTAGAAAGTGCCTTAGGGTTCTGCTTGACACCCATGGGCTTAGATTTAGGTGCACGTTAAGGAAGCTCAGGTGGTCGAAATTTCCGGAGCCCTCCACTACGGCGTCTCCCATAATCTTATCGTGGTTTTGGGACGTTGCACCCCAACAATTATTATGCCTTTAGGTTCATATCATCTTCAACTTTGTTACTTCTACAGCTTTTCCTTTTTCTTCTCTATTCTACCTGCCGTCTTCGGCAGTAGGCAGCGCGAAAAACAAGACAACGCACACAGGAAGGAATGACAAGAACAAGCGCTGACTTTCAACTGAGATTTTTTGATCAGAAGTAAAACATATATACATACAGCACCCGGCCGTACGGTACATGCGCAAAGAAAAATTTCAGACCCTTTTACACCCAAAAACCAAAGCACACCCACGGCACATACTTGAGGTTATCCCGAGATACGAAATTTCCTTATTATGTAGTGTCACCGGCGCCTGACTGACACATGCTTGCGATAGTGGGGAGATGTGAGTCGCCTAAACAAGATCACGCCCTTTTTGACTTCTGTGTCTGTTCAAAATGAATGTAGAACCAAAAACAGGAGTGCACCCACTCTGGCGGCAACGCAGTGATAAATGTGAACTTGCCGGGCCTTTCAAGGAAGCAAAGCATCAATTTGGGCTAGTTGGTACGGCATTGTAATGTTGTTCCGCTGAGCGAAATGCACGAACGGCTAACGAAACAAGAGCACAGCGCACCACTTGTCCTTTCCTCTTGTTTCCGTTAGTCGTTCGTGCATTTCGCTCAGCGCAACTACATTACAACTTTCAAGGAATTGTGATGCTCCCTTAATCGCACACTCAGGCACCGCCCCGTCTGCCCCACATATACGTGGTTATATGACAGAGGAGTTGAATAAACAACGTTGAAGCAGCAAGATACGTATACCTATGGGCATGCTTTGCAGTGCAACCAAACCCTGAAGCAACCACCTTGTTCTTTACGCGGGGGGTCCACCTTGGCGCACAGTTTGCTCAACTTGTCTCGCGCCGAGATCAAAACGCGTACATCATAGTGGTAGGCCACTTTCTTAAGTCGGTGAGTGAAACCGTGGATGTATGAAAGAACAGCGAATATTTTTTGCTTGTTTCTCGAGCTGGCTCACGTTCATTAGTGCTGCCTTTTTTATTTTCTTAAGTAGCTTCTCGCAAGTAGCAGATAGCATCTCTTGCGGAAACGCAGCTTACATCAATTTCTGCAGCTGACCAGTGAAACTGGATCCCCCCAAATGGTGACAAGATTTGGTCATTGTTGCGTGAAAATAGGAAAGAGCAATAGCATTTTTGACTAACTTAGTGTGACCTGAACTGTAGTTCAACAAAGGTTTGACCGACCTGGGTGTATACTGCCAGCAAACGTGATTCAGTGTAAACACTATAACTTCAAATCAAGGAACTGTATTGAGTCATCCTTCAAGAATTCAACGGTAATTTTTTTTTGGCCAAGGCCTTTTTGCTCGAAATTTCTCGAAATTTCAGCAGCCTTTACGTCATGAGCGTCATTATCAAAGAAAACTATGTAATCGTCAACACAACGAAAAAAATGCCCCCCACCTCCCCGAAGGGAATCGCGAGGAAATGCGAATGCATTTCGCGCGCGCTTCACTCCACTTATATATGGTGGTTGTGGTTCGATGAAGGAAAAGGCGCCTAATTTCTGCAGCCCGGTCGGGAGCACGGCTCAGCGCCTTTTTTTTTTTTGCTTTTTCTTGTTTTTTTTAAATTTTTTTATTTTTTTTATTTATTTTTTTTAAATTTTTTTTTCATATATAGCTCCGCCGAGCTCCACCGCAGTCCGCTTTTAGTTAACGCGCACGCTGCGAATTTTCATTGTTCAACAACGGACAGGAGAAATGTCCCACCGGCACCACCTTGGGGGTCAAGATTCATTGCCATATATACGGGATGGCCAGTGAACGGTTGTGCAGCGCGAGCAGTCGGTTTTTTCAACCAAGAAACTCGCTAGCAGACGCTGCCTGTGTCGGCGTCGCGAGGCGAGAGAAGGAGAGGGGAGGCGCAGGAGAGGAGAGAGAGAGGGGGGGCGCGCATGCGCAGTGGGAGTGTGGACGCTGCGGTCAGAGATGCCTAGAGAAGAGAGGGGGGGGAGCGTAGGAGAGGAGAAGAGAGGTGGGACGCGCATGCGCAGTGGGAGTGTGGACGGCGCGGGCAGGGATGCCTGGAGGAGAGAGGGGGGAGCGTAGCAGGGGAGAGAGGAGGGGAGGTGCATGCGCAGTGAGGGTGTGGTTGCCGCGGGGAGGGATGCCTAGAGGAGGGAGAGAGGAGGTTTTTTTTTTTGAAAGGGTTTGCGCATGCGCAGTAAGGGTGGTCACGCCGCACACCACCACCACCGGATTAAGCTTCGCCATAAGATGCTTCACATCTAACACCTGCCGGCGCGCACACCTCCTCAACCTATCCTCCTCCTCCGCGGACAACGCCAACGCCGCACAACGCCAACGCCGGATGCCTGACATAGCCCGACTATGAAATGCATTCGCAATTAAAAATTGGTCGCGTATCTGCGTGCTTCGCTGCAAATGTCGTCGAAAGACGATAGTCTTGTGCCGGCCGTACTACTATGTTTTGTCTTGCCTCAGACAGCGCCTACTCTATGTTGAATCGGCCGCATCCGGCTGGCATTGATAAAATAGAGGAGGCACTGCGCGAGACATAAACGCCATCGAAAAACATGAGCTTGTGCTGAACCAACGGCCACAGCCAGCGGCAGCACCTTATCGTCGGCACAGGGCTTTTTCGTGCATAGCGTCGCAGTTCGTGCACAGCATCGCATTTTCAGCGCAGCCTAAAAAAACACTAGGGTCTTTAGAATTACGTATCTATGTATTTTCTAATAAAGGAACACACGACCTGATACTTGCATATTAATGTTGCACCTCAGATATGCGTAGTATTTGCTTTTTGATCGAAAATGTTCACAAGTATGAACGCAAATACCAGTTCAAGATGGCTGGGCTTTCAGAAAGTGGTTAAACTTCGGCCGACTGGCTGAGTCGGCTGAGTGGCTGAATCGGGTGACAGACAGACAGGCAGATGGACAGACCAAAATTTCTGCGTTGAAGTATCCCAAGAAAGACTATCGTCTTTAAAACTTTAGTAGTGAGCGTTTCAAGTGCCATATCTACTGGCCCAGCTAAGTACACTTCTGCCATCCTCCTTGGCCGAGCATATGGTTGGCTAACCTCACTTCATTTGCCCTTCGTTTCTTTCTCTCTCTCCCTCTCTCTCGTGGATGCTTCATCTGCGCAGACGGAGCATTTCCTTGTTTCTTCTGGGCACAAGAAGCACGCTCCAGCTGCCTGAGAGCTTCTCGCGGTTCCGGAAATGAAGACTCACTGCACCAGGCACTTATTTATCGGCCTCGGAAATTCAGAAAGAAGAGACGGAAACTAGAGTGTCCTGCTCGCGAGCTTGCCCGAACAGCGTGTTGTAACAACTGCTAATAATAAGGTGGTCGCAAAGTCAGCTCATTACCACTTCCATTAAACGTACCGCTGTCAACAACAATAGCATCGCTTTTGGTTCTTAACTCATCAAGACAAAAACGGACATCAAGAAATGAAAAAGAAAGGTTAAAATGCACATGCAATGTTCTTGTAACCGCAATGGAGTCGTTTTTCTTAATTTTTTTTTCCTTGAAAGCGAAGAGACCGGTTTCTTGATGGTACACCCACGTGCAATTCTTTCCTACACGAAACAATGTCGCATTGCACAAAGTGATGGACCTTGCTTTCAATCGCCGCTTGGGAACGGTGGTTTCGCAGGGCAACTCATTAACAGCCAGACGCCGTTCTGACGTGTCTGTGGATTTAGTGAGCTAAGAGTAGTTTGACCCACTAGCACCAAATCGATACCCATTGTCGCAGCAATGACTCAACCATGCGAGCTCTCTGCGTCGGAACAGTTTGCGTCATCCCTATAAGCTTGAAGCGGTGTGCGAAATATGTTATTGATCGTGGAGGGGAAAAGTGGAAGCTTCACAGGGCTGTCACATGAGCGGCAGCCTAGACTCGCGTCCGTCCTGAATTTTTCTTGTCGCATACCTTCACTCTAGCAGGGTAATCTACGCAAATAAACGAGAAATGGATAACAGAGACTCCAGCACTGCGCAGTGTTTGGGACGGCACCAAACTGAATGTTCTTGTCGCTGCTTTCGGTAAGAGCCACCTTGCTCTATGCAGAAGCAAAAACCATGTTTCACAATGCACCGAGAAACCGACAAAGGGGCCAAAATCTGTTTTCGCAGGTAGCACTTATTAGCGTTCTGCCGCCACCACGTTGTACCGCCAAGACGTCATTATCCGGAATAACTAAATAAATAACACGGAGCGGTTCGGGGCCCGCAGGCAGCAACAAGCGTTTATTTTGCACGCTTTACGATAAGCTCGAAGGCTGCTATTTTTCTTATCTAACCAGTTTCTTCATAATGACTCTGAGGCTGGAAGAAATCATCATCATCATCATCATTATCATCAATACTTTAGGCCCATGCAGTGCAGGGCTAAGGCCTCTCCCAGTGTTGCCGTTGTGCTTTGCTCATTTGATTTTCGGTTCGGGGACAGGTAACTTTCCTAAATCGCTTAAACAAGCTAGGGCGATCCACAGGTCATTCGCGATACGTCCCTACTGCGAATTCACACCGTATGGCGCGACCGACACGTGCGCATCAGTGTATTTATTGCTCATTTTCTTCTTTCCTTCTCTCCTTCATCTCATATTTCTATTGCCTTTTCCCATTCCCCCCAGCGTTGAATAGCTAACCGAACATGTTCGTTAAATTCAAAAATTCTTACATACCTAATACCCAGTCTTCTCAACAGACATACACAAACCATAGAAACTATTCAGGAATGTGTGTTCCTGAACTCTGAAAAAGAATGTTAAAGCTTACCCCCTTTCCTTTCTTAAATATGAATAGGTTGTGTATGCAGCAATTATATGTTCCTGAGGTTTCGTTATTTGTAATTTTATGACTATTTCTTTACGATTCTAAAACTATGCGCCTTGTTCACGTTGTATGAAACTGCGTTCTGTATGTATTAATAGTGTATAATGTTGTTTCTGTTGATACATGCTCTGGGTGTCTGCATTCAGATGCTGGGGTCCCGTTAGGCAGAACACATCTGCCTTTAGCCCTTGTATCTGAGACATTGTTTTCTGAAATAAAGAGCTGAATGAATGAATGAATGAATGAATGAATGAATGAATGAATGAATGAATGAATGAATGAATGAATGAATAGATGAATGTTTCTGGTTAACCTCCCTGCCTTCTTATCTTTGTTTTCTTCCTTCCTTTTTGTCAGACAATCCTGTCTTATTTCGCGTACCTTCCATCGGATTATCTGCAGCAAAAGACTAACTTGAAAGATAGCACTGTGGTGTACAAGACGAAAAGTAAGGAGATCGCGTAATATTTTATTGCTGATAGGGCCATTTCACCACTGTACCGTCATTGCACGTTCTCTGGCAACACTTCCCAAACAAAACCTAAATTGTTTGAGGAGCCGATTATGTCAAAGGGTCGTGACTGGAACTCGCGAGTTATGTTAGAGCAAGTGAAACTGCTTGAATATAGCAACAGGAAAGGACGTATGTGGGCGGGGGGATCGGCCGTCGTAGAGTCAGTATAAGGTATATCGATGGTCATGCCTTTTTAATGGTGCCCGCAGGCCACAACCAGACCGCTGTGCGTGGGCGTCCTGAGAAGCCAGAACACCGTGCGTCTCTGCAGCTTTTTCAGCAACGTAAGTCAGCTCACGTGCAGCATGGTGTCGTCAAACGTACGGAAGTCGGGATTGCGAGGTCAAAATACGTCTTGCGAAGTCGAGAAACTTGCACGTAACGGTAATATCGTCACATTCGGGAGAGTCTTGGTGGCAAGGCCGTCCAAGGGCGACGAGGGATTTTCAACGCTGCCTTTATTTAGGGCACTCGGACATCTTACGTCATTTCATAGTTGAACCGGAAAGTTATAGTGCGCTCCACGGGGTTCTAATTCGAGACGCGGACTGGTAGCGAAGATACGGAAATCCGGCACCGAGGTGTTTATTTAAAAGAAAATAAAAATTGGAGCAGCTACACACTAGTCGCGCGAAGACTGTGGAAAGAGCGAAGCTGATGCCTTTCCCTCCTCCTAAGCCTCACACCACTCCTTTTCGCCCTCACTTCCCTTTCCGACCCTCTTGCTATAGTATACTATAGATGGCTATGCTATGCTTTCTCTATCTCTTTCTTTCTGTCTCTTTCTATCTGTTTCTTTCTTTCTCTTTATTTTTCTTTCACTCTTTCTGTCTCTCTTTCTTTCGATGCTCTCCTCGTTTTCTCGCCCATAGGAGCGCAATCATATGATTCCGATAAATGCTTGTTCTGCTAGCGCGCCTGGATAGCCGAGTGGTAACGACGCTCTCTTTAGGATCGTGTGCACCCGGGCTCGAACCGCGACTCGCCGAGAAATTTTACTTTATTTATTTCTTCTCCTCCTCCTCTCCACTTCTCTTCCTTTCTCCTGCTCCTTTCCTCCCTCCACTGCTTTGCTAGGAGACGCATGGTGACGTCGTCGCTAGGCGATGAAAGACGCAGTTTCTGCGAACGCCACCGGACCTTCAGCGTAAGCTTAAACAGCTCCGCTGTTAAAAAGTCAAATAAGAGCATTTCACCTATGAGGATCAACAAACCAGTAACTACATACTCGAAGCTTTTAACGCGAAAGTCTTAGATGCCTCATCAAACGGGAAATTTGACCGTCGGCGGTGACCATCCCGTGGCGACGGGGAAGAGGGATGCGAGAAACCACAATCACGTGATGACGTAACCATATGACGTCTCAATGACGTCACACATCGCAAAAAATTGTGACGTCATGTGACGTAACGCCACATGACTACGTTTTAGCGCACTTCTTTGGGCGGCGAACAAATCCGGAGAGCGCGCGACCTGAAGAGAAGGAAATGGAGACGGCGCTTGGCAGTGGTACGTGAAGCCACGGCTCGCGTTCCCTGCTCCCTTATACATCGACTGAGAAGGGAAAGAAGATGGCTTTCACCTTCCAGTCGTCTTAGGTGAATGCACAAGGGACACTGTTGAGTTTTTGCTTTGCAATAGCTGTTCGTCAGTGGTGGTGGTGATGTTGAAAAAATTTATTAAACGAGAAAGGTGGACTCACGCAGGAGTCCTACATACTGGTTGGAGTTCCTAGTCCGGGACCCCATTGGTCGAAGCCGCCAGTCTGCCCCTCTTGACCAAGGCCTTTTGGGCCTGAAGGTCTGAGCAACCCAGCAGGGCCGTCTCCCAGTCGTCTCTGGTAGGGTTCGGGTGGGGGGATGAGAGCTGAATTTTTCTGGCAGGCTCACTCGTCCGTTTTCAGAAAACGGCGCTAGGATATCCAAGAATATCGGTAAAAGCGAAAAACTCTCCTCCAGCCAACTGGAGGAGTGAGTTTTATGCTCAGTGCATGGCTAACATGGCAGCTCTTCTCATTTGTTTTGGGAACGCGGAAGGTTCAGCGGCGTTCGTAATTTCCAAAGAGATATTTCTTTGCTGTAATCATACAGCGCACCACCACCACCACCACCACCAACAACAACAACAACAACAACAACATCAAAAAAGGAGCCAGTATCCACCACTTTAATTGCAATACGCAACGCTGTTTTACCTATTAAGACGAAGACGAATGAATGAATGAATGAATGAATCCTTACAAAAATCGCTCATTCTGTTCAGTGGCAGGTCAACATAATGTATATTGAATACAAAGAGAAAGTTAGCAAAAAAAAAAAAAGAACATCAGAATCATTATGAAGACTTTTGGAAGGGGATGAATTCATTCATTCATTCATTCATTGTTTATTCAGACAAACAAAAAAGATTGCCTAGGTTGATTGCCTAGGTTGATTGCCTAGATTGCCTAGGTTGATGAATGATAAGTAGAGGTTATTTACAAGGAAGTATAGAGCGTCTAAATTGCGCTTCCGCATGCACCGTAGGGACGCTGTCCAACAGCGAGGCGTTGATACTGGCGCACGTAAACCAATCGCCCCGCAAGAAAGCAAGAATCGGACGGCCAGCGTGGTACCGGAGATTGTTGCGACGTCAGCAAGCACAAGGCGCCTTACACAGCGCGTACTCTCAGTACGCACAGGAGAACCCATTACAGGTCTCCCGCAGGGAGAAGGGCATTCACCCGTCTCTGACGTTACTTGCACCGAACTATACATGAACAAGTAGCTATAGGGGCGATGAACCCGTCTTTTATGTACCTTCCCTCGTTCCACCTGAACAGTACCTGGCAACCACTAGCGGTCACAGAGAACGGAGCCAGCGTGTGCCTGTTTAGATTATATTAGAGTGGAATGCGAATTAAGCCAGCCCCGGTGCTGCGCTATAATTCGATTACAGTGCTCCGCTAAGCACAAGTGAACGGCCCTTAGTAAACGTTAAATGTCCTTGCAAAGACTTCGATTGGGTCTCTAATGATACCCAATGAGAAAACAACAGAGTTCGTGAACCTTGATTCCACTTAATGAAATAATTCAATGCTTGTGGCACCATTAGTGGCCATCGTTCCTTCAACTATATACAATTAAGGCATTGCTGAGAGAATACGTAAGCGAGGTTCTTGCAACTTTGCCTATTGCCTAAGCCCTACGGGTTTCGCTTGGCTGATCCACCTCGGTGGTACTGCAGTTATGGTGCTCGGCTGCTGACAAGAATGTCGCGGTTTCGATCCCGGCCGTGGCGGTCGCATTTCGATGGAGGCGAAGTGATGGAGCGCAGTGTACTTTGCGATGTCGGTGCACGTTGAAGAACACTTGGTTACTAAGATGCCCGAAGCCCTTCACTACGTCGTTTTGGCACGAAAACCGCCAAATATTATTATTATTATTATTATTATTATTATTATTATCATTATTATTATTATTATTATCAGTTCTGGTAGTAGTAGTAGTAGTAGTAGTAGTAGTAGTAATAGTAGTAATTTCTCTTGGCTTGGTCGGTATATTGATGGATAATAGTGTTTGATACTACAGTGTCTTCAAGTTACCCTATCACTAACTATAATTGAAAAAGATTGACTGCAGCTGCGCAAATGCCGCTTGCGGAGTTCTTTACGCGTTTCATGTGGCGCAATATTCGAAGACAAGTAGAGCCTGTACGTACATATTTATTGTAAATTTCTGTATTATAAGCTTAATTAAACTTTGAGTTTATGACAAGCATTCATGTGTTAAGCTTTGAAAACAATCGTACTCGGGGATAACTCTATTTCATTTCACAATTCCAGGTGTTCATGCTTCGAGATGTTGACAACGGGGCTGTTCTAGCTTGGCTTAAGATGTCGTCACCCAAAATTATCATCATCATGAGCCGGCGCGCGCGCTCTTCGTCCTCTTCTTGACCTTCTACTCCGCTCCCAGAACATGCGTGCGTGCTCCGATTTGTACGGCGTATAGCAAGGGGGGAAGCACAAGGCCTAAGGAGAGATCTGAGGGTGAGGAGGAGGGCGATAAAAGAAAGAGATAAGAGACAGGGAGACAGAAAGAAAGAAAGATATAACGAAAGAGAAAATTCTGGCGAAAAAAAGAAATTCCTCGTGAGGTGGTGGGATTCGAAATCGCGGACCTGCGATCCGAAGGCGAGCGTCTTAACCACTGGGCTATCCAGGCACGCTAGCAGAGCGTAGCACATGGCATAGATCTGTATATATAGTATCTTATAGCAAGGGGATAGAACAGAGAATTGAGGGTGAGGGGGGATGGAGGGGAGACAGTAAAGCATAGCATATCGAGACTGAGAAAGAGAGAAATAGAGAGAGAGAGAAATGCAGAAAGAGAAAGGAAGAGAGAAAGACAGGGAATCACAAAGAAAGAGAGAAAGAAGAAGCAAGCTAAAAATAGAGAGACAGTGAGACAAAGATAGGAAAGAAAGAGAGAGAAAGACTGAAAGAGAAAGAAATAGATAGAAACAGAGAAAGAGAAAGAAAGAAATAGAAATAAAGAGATACAAAAAAACACACAAGAAAACTTTGCGCATTTCTTCATACAGAAATTTGATGATGAACAGCTAGCACGAATCTAACTTCTAAAATTATTTTACCTATGAAATCTACATTATACCGCAAATGTCGCGCGTAAGCCTAAAGCGGTTTTCAATGACTCCGACCCTGGTTAACACATGTCTTTCTCGCTCGCAAAACCTATTGCAGCTGTTTGAACTAGACGCAACTACATAAAGGCAATAATAAGATAAATTGAAATGACAGCTTGAATACACGCTAAACATTCGCCGCAGTGGCCAGCGCGGTCCCTTACGACCAGCTATTGGCATACAGATAACACCGCGAGTTGGAACTCGTGCATCTTAATTGCCAGAAATGACAAGTTGGCGCTACATGTCTCGGGAATAATTATAGACGTCCGTTTGACTCGGTAATTGCGGTCATTACGGCGAATGTTCCGTACTTACCGGGAGCAGTTTTGAGAAAGATGGAGGAAGGGAGAGAAGGAGGGAGAGAGGGAGACAGAGCAAGCAGTCCTCGACGGGAGCTGACTCGCGACTAACTTCCTGCCCGCCTCTTGATCCGAAGCTACACTTGCGTTATGCTACTGCATAGTGATAGTTGTGTACACGTGCCTGACATTCCGCGTGAGGGGCGTGAAACATTCGGATCGCATTATTCTGGATGACTTGAGGGCGGCTGCCGCCTCGCGAGCGGCGCTGGTATTGACGGTGTGCACGCTTCGAGTTTTGGCCAATTAGGGAGCGAAAAAATTGAACCAGTCACAACGGCCGAGAATCCGTTGTGCCCCCCCCGTTCGACCTAGTGAGCCAGAAAGACAGCATACGAAGTACAGTTGTTGCGCGCGAAAGCGGAACGCTGCCGGCAGTCATAGAATTCGTTTACACATACAAAGCTTTCTTTAGTTCTTTGCTTAGCGCTGTGATTGAGAAGCGTCGCATTCGTTTCTCGAGCTCTCGTTAGGAACGTGCTTTTTTTTTTTTTACATTGAAAGCAAAATTGACGAGCCGTCTTCTGAAAATTTCTTCTTTTCATTCGTAACAAATGACTTCCACGGCCCCGCGTTTTCGTATCAAATACAGCGTTCGTTTGAAAGCGAAGCTTTATTCGCCTTAAATTTTGTTCTCATTCTTTTACTGCGATTGGTATACTCTGAATGGCATAAAATGGGCATTTGCTTTTTTTGCGTAAGAGAAACAGAATATTTTCATGTGTTTAGAAGTATGCCGTACATCGTTCTGCGCAGAGCTCGTTTAACCCCATTCTTCCTACAGCAGGCATTACACAAAGCCTTTGTTGCCTTCGTGAAACCGCTGCCTCGTCGTCTCACTGGTGAATCCGCCAGATTGTACGTTTATCGTTCAGTGTAGCTTCTGAGCGGTGTAGTGTACAAACGTAAGCATTTTACGATATTATACTGTTGCGGCCAGTGCTTAAAAATAAAAAGAAACACATTCATATACATTACGTAACATTAAACCTTTGCCTGAGAAAAAAAATAAGGGTATCTCATTTACGCTGCATTTATATTTTGTTCCACAAAAAAATTTATATTCAGTGATTCACTGAAAGCTTGACTGACGCATTTCTGAAAAAAAAAAAATCCACGCATCTCCACGAAGTGAATCATGACGTGTGGACAAAGCACTAGCGATCGTTCTTACCGTAAATCACCCGTGGAATTGCCCACTCGCGCATGTAAATGAGTGACAACGCGTGTGTACAGTATATGCAATGTGTCTTTGCCGTTGAGCCGCCGCTTCCCGCGCCCCCCAACTCCGGGCTAGGCAGCTTGTTGTCGGCGTTGCCGCTTTGCCGCTGCTTCGAGAGCTCTCGCCTCCGGGTTAACTTGTTGTCTGCGTCGGTCGTTGCCTTCCGCGGACGAGAGCGCGTTCACGTTCGTTTTCATCCATGGCAGACAGAGAATGTGTGGTCTAGAACGCGCTTATTCTTCATCGTCATCAGCTACGGCACAAACAAAGTGCACATAATGCCTTACAGATGTGTAGCGGCTACCTCGCTTATCAGCAGAATGACGAATAATGGCATAGTGGGTGCTTCCCTACTTCATGAAAGTTACGGTGGGCGTATAGCGGGTACCTTGCATGTGCTGTGCTGTGACGGACACACGGACAGACAGCGGACAAGCCTAGACCCTAAGGTGCTTCTTCCCTAAAGAGAAAGGAATTCACACGGTCCGTCATGCATTTGCCCAAAATGACTTGAAGGCTAAAGTCGTCCTTTTTTTTTTTTACAGTTGGTTGCGTTGATACCCTCCAGTTTGCTCGAAAGTTTTCTGCCCCTAACACGGTTGTCCACTGACTCCGGGATCGGAGGCATAACAGTCTTTCTGCACCTCAGGCGGTTTCCCAGTGCCTCCGGAATCGGTCAACCTTTGACCAAGCGATGATGACATCATAGTGTGGCGTCATGTTGTGTGACGCTATGATGACGTCATAAATTTGGACGATTCGGGACGTCATTGTCGTGACGTCACTAGTGTAGACGCCGCCGACGCTGACGGTCAATTTTCGCGTTTGATCAGGCATCTAAGGCTTTCGCCTTAGATGCCTGATTCGTACTGTTTCAGTCCATGCGTTTCCTCGCGCTATATATATATATATATATATATATATATATATATATTGAGCATAAGTTGTCGCCGGATCCGGGAACAATAGAAGAAAAGGGGGGGTTTGACTCACAAGCGAAAAGATTTCTTTATTTGACGTTTCGGCCGTGGGCCCGGCTGCGAGAATTTTTTTCTATAATAAGCCTACGTCCGGTGACTCTATTGCTCCCGTCGTTTTCTAATAAGCGATGGACACCCCCAGTTCAACGCGACAGGTGCTTAGATCTGTACATTGAAGCGGTCCAGCATGATTTACTTGAATTCTACAAAAAACAGCATTCGTTTAAGAGCAACATTTCCATTAAAGAAAGTGAGGCAATCAAAAGCTTGGCCAATAATTCCGACATTGTCATCAAACAAGCTGACAAAGGAGGCGCCATTGTCCTTATGAATCGAGAGGACTACCTATCTGAGGCTTACAGACAGCTCCGTGATGACACCTTCTACAGACGCTTGGAAAATGACCCCACCTCCGAGTTCAAATCTGTTATCAAAGAAGAAATAACAAACCTCGTGATAGATAAAAAGTTAACTGACAAGGACATGTCTTTCTTGCTCCCGCTAAGTCCTGTAGCAGGAAGGTTCTATCTGCTGCCAAAAATTCACAAAGCTGGCAACCCCGGGAGACCAATAGTGTCGGCTATTGGTTCCGTAACTGAGAAGATTTCCTGTTTTGTTGACACCCTCATTAGCCACATTCCGCAAACTTTCTCTTCCTACATCAAGGACTCTGGCCAGTTCTTGCGCGACATTGCAGATTTAAATGTTCCCGAAGGATCCCTCTTGGTCACTCTAGATGTATGTTCCCTTTACACAAACATTCCCCATGAGGATGGAATCCGAGCTGTTCGTCAGGAATATGAGCGTTCGGGCTGTAACCGTTCTATCGACGGCGCAACATTAGCAACATTATTGAAATTAATTCTCCAATATAATAACTTTGAATTCAACAATGAACATTTCATACAAGTGAACGGGACATCTATGGGGACAAAAATAGGCCCCAATTACGCGAATATTTTCATGGGTGTCCTGAAGAAAGAATTTTTAAGCAGTCAAGCACTAACACCTCTTTTTTACAAGCGATACATCGACGACATCTTCCTAATTTGGGAGCGCGGGGAGCTCGCATTACTTTCATTTATAGCAGCGTTCAACAACGCCCACAATTCCATATCATTCTCCCATTCATTCTCAGTCGAACGCGCAGATTTCCTTGACATTACTGTATTTTCACGGAACGGCAGATTAACTACCACACTTTTCAAGAAGCCTACCGACAGGCACCAATATCTACATTTTCAGAGCAGTCACTTAAAGCCCTGGAAGACCAGCATTCCGTACAGTCAGGCACTCCGCTTCAAACGCGCATGTACACTTGAGTCCGACTACCACAAGAACTGCACTTCACTGCGAGATTCTTTAGTAAAACAGAAGTACCCTGCTCGTTTAGTAGACGATTGCTTTCGCAAAGGCGCATGATGTCGAACGCAAAACCCTATTAGAGGCACGTAAAAAGACTTCCACGCCTCACGAAACTAACCTTGTCCTTACACATTCAGCCTCGGTTCCGAGAGTAGGTTGTATTCTGCAAAAACATCACAATATTCTCATGCAAAGCCAGCGCCTCCGAACAATTTTTCCAAATCCACCAAAAGTAGTCTACAGACGCTCTAAAAATTTGCATGACATAGTCACATCTTCTAAAGTGACTAAACCGGAATATTCGGGCTGCCATCCGTGTAAAAAATCACGCTGTAAAATATGCCCACATATGATGACATCACTTTCAGCTCGCAGCACCACCTCAGGTTTCAGCCTCAAAATAAAGGGCAACTTTTGCTGTGACACACCTAACGTAATCTATCTTCTGGAATGCTCTGTCTGTAACAAGCAATACATAGGCCAAACCGAAACCAGCTTCCGTCTACGTTTTAACAATCATAAGGCGCACGCCACTTCCCTTCCTAACCTACCTTTATCGAAACACGTTGCACTTTCCGGTCATTCCTTCAGCAAGATAAAGGCTACAATTCTAGAATCAGGTTTCAGCTCTCATCGTGACAGAGAAGTTCGGGAATCATATCTGATCCACAAATTCCACACCATTGCCTTGGGGCTGAACGAAAGTCCCGGCACCTTAACGTTCTTGCGCCCTTAAACTGTCGTGCGCATTGATGTACTTTATTTAATCTTGTTCGTATGTGGCTTTTAATAGCAGTTCTAGTTCCTGCTTTACACGTGTTGATTTTTATTTGTATTTTTACATTTTTTTTTTGCGTATCCCTCCCCGTTTTTGCCATTTGTATTATTTTTGGCCGCAGTCGCAACATGCGCTGTCAATGACTGTTTGCTTCTCTTTTTACTACGTCTACGTGATTGCGATGATCCTTATGATGATATATTTTTTGCACGTGCATCGATTGTATCAATCTTCATTCCATGTGACCTACTGGCATATAAGTAGTGACCGTTGCAGTGTCTTGTTTCATTCTGACGAAGGCCGGGCCCACGGCCGAAACGTCAAATAAAGAAATCTTTTCGCTTGTGAGTCAAACCCCCCCTTTTCTTCTCTCTCTCTCTCTCTCTCTCTCTCTCTATATATATATATATATATATATATATATATATATATATATATATATATATATATATATATATATATATATATATATATATATATATATACACGCAGAGATGTAAGCCAAAGCGGCGCAAGGTTTTAATATTGAAGCACCCGGGCCCATCTGGATAAGAGAAGCGGTAGAGAAAAAGAAGGCGACATTGGCTCGAGTTATTTAGCAACGCCTGTATCACACGCCCTGCACCAAACAGAATTTGACATGCCTGTATCCCATGTCTTCCAGTGCAGAGGCACTTGAAAACGTGGCATTTCCTCTCGCGGGCTATTTTTGCAATAAAGCGATTGCCCGACGATCCCGTTCCTTTCGTGAAATCAACGCTCCTCGATGTTTATTGCACCGGCAAATGCCCTTTACGCTTCCGCCACGCTTCCTCTTTCATCGATCTGTTTTCATAATAATGGCCACGGCTGGAATCGGCACTCCGTAAGCCGCTTTCGCTTGCCCCGCGCAGTATCAATTTGTTGCGATCAAAAATGTTTTCCATTATTACAGCCGTCCATGCGTGCGTTACACCGCGTCATCCTTCTTTTTCGTGCACGCTAGCGGGCCGTTAGGAGATTATCGGCTGGCGCGCCTTCGGCGTGCACGACACAGCGCTTTTGACGTAGCGCCGCACTCGCATCTGCATGGTGCTTGCTTTCTTCCTGGTATCATGTGGTGCGGCTCACATTACGGTAACGGTCCAGTTCGAATTCGCCAAGCGCGAAGCTGGACTCGGGTGATTACGTTGAAGACAAAGCAAAAACGTACGCAAAATTCATCAACTGAAGTCTACGAACGGCGCCGATATGCTTACATAAAAGAAATAATAAGCTAGTGTAGCATTTCGTAAAATTGTTGCACCCTGTAACAGCGGAGCGGTTTATGCCAGCCGTCCGTCGTAATCGACCAACAGAAAACTACCATCATCATGGGCCGGCACGCGCTATCTTCGTCCTCGTCTGATTCGCTCCCACGCCGATTTGTCCGGCGTGGGATGGAATAACTCTGATGGGGGAGAGAACGAGTATAGAGAGAGAGAAAAAAGAAAGGAATAGAGACAGGAAGAAACATAAGGAGAAATACTTGACGAGGCGGGATTCGAACCTGCGTACCCACGATCCGAAGGCGAGCATCGTAACCACTAGACTATCCAGGCATGCTAGCAGAGCATAACGTAGGCTTGTAGAGTCTGGTATACCAAGGAGTGGGAAAGGGAAGTGCTTGTGAGGAGGAGATATGCGAGGGTGAGGAGGAGGGTAAGTAGGACGGGAAAGAGTAAAGCATAACATAGAAAGAAAGAGAGAAATAGAGAGAAAGAAAGGGAAAACACAAAGAGAAAGAAAGAGAGAATCAAAGGGAGAAAGAAAAAATATAGAAAGAGCGTGAAAGAGAAATAAATACATAGCGAGAGAAAGAAGGAAATACAAATAAACATAGAGAAAGCAGTCATAGAAAAAAGTAGAGAGAAGAGAAAAAGAGAAATAGAGAGATGAAGATAGACAGAAAAAAATAAAGAGAAACAAAGAAGGCTTCCCAGCTTCGCACTTCCTTCTGGCTTGGCACCACTAGTGTGAAGCTGACGATGTTTTTTTGGTGCGTAAATTTCGGGACGCTATAATGAATCAATCCCTTCTGTACGCCATTTTCGTAAGGCCAAATCCACAGACGTGAAATTAAGGAGTACGGCTTTTCGGGCTAGTTGGTTCTTTGCTGTACATGACGCCATAACGCTGAAGCGCATGTCCCATATATGTCCCTACTTCCCCATGTCCCCATGACATATGCGTGTCCCTGCGTCATACCGCCATAGAGCGCACGTCCTGTTGTCTATCACGTCTTGTCTTTCCAGCGCTATGGCGTCATTTATATTCGCAGATTCTTTCGTTGTTACGTGCTCTTTTCCAGCGGCCGGTCGGTTTCACGTATAATGCATCAAACCTCGCGATTGGCTGGAACCTCCCATTAAGAATATTTCTAACGTAACAGTGTTTTTATGAACACGGGTCTCATTCCATTGCCAGTGGGCGCGGCGAGGTGCGAATATTTTCCATTAAAAATATGGATATTGATGACTACAGGGCCTGGCTTCAGCACACAAAATCTTGTCACCTTCTGTGGAAGTTGGTGACTCAGGAATCGGTAGATAGCCTTGCACACGAGCGCGTGAAAGTGGCATGTGATAATACCTATACAGACGGAACCTCCTTTGTTCGGAGTATGCCTTCCATCACAAGTACAGCAGGTGCTTGTGCGACTGTTATCTGCATGCGGGGAGACACAGAAAAGTGGGCGTCGCTTTGAAAACTTCCGTATCGATCTACGCTGAAAGCAATATTCCATTCTCCTACTGCGTTGGTATTGATCCCGCTGCTCGCAAAGTGGATGAAGTAAAAATACATGCAGATGAATGGACCCACAAGCGAGCCGTATGGGCAGTCTTCCTTCGATCGGAACGTTGAAATGGTGCTGTCAGTCGGTTTAGAGAGATTTAGCAGTTTGTCTGTCCCGTGTATGTTGCACGTTTGTTTTCCCCGCGTGTGCCGTAAACTGCGTTGCACTCGAAGTGGCGTTAGCCGCCGCTCTTTACGCCGACAGCAAGCAAGTATTCCTCTTTCTTCACAAGTTTTTGTTTACGAAGGACACGTTCCGAGGCAACACACAATGCTTCTTGAAAGCGGTTACAGCGGAAAGAAAAACGAGCAAAAAGAGACACACTTCGGGAAAATTACGTACCCACTTTACTGCGACGTCCAATGTTTGTACAGCATGGCGACCAATCAGGTTTACGCTCGGACGTACAAAAGACTCTCCTGCTTACACCTCGAGGGTAGTGGTGGGGGGCACAACGGTCAATTTGCGGTGACATCCCGCGCCTGCCAGGACCTTCTTTTCGTTGTCCCGTGATGTTTACGCCAGCGAGGCGCGTGCACCGCTCCAGATAATTTAAGTTTGCCCCGTTCTTCCAAGGGGCTACGACGAAGCTGCTCGCTTCTGCGGCAGACATAATCTTTCGAGCGCCCGCTACGTGGGCTGTCCGAGATTAATACGAGCTCCATAAGCTCCCTGCGTGCCTTGATGCGCGGGATACTTACGGCGTTGTCCTCCGCTTCCGCCGGATAAGTAGGCTACCGAAACTTCGAAACCTTGAGAAGGCCGCTAGCTATGAGGATTTCCACTTTTCTTTTTCTCTTTAATGGAAACATTTAAAACGGGTGGTCTGACTATAAGATCTATCAACATTGTTCATCATTTACGAGGAATGTGTACTTCCGAGGATGGTGCCTAGGATGCTGCGGTCAAAACGGGCATACGCGCACTTTGAAACCCTAAACAAACTCGTGCAGCCGCTTTCTGAGGTTCTATAAGACCAAAGTATGTGAAGTTGCAGGTAACTACACAAACACGTGATCGATGTAGTCGGAATACTTCCGACCCGGACGAGCAGGTCTGGATCACGGGGCGGGCAGAGGCAGCTTCCAAATAGCCGGAGCTTCTAGCCGGCTAACCTTCTTCGCCTCCCGCAATCGAAAAACATATTAGATGCGAAAAACATATCTTATGCTCGGGGCTATGTCCGTCCGGCGTCCCCCGTCCCGCGTCCCGCGTCCGGCCACTTTCATGAAGTAGGGAAGCACCCATTATGCGAACCAGAACACTGTAGTAATATGAAGGCCGTCAACCCTATCACAGTCATCAGAGTCATGGCCGAGAGCACAGAGAGGCTGCTTAGCAAAGGCTAGGCAGGTGGTGTCTGTCGCCCAGGTTGACCCCATTCCTTGAGTCATGGCCGAGAGCACAGAGAGGCTGCTTAGCAATGGCTAGGCAGGTGGTGTCTGTCGCCCAGGTTGACCCCATTCCTTAATCTTGCTTGCATGTGTTTGGAAGGGGCTTAGTCCGTCCCTCCTTCCCGCGTCCCACACTACCACAGCGCATGCGCGTCCGCTCCCCCCTCTCTCTCCTACGCTCACCCCCCTTTCTCTCCTCTAGGAATCTTCTACTCTAAGGAGCGGCCCCCCGCGTCCCCTCCCCTATGCTCTCCTACGCTCACCCCCCTTCCTCTCCTCTAGGAATCATCTACTCTACGGAGCGGCGCCCGCGTCCCACATCCCCACAGCGCATCCTCGTCCTCTCTCCTCTAGGAATCCTCTACTCTACGGAGCGGCTCCGGCGTCTCACATCCCCACAGCGCATGCGCGTCCTCTGCCCCTCTCTCCTCTAGGGATCCTCTACTCTACAGCTGCTCCCGCGTCCCACAGCGCATGCACGTCCCCTCCCCCCTCTCTCTCCTCTCCTACGATCCCCCCCCGTCCTTTCCTCTAGGAATCCTCTACGCAGCGGCGGGCACGACAGGTGGTGCGACAGCTGCATACTCCGCTGGGGGGCGCCACAGTAGTTCCGCGGTATGAAAATGAAGGAGCGCGCGTGTGTGTGTGTTCTTATTTATTTTTTTATCTCTCTCTCTGTCTTTCAACCCCCTATTCCCCAACCCCAGTGCAGGGTAGCATACCAGATTCTAGCATCTGGTTAAGCTCCCTGCCTTCCTCTTTTCTCTCTTTCTCCCTCTCTAAATTTTTTGGTCATTAGGGGGCCGAGTATTAGTTCAAGAAGAAAAAAAAAGTGCGCAGGCGGTGTCTCCAGAAAACGTCGGACACCGGACGGCAAAGAAGCGCGTGCGATGCAGAGAACTGCGGGAGGAGGAGGACAAAACTTTATTGAAAACCAATGAAAAAAAATTTCCATCTCCCGCTAAAGGGAACCATGTGTGGATGCGAAGCAGCGGGGAGATAATTAGCTTGAGCGGGAGGAACGTCGCCGCTCTCATTTCACGGCAGCGGTCCGGGGGCTCATCGCGGTGCTGCACAGGAGAGAGAATGAGGCGCGCGCGCTCCTTCATTTTCATACCGCGGAACTACTGTGGCGCCCCCCAGCGGAGTATGCAGCTGTCGCACCACCTGTCGTGCTCGCCGCTGCGTAGATGATTCCTAGAGGAAAGGACGGGGGGGGATCGTAGGAGAGGAGAGAGAGGGGGGAGGGGACGTGCATGCGCTGTGGGACGCGGGAGCAGCTGTAGAGTAGATGATCCCTAGAGGAGAGAGGGGCAGAGGACGCGCATGCGCTGTGGGGATGTGAGACGCCGGAGCCGCTCCGTAGAGTAGAGAATTCCTAGAGGAGAGAGGGGGGAGAGGACGCGCACGCGCTGTGGGGATGTCGGACGTCGGAGCCGCTCCGTAGAGTAGAGGATTCCTAGAGGAGAGAGGGGGAGAGGACGAGGATGCGCTGTGGGGATGTGGGACGCAGGCGCCGCTCCGTAGAGTAGAAGATTCCTAGAGGAGAGAAAGGGGGTGAGCGTAGGAGAGAGAGGGGGGAGCGGACGCGCATGCGCTGTGCTGGTGTGGGACGCGGGAAGGAGGGACGGACTAAGCCCCCTCCAAACACATGCAAGCAAGATTAAGGAATGGGGTCAACCTGGGCGAGAGACACCACCTGCCTAGCAGGGCTGGGCAAAGATACTTTGAAATTGTATCGCGATACGATACAAGATACTCGGGCAAGAAGTATTGGAGATACAGATACAAGATACTTCCGGAATGAATGTATCCGATACGATACTTCGCAATTGTATCTTAAGATACTTCGATACATTCGTAAATTTGCTATTATAGATGTATATAATGACGCTGCAAATGCCTATGTACAGAAGTATTTGCTTGAAAATGCCTTAACTGCGACCAATGTACTGTACGCGGGGAAATGCGTCGCAGGATATCACTGCTGTTCACACTATTGCAACTTCTAGCTTGCTTACCTGCTTTTTTGTAACACACACAAAAAAAGAAAATACTTCACAGGGACCTAAAATAAGGAAAGCGAATATGCCTAGGTCAAATACCAAGGCAGTTCCGCAATAAAAAAAATGACAGTGGATAGGTAGGTATACAGGGTGTTTCACATAAGTACAAGCAGTTATTTAACAAAAACCAAGCGTTTAACCGCGACTGAATGAAACCAATGGCATATGGTTTACCGGCATGTGACGCTCGTTATGGTATTTTACGTTGCGCTTTGTTGGTTCATTAACGATGGTCAATTATGCGACATTTCTAATATTTACTTTTCAGCAGAGTGCACTTCGTCACATCGTAGAACGCATTTAAAAACGACGAAAGCAATTATTTCTGGGCGGCGTACATGCTTCATGGTGAATATTTTCTGGCTTTTAGAGCAAGAACGTGAAATATCAAATAAAACCACGTGACTGTGCTGATGCGTTATCACACTGCAGCGCTCTTAAACGTGCTTCGAGCGAAACAACCGGCGCGCGGACCGTCAGCCTGTCGCTTCTCAGGGACGGTGATGTTTCTTTGCCGTGTGTGGCGGTCAGAAATGTTGAAGCTCTGTGAAGCCGATGTCTAAGCCGCGGCCGCTCATTTCGTCGTGGTCCACTTGCCGATTGTTTCGCTCGAAGCACGTCTGAGAGCGCTGCAGCACAATAGAATAGGATAGCAGCAATGTGGTCATGCTTCTCCGGCTTTCTTTATAAGCCGGAAAAATCCCTACGTAGCACGTACCTCTCCATTAAAAAAAAATCAGATCTGTCGTCTTAGAAACGTAACGAAACGCGCATTGCCCGAAAGTGAATAGCAGAATTGTTAAATGATTCATATTAGTTAAGAAATGAAGTGCGATACAAAATTACCCTAATGAGAGCAACATGGCGGTAAACCCCGTCGTTCGTTTTATTAAGTAGAGGTTAGGCACTTCTTGGCAAATATTTGGTTCCAGTTACGTGACACCCTTTATAAACACGATACAGGCGACAGCCCTAAAAGCTACGAATACAGAGCATGATGTATCGTCAACTTAGGTGTTAATGTTAGACAATAGAAAACTCAGTGCCCACGGAAAATACCACTAAAGGCCTCCTGGGGACGCTCATGAGAAAACCGGAGTACTTGGTGTTATGTTTCTCAAATCTCCTTCCTGACGTCTTTAAGATGTGTTATTATAATTACCATTGTTGTAACGTAAGCTCAATTTCGCTGTTTTATTAAATAGTGCAGAACTTTTGTTCCTGTGAGCACTAGGCACGCTAAAATTATTTACCCTTACCCTCAACATCGCCTGAACAGTAAACTCACATGGAATGTAGATATGTAAATAGTAGCAGTGACGCCGACAATTAAAAATAAGAATAAATAAGACAAGGACTAGAAAAAAAGGAACAGAGGAGGATATTACAAAATACATATTACAGTTAACAAACGGGAAAAAAAACTACACAAAGACCTAGATAATGTGTGGGATGCAAATGGAAGACAGCAAAGAGAGTACTTGTGCTACAATCAAGCTATCATTAAAAAAAACTTCTTGCATAATTGAGCACGAAGAACAAAGATACAGTACGCCAAATATCATCTGTTACGTTAATGTTTGTTCAATGGTATATAGCATCGACACCGGTGGTGCGACGGTTGTTAGAATCTAATTTGCATATAAATCAATCTCATAGTGTGCAAGTCAAGCTTACATCCACGAGATCTGTCAAATCTGTGTGTGAAAGCAGCGAGACGCAAAGCAATCCCATTCTTGCATTCTTGAGACTTTGCAACGAAGCACCACGCAAGACAAACTTCGATAACGACACTATAGCAACATCTGAATTTGAGCGAAAGACGCCACACGCATGGAACTAGGTGCACAGCACCGTGGCTACAAGCGAGGTTCATGGCACCGACACAGCTAAAAAGAAAGAAAACATCAAGAAACAAAAGGTGGGCTGCATGTAGACGTTCGCGCGCCTGTTTTTGTCGAGAAGGCTCAAGCGCCATCACGTAACTCTGTTCCACCAATAGAGACGCACATAGCCCTTATTTCCTATGCTCACTGGAACACTCTGGTGGAAAGACGAAGGAATGTCACTGTCGTCACCTTTATTGAGGTGGCTTAGTGGCAGCAGTGGCAGCGTGAGAAGCAGTGTTCAGCCAACGTTTGTTGTTTCACTGGGTGGCGTTTCTAAAGCAGTATCTTGTATCTTAAGATACACGATACATTATTGAATATATCGGAAATACAGATACAGATACTCGTTTTACGAAACGTATCGCGATACAGATACAAGATACCCAACGAGTATCTAAAATAGTATCTCAGATACATGTATCTTCGATACTGCCCAGCCCTGCTGCCTAGCCATTGCTAAGCAGCCTCTCTGTGCTCTCGGCCACGACTCAAGGAATGGGGTCAACCTGGGCGACAGACACCACCTGCCTAGCCATTGCTAAGCAGCCTCTCTGTGCTCTCGGCCATGACTCTGATGACTGTGATAGGGTTGACGGCCTTCATATTACTACAGTGTTTTGGTTCGCATAATGGGTGCTTCCCTACTTCATGAAAGTGGCCGGACGCGGGACGCGGGACGGGGGACGCCGGACGGGGGACGCCGGACGGACATAGCCCCGAGCATAAGATGCTTCGCATCTAAAAATTAAGGCAGCTTCGCACTAGTGGTGCCAAGCCTGAAGGAAGCTGATGATGATGATGATGCTCCTTGTATGATTGGCACCTTACCCACTCAGGGGGATCGACCAAGAGTCGGGCGGATCATACAGTCTGGATTATTAATTTTTAAGTGGTAATATCGGTTACAGCTGCAATTATAATGAAGCGTTAATTATGATAAATCCTAACTTTACATTTCACTCTTTTTGCGTAACCTCCCAATGACCAAATCTTTTTTTTTTAATAGGATGACAATGTAGAATTATTAGTGGTTGATTTACCTGTTAAATATATTCGAGTCGCATATAAACTTTTCGACAGCATTGAATATATTCCTGTCCGAGAGACCCAGCGCAGAGGCCCCAAATGATAATAGAACGGTCGACGTAACTGGCAGACCAAGATTTCGCAATGTAACTTCAATAGTTCTTTTTCTGTGTGAGGAAAAACGTCGGCAGCTCAGCAAGAAGTGTTCTATAGTTTCTGTCTCGTTGCAAAAGGAGCAAGAAGGAGAGATCACCAGGCCCGCTCTGTGCATGTATAAATTAAGATTCGGTATTCTGCATCGCAGTCTGGTTATTATTACTTCTGTCAGCCTTGTTTCACAACCATTTCCTGCTCCAGGGGAACTGAAGGTGCTGAAAATCCGCCGATGAAGCGAGACTTGGAGTAAGCACCGACAAAGCATACTTTCTGAATCTTGCCGCAGCGACCAACGCCGTATCTGGAAGGAGAGGAAGAACTAGACCTGCCAGAGAAGCCTTTGCCAAAGTGTCCGCAACTTCATTGAAAACTATTCCTCTGTGTCCCGGCACCCAAATTAATCGCAGGTTTCGCAAATGATGTGGAACTAGTAAGCGCAATAATCTTATTATATGCGATTCTCTTGGTGTAGATAGTGCGGAACAGAGTGATAATGAATCGATAACTATAGCCACAGAACTTATGGGTAAGGGAAGCTTACGTAGGGCTAAAATAACAGCTAAGAATTCGGCCAAAAATATATGCGTATAATCAGGAAGTATTACAGAAAACGACCAGTCTAACTGTGTTGAAAAAATTCCCACCCCGGCCTTTTCTTGACACTGCGAAGCATCTGTTGCTATCACAACCGTCGTGGCAATCTGATTTAAGTGATCCTGAAAAAGTCCATTCAGTACATTCCAAGGAAGTAACTTCGCGTTATTGGGGAATATATCATCATATGATATGGCCAATTCACTTAACCTGTCACTCGTTACCACTATATCATTAAGCCTTATCTGTAATGGGTCCAATAGCTGTTGGGTAAAGATTACCTGTGGGGTATGAGAGCGAGGCCACGAGACATTGAAAAACAGGGCTGGTTGGCTGATAAATATATATTCGTCTCGTCTTATCGGCGATTCATAGCGCCTTAAGAATGTTTGGACTGTTATTAATTTGAATCTAATGGGCAAGGAAGGGATTCGGGATTCCTTATATAGAACTGCATTAGCTACAAATTTCGGTAGCCCCAGGCACCAGCGAAGTGCTTGGCGCTCAAGTAACACTAGCGGACGTAACTTCCATGCTGGAGCGCCAGAAAACAAAGCACATCCAAACTCCAGCATAGGGCGTATATACATCCGGTAAATCATTATTAATGTGTTTATTCGCATGCCCCATCGATTATTACTAATCCTTCTGAGTAGGCCCATCGCACGTGACGCTTTGGTCGCTGTATGTTCAATATGCATACGCCAGTTAAGCTTTCCGTCATAAATAATACCTAGGTACTTGACTGTTTGCACTTGGGGAATGTCTGCTTGATGGAATGATAGTGATATATTTATATTGTCTTGTGGAGAGAATGCTAGAACTGCACACTTACGTACATTAATGGTCAAACAAATACTGTCTAGCCACCCTTCCAATGTAGATAAGTAACCTTGTAAAAGGGCATAAAGTGATTGAATATCACCCGCTGAAGCAAAGAATGCTATATCATCCGCGTAAACATACGTGGTCACTCTCTGATGACGAGGAATGGAGCTAAGCAAGACATTAAATAATAGCGGGGACAAAACCGCTCCTTGGGGAAACACCGCGTGTCTGTCTGAATTTCTCCGTTGAAATGCCGCCCTGCACACAGTAAAACTCTCTGTCCAGCAAGAACTCAGTCGTCCACGCAATAAAGCGCGGAGCTGGGCAGCCTTCCTTGTTTCTCTTCGGTTTTCTCTTTCTCTCCTCCTGTCTTTCTTTCTTTTTGTATTTTCCAGCTTTTCTGTCTTATTTTTTCTATTTATTTCTATTTTCTTCCTATTTTTCCCTTTCTTTCTCTCTCTTTCTATTTTTCGCTTGCTTCCTCTTTTTTTTTTAATTTTATATGCCGTTTTATTTAAAGTGCTCTGAACTTAATATCGTCATCGATGCGCTCGAAGAACCAGAGGAAGAATACTTCTTATTGGCGCAAGCGCGTGCGCAGATGGCTATATATGCTATATGTGGTTTTGCCTGCGTTGCGCCAAGCGACAACGACAGCATACGACAGCCTGACCCCCTAAAGTGCTCCGCTTTTAAAATTGAGGAACGGCGTTATTCAAATCAAACCTTATGCATATTCTTTTCAAGTGAACTGGGTTAGCCGCTAACATTTTTTTTTCGTTCATGATATTTAATTAGTTAACTATAATACATCTTTAAACTTAATACTCACCTAAAAATAAAAAGGCCAATGAGGAATATGCAGGCGTGCTTAAGGGACACCTAACTGCGCTATATTGAGCAACGTGATAATTGCGTACGAAGTAAGGCCAACTTGTACCTTTTTACGTGCTATAGGATCTCACCACTCAGTTTGAATTGCTAACAGTCAGGGCTCGCGCCAGAACGCCCGGTCGCTCAACGCACGCAGTTCATGGCGAAGCCACGCAGCCCCCCCCCCCCCCCCCACCCACCCCCCGGGACGCTCCACGAGCATTTCGCCCGACAGAAGACGGCCGGCGAGGTTTCTCTCTGCTTCAGCCGCGATCGTCGGCTGCCCTCGCACGCTTTCGCTCGCGCGTAGCGCATTGCGCGCGGGGCGATGTTATATACGAAGCCTCACGCTGACGGCGACAGCAATGACAAACGTGCGGCTGGAGTTTCCGTACAGTTGCCAGCGCAATAATAATAATAATAATAATAATAATAATAATAATAATAATAATAATAATAATAATAATAATAATAATAATAATAATAATAATAATAATAATAATAATAATAATAATAATAATAATAATAATAATAGCATAGCTCGGCAGATCCCATGTCTCGCGAAACTCGAGCTCCGCGGAGCGCCGCAGGCCCACATAAACATAAAGAAGCAGTCAACACGTAATGAAGTGCGTTAACGCACATGGACAAAGTTTCGCTGAAGTCTTTTTCGGTTATCTGTAGACACACTTTTTCGTCTTGATCCTAAGCTCGTTAACAAGGCGCGGCCTTGCAACATTCCTGTCATAAAGGAAAATACTAAAAGGCTAGGGCTGTCGCGAGTTGGAAGCCGGTGCACACTCTGCTCCCGCATGGTTTACCCTTATTTTTCTTTTCTGATCAACATCCCTGTCGTTCAAGTCACTTCTAGCCATCGACAATTGCTGCTTTCTAATTGATTCCACCATACGTGTCGACAATTTGTACAAACTACGAAAGCGAGTAGATAGGCCTCTGCCTGTCTCTTTTGCTTCTTCTTACTTGTTAAATAAGAAGGGGACGTTATGACGCTGTCGTGATTACTTCTGATTGCGAAACATGTCTGTGCTATTGCTGCTACGCCCGTCGCCTGCAAATGACACAAGCAAGATACGTTGCTTCTGGGACTATCGATCTTTTTTTCTTTTTGTAGTACTTAAAACCACGTGTACCTTCACTTCAGCGAAATGTATGCCAAGCGCGCGATACGTGCAGGCAACACAACGCCATTGACTCTGTCCAGAGGCTTCTGTTGACACGAAATCTCGATATGTCGATTAAAAAAAGGCGCACTGGTTCCCTTCACAACGCCTGCCGTCTCGCGCTGCATATCACATGTTGCTGGTGGTTTCATCCTTTACATTATGCGACAGGAATTTCTTGGTGACCGAGTAGAGATTCTTGTGATCGGCGCGCGACTTGAAACATTAAGAAACTAACCTCTTTGCGTGATTGCGTTTCAAGAATGCTGGTAAATGTCGGCACCCCTGTTTCGCTGCCTGACTCCCTGAAAACCTCATATGGTGCTCGCTTGGTGTTTCCATTGCCACCTCGGAAGCACGATGCTTGTCTAGATAATGGCGACAATCAAAAGTATGAACAAAATGGCCAGCACACTTGGGATTAGCTTGGATTATTTCGTTCTTGAGTTCTTAAGTACGTTCAAGTTCGCCACAGAGCCTGCTGCAACAGCTACGCTGAAGGTATCTTTACAGCGTATAAGCTGTTTTGAGCTCACTACAACAGCTGATTTTGGTGGCGATGTTCGCTGCCGCCGGCGTCCGTCGCAGTTATTCTGCACAATGAAAGAAAAAAAATTACACCATCTCCCGCTGAAGGGAACCATGTGTAGATGTGAAGCAGCGGGCGCTAACGCTTACACTGGCGGCGGCGTTGACGCTGGCGCTCATCGCAGCGTTGCGCAGGAGAGAAAACTGGGGAGGCGCAAAGCACGCAGTGATGGAGCGGTGTTTCCTACTGGAACATGCCAATCGCTGCTAATGGGCAATGAGAGACAGAAGACTCCGACTGGACACAGAGACCCGCAGTCCGCTTTTAGTTAACGCGCACGCTGCGAATTTTTATTGTTCAACAACGCACAGGAGAAATCTCCCACCGGCACCACCTTGCAGGTCAAAATCCAGTGCCATATATACGGGGTGGCCAGTGAACGGTTGTGCAGCGCGAGCAGTCGGTTTTTTCAACCAAGAAACTCGCTAGCAGACGCTGCCTGCGTCCGCGTCGCGAGGCGAGAGAGGGGGGGGGGGAGCGTAGGAGAGGAGAGAGAGGGGGGGGGACGCGCATGCGCAGTGGGAGTGTGGACGCCGCGGGCATGGATGCCTAGAGGAGAGAGGGGGGAGCATAGGAGGGGAGGAGCATGCGCAGTGAGGGTGTGGTTGCCGCGGGGAGGGATGCCTAGAGGAGAGAGAGAAGGAGAGGAGGTTTTTATTTTTTTGAAAGGGTTTGCGCATGCGCAGTAAGGGTGGTCACGCGGCACACCACCACCACCACCACCGGATTAAGCTTCGCCATAAGATGCTTCACATTTAAAAAAACAAAACAGGAACGACAGAATATGTGATATCACTCCAAGACCTAGCTATGCCGGTATGCTGCACACAGCGTCCTGTATAGCACCAAGGTTGCTATTTGGGCCTGTTGGTCTGCCATTAGTGCGTATATCGTTGCGCATAAAGGGCACGGACACAAGGATTTACTGTGTATTTTGTAGTCTCTACTTGTTTCCGTGTCCATTACGCGCTTCGTTATACCCACTAGTCCCGTATAGGCTGAAATCAGTGCAAGAGATAGCTTCAGAAAAACGAGAAAAAAAACAGAGAAAGGCATGACGTGCGTTTCTTTGTCCTTGTCAGTCGCTCGTGCTATTGATTCGTTACATGATTTTGCCAATTAACCCAAACCTGTGCTTCTCTCGACGCAGCTTTTCGTTGCAGCGGTTTGCTGCCCACTGCGGCATAGCTGGTCGAGAGGCTGGAACTGCCCCCTCCGACTGCTTACCCTCGTAGCTTGCACGTGACGTCACGGACGCACAACATGGCTCCAACATGGCGGCTAAGATGACGTCACGGCAGTACATTCACGCGGCGATAAACCTGCTTCATTGTGATAACGACGCCGCCGCTGGAACGTTATTGGACCTCTGTGCAAGTGTAACGAAGGCACCGGCATGCGATGTATAGTGATAACGCTAACGTGACGTCACAAAGTTCGCGTACCGCCATGTTGGAGCTACAACATCGCTGTTTCAGTGACGTCAGTGCAAGTCATCACTTGTTGCATTTGTTCTTGCTTGCCGATCGAAGTGATCCCCATAGATCGAACTGTGATATCAGCATAATCATAGGCGTGCGCACGAGGGGGGGGCAGAGGGGGCGGCCGCCCCCCCTAGTCACCTAAGACGACTAAAAAGGGGGGGGGGGGGGGCATAGTCGGCCCCATGCACTCACTTGATAGGGAAGGGGGCGCTGCGACAAGCCTTCGCCCCCCCCTGAAGAGGAACCCTGCGCACGCCTATGAGCATAATGCATTTGATCGACAGGCATGTTCGCAGACACATTTCATTCGGTCCAACGTTGCTTTCACTAATCACATTCCATTTAGAATACATGCAACTTTTCAGACATGCATTCATCGTGAGGACTTGGTACAGACAGTTCGCTTTTGCGAGTATTTAGCAAATAAGAATATATATTCATTCGCGGAAGTAATTAATGAGTTCGCGAAACCTCCGTCGCCATGCCCGCTTAGAACTGCGACACATAATTGAACGACAGAAGAACCCTGTTTTACCTTTGCTTGGCGAGGGGGTGGGGGGGGGGGGGGGCTTGATCTTTTCGTTTTATTTTTTTATTACGCAAGTCTTAATTAAGCCCTGCAGGGCGTAATCCGTTTCTATTCAGATTTCGTTTTTGGTTCTTCACCTAGTGTTTTTTTTCCTTCCCTTTTTTTTCCAGAATAAGTTTCTGTCATTGTCTTTAATTATGCCTGACACAAGTCAGACGTATACAATAGGATTTCCTCTGCTCGCGTATATCTCTTTTAAAGATTTTTTTTAAAGAGCGAGCACCTTTGTGGCGCCCGTTCCCTGCGTTTCGCGTCGGCTTAGCCGAGCGAACGATCCACTGGACTAGGGGAGCGTGAAAAATGATAACGAACAGAGCCCGAGGAGGAAAGCCAAGAACGGTGTAGCGTAAACAGGAAGAATAATGCGGAGAAGGAGAGCAGCGACCGAGAAGACAGTGCGCAGTATGTCGAGCGCTCGACTGTCTGGCGCTGCTAAAGTGTGGCGCGGCCGGATGAAAGGCCTTTTCTTAATCACAAGCCGTGAACGACTGGGCCGAAGGCCGGTACAAATCATCTCTTAATCTTATCATTTTTAGCCAGCTTTTACATTGCACTGTCCACAGTATCCTATGTAAAATGTGACAAATGCGGTTGCGCAAGCTTTTCATCAACCAGTTAGCGCCTATCAATAACAACAATATCAAGAGTCTTACGGGCCGAAACCACGATATCATTATGAGCGACACCGCGGGGGGGGGGGGAGCTTCGAAAATTTCGACCATCTGGTGTTCTTTGACGTGCGCTGACATCGCACAGTCCACGGGCCCCTAGCATTTCGCCTCCATTGAAATGCGAACGGCGCGGCAGGGATCGAACCCGCGACCTTCGGGTCAGCAGCCGAGCACCGCAACCACTTTACCACAGAGGCGGAATCTGTGATGTTTCGATTCCGGAATTTCCAGTTCCGCGAAGGTTTCGAGGTCTCCTAGCGACAACGGGTGAGCGCAAGTGTATCGGTCTATTATTTGAGCAGGTATTCATTTTGCGTGAGTGCATGAGTAAACCTAGTTCTCTGCAAGTCTGACTGGACTGACATAAGCGCAGTGTAACTAGACCAACTCGTCATGACGACAGCCGACCAGCAGCCGGCGAAATACTTGTAATGAAAGGATTGAGTGCGTGTTGATTCGGCTACATGGTTTGTTTGTCTTTTACTTTTGGCATATAAATCAAATGATGTGAAACAAATTATAGGCTCGTTCCTGTTCATAAAAATGCCCACCACAGAAATAATTGCAGCGATGCAGGTTGCAGCGATGGCGTAGTGGTTAGAGCATCAGCCTCGCATGCAAGAGGTCCGTGGTTCGAATCCCGGTGCCGGACAATTCCCAACCGGATAAAAAAAAAAATCCGCGTGATGATGGAATTGTGTAAAAAGGCCTGGGGTGCAGCCTCACTGGCGACCACAGCCAGCAATGCACTCCCTCACCAGAGCAGGATTGGCCACCCTGGTGCAGTACTTGGCCACTACCTCCCACATGAATACACCAATTAAATAAATGAAACAAAGTAAGTTTTATTTCCGGGGCTAGGGTTTGAACAAGGGCCCCCCCTTGGTCCGAAAGCGAGTGCCTTGAACACTAGGCCACGCGCGCATGCTGCCCAATGTGAGATGATGTGAAGCATATCAATGTGTTCTACCACACACGTAAAGAACATGTGAGAAGCAGTGCACTTGTTGTGTGCGCTGAATTGCAAGATTTCGTGCTGGCGGACTAAAAGCGATCTGCTGGATAACGCGTAGGGTCGATTTTAAGGAAAGTTCCGACTTCGAGGAAACTGAATTCCCAAACCGCGTTTCCATGATTCCGCCGAGGTCCTTTCGTTGAGCCGTACGCTGGGAAGAACATAGAAAGGCGCCTCGCCGCTTCCGCCCGGAAACAGTGTTCCGGCGACGGCCGCTACCGATAAAGAAAGGAAGAAGGAAAGAGAGAGAGAGAGAAAGGCAGTACGTTATACTCGTCCCGCACGCTCCTGCACGTTATGCACGCTCTGGAATTTTTTGTTTTATTTAGTTCTTCTGGTCGTCCTCTCCCTTCCTCTTCTCCTCACCTCCTACTTTTACTCATACAACGCGTTTCTAGGCGACGCGAGAGGCCATATAAGGTAGATGGTTGTTCATGATGATGATATTTTTCTGTTACTGCCACACGGGGCTTTGGCGAGCTTAAACAACACCGGTTTAAGTGCGGAGCGCTTTAGGGGGCCGGGCTGTCGTATCCTGTACTATGCTGTCGTCGTCGCTTGGCGTAACGCTCCATGTACAGCACATTGAGCGCGCGCTCGCGCCAAGGAGAAGTATTCTTCCATCTTGTTCTTCTAGCGCCTTGATGGTGATCACTTATCATCATCAGCAAAACAAAAAAAACTAGTGCTCTTGGCGTAACGCAGGCAAAACCACGTATAAATATAGAAAAAAAGGGAAGCGATTCCGAAATAGAAAGAGAGAGCGAAAAAAGTGGGAAGGCAAATAGAAAGAAAAAGAAATAGATAAAGGGAGAGGAAGAAATAAATAGAAATAAAGAAAGAAAAAAGACGGAAATCAGCGCTAAAGGAGAAGAAACATGGCTGATCCCTCCGTCATAGGAATCGGAATAAGACGAAAGTGAAGAGTGTCTTCACAGAAGCAGTTGCTTATTGTGTAGTGATTATGAGAGTTCGTACAATGTCTATTGGTGTTTGGCAGCCATAGCACAGCTTGACGTGGATGCACCCACATTGACGCCTAGTGGCACATCTCCACCGCGACGACTAACGCCCATGATCATGATTTAACCGTTGCGGTAGCTGAACGTTTTAACCTATATCTGGACACAGCGTATCGTGAATCGCGCGCAAGTATGACATCAACAAGCACGTAATAAACACTGGTACTGTGCACTTCTCCAAAGCGTCGTCAATGAAGGAGAGAAACGGCACGGCGTGCGCTCCCGAGTGATGCGGTAACCTACGCCTGTGCTTATGCATACACTACCACATTGCGCTTCAGCAACACGGGAGGCAGAGGTTCGTAGCTTGAGCTGCCAATGCGCACAGGCGTTCCACTACCCGCTGGCCTCCGTCTCGATCCACCGAGGCACCGCAATCGCCCGTCGACATCGTTGCCTTTTTGCAGACACCGCTTACTAGTCGTTGCTATCACACTCGAAGTAGTCGGCGGCGAAACACCGGTACATGTGGAAGCAGCACTACTCCGACAACGAGCCGTGACACGCTAACTGAAGCGAAGGGCAAAGAACATAACTGGAGTGACGCATAAATGCGCCTAGGGCGACTGCCCAATGCCAGCGCGACCAGTGTTCGTTGCTGCTATCAAGACGCTTTAACCATGACCTCCGATATTACGCGCCGGCGCGCAATCTCAGACGCCATGCTATAATTTCGTCGTCGACGAATCGTTCTCTATCGGTGCTAATAAGTGTAAGGGTAGGTACTCACTAGCTGCAAAAACGCGAGCGACATGCCGCGTGCGGCAAGCGTGCGGTGTCGTGCTCGCGGCAGGCGCGTGCGGTCGTGTTTCCATTCGCGTTTTACGCTACAAGGCCACTGCCTCCAGGTTACCAGTGTTATACCTGGAGTCTCGAGTTGTATAAGACTTCAAGAATTGCTGCCGCGCCGCGTAAAACGCGAATGGGAACGGGAACGCACGCGCCTGCCGCGAGCGCGCTTGCCGCACGCGGAGTGTCGCGCTCGTTTTTTCCGCTAGTGAGTACGTACCCTAGTGCCGCATTACTTGTCTTCATCGCTCACAGACAGCGGCACTGCACGGCCCCGCCAACGGAGAACACCGAGCGAGAGAGAATGTGTGAGATATAAGGCGCGTTTGTAGAGTGTATTTCGTCTGCCACAACACTTGATGACGCACAAACATACAGAAATTACTGCGGATACAAGAGCATGAGAGAAAGAAAGAGAAGGGAGAGAGAGGGAACGACTGCAGCTTCCAGCCTACAGGCTTTATTGAGCCGCAGATGTAGTGGTGGCTTTTAGACAATGTTGTGATTAACCTTACAATCCTTTCTGCTGAACAGAAGAGAGAAGGCTTGAATATGCAAAAATGAAGAATCTATTCCGAAAACAGCGTAGACGTGAGGACGCTTACCCGTAGAAACAGAGTAAAGCCAAGCACAACAAGAAAATAAAGCTCTAGGGAACAACGAGTTGTCTCAATTTTTGACACAGACACATGTTGCTGCAACGTTTTAAAGCGCCTTACCTTCTTTTCTCACGCAGTCTAAGAACTCTGACGACATCGACTTGGCATCTTTTATTTGCGTCTCCGGGGGTCGGGTCTTTATTTTTGTTCTCTTTTTCTTACCATCTTTATCGTTGATTAGCTTCGCACACGTGGCGGTGTCAAATTCCTAGAGCTTTCGAGGCCTCAGATCGATCACTCACTTGGGCAGTGCACCGTCTGGCCTGTAAACACACCATTAGCTGAGGTGCTTGCTCGCAGTGCTTTGAAAATGGAAGCCGTTTGAGTATGTGAAGATAAAAAAAGTTTGATAAAAATAATGCCGAAGTATCGCAAGCAGCTGGCATAAAAGTGCCACAGAAACGTCGAGAAAAGTAGGTATACTTGGTGGAAGCGGACAAAGAAAAACAAGAACAGAATTCTAAAACACCTCCCATTTTACAGTGTAGCTTACCGCATCCATCAAGCCGCCGCTGACGTTCAGCGTCGAACGCTTCAGTTGAAATCGCTGCCACAGGTGTAAAGAGACGCTAAGTGCCAGGCAGCTCAAATGCGAATCCATAAGCGTCTTGAGAGCAGCTGTCTTCGCCGAGTGATGTATTTTCGCGAAAACCACATACATGTTCTAAAGGAAAGTTCGATACAGACCAAGGAAATGCACAGACACATTACATATTGCATTTGTTATAACTTGTCCGTATACAGGGGCGAAGCCAAGGGTGTGTGTGGTTTGGGGGGGTTCAACCACCATTTTCCCAAAGTTGTTCAATTTTGCATGTGAATATATACACGCACACATACACGCACGCACGAATGTACATAAAGTATGCTTGAACCCTTCTCCCCGAAAAGAATTTCTGGCTATGCTATATACTGAACGTATATAATTCATTGTGGCAATCTTCTCTCTATCAAACTTTTCCCACACCCTCTCCATGTTCACTGCAGCCACTGTTCACACGGCATTATTTGATTTTCAGTAAACAAATGTCAGAACCTCTCTTTACAAGCTCCTTGATATCCGGCGTTCTTTCTCTTTCTTATAGAGTATTTATCTTGGTCGATTCAATGTTGCTGAGGCGCTATCGCCTTGCGTACGAATATGAAAAGGCTGAGTCCTGTTCACTATAGCTAATTCAGAAGCAGGGCTATGCTAAATTGACGAAAAGAAGCATATGTACTCGTGTTAAGGGTTGAAGAAAGCTGATATGTTTCCCTCTATGCTTGACAATAGTCGCTTGTATTTTATTGGTGTGCCAAGTTTTTATTATTTATGCTATGTTTTATTCGTCACCGGTGGTAAGTTTTTTTCATTGCCTTGTTATTCTTTCTTTACGCGACTCAAAGTTGGGCTGAAAAGGCAGTTTAACGATGCTTGACTTACTCGCAGTTAGAATGGCTCAGTCGAGAATGGGCATCTATTCTGATCGGGAAGGTTATTGTTACACAGCGATGCAGACTATGAAATGCAGTCGAGGGATTAGTAGAAGTGGTCGTCCACCTCTGCTAGTATTGCCTTTAGCAAGAAAAAAACACACAATCCCTCATGTGGTACGTGATGCATTCGCATAGATTTTGTCTTATTGGAATCTGTCTAAGAGCGAAAAGCGTTTACAAGGAATTCTGTTCAGTGTTCATGTGAAAGGGCGCCTAGAACTATAAATGAAGAAGCACGAGATAAGAAATACGAACTAGGTATGTAAAAAGTTCTTGAACTGCCGGTGAAGAACTAAGCTTCTAAGGGCACGCTTCCCTGCTGTTAGCGCGAACGCAGCGCTGGTCGCTAACGCCAAGGGGGGAGGCACGGGGTGAGGGCGGAGCATGACGGCGCGGTTGAGACACGATATCAATCAATGTCAATTCTCCTATACGTGCAAGAACAAAAAATACGATAACGCGAGGTGGCCTGGATTACCCGCGTTCTCTCTCTCACGACATGCTACTCGAAGAAAGTTGCATTGGTTGGGCCCAACCACACGCGGCGTGAAGTAACCGATGGTCTTGACCCAACAAACTACAAGCAGAGTATGCCGAGGAAAAGGCGAGTGAAGCCTGTTGCTATATATAGCACAGCGCCCGCGCCTGTGGAGTTATAGAAATAGTTGCCGTTAACGAAGATGTATAGACATGCAAAAGCTCGGATAAAACTACAATATTACGCTACGCTGACGCCTCCAAATTTGTCGTCTTGTGCGAGGTCGTCTTTTCTTTTTTTATTATCAATGCAGAATTCTCTGTCTCGGACACATCACCAGGCAGCAAGCCATTTGAAGCTATAGTCGCGTACAACTTTAGAAGGCAGCGGCATTTTCCCCTCAAAGGCGGATGCACACGAGCCTCCACCAATAGGCGCCTACTTCAGGTGACGTCATGAGCCGGACGGCCAGTGACCCCGCCTACGGAGAACATGCTGCCATCGTTGCTGCCAGCTCAGCGCGCAAACGACCGATCGTTGGCAGCAGTGTGATAAGAATCATAATATAGCCGAGCGTCTAGCTGCCCGAATGAGCATTTTGAGCTCGCCAACGATAATCAGGGTTAACAAAAAATTGGGGGGACCCTTAAGCTTCGCCTTTAAGAGTTGAACGCGATAGCGATATCCTGTCCCGAGCGCGTACTTCAACCACTTAGTGCATACTATGTAATGGGTTGCATGCTTTAAAGCACGAACAATTATGCGCGGGGACTGCGGAAAATGTTTTCGAACTTGCTATGCACCCACTACGTGGTCTTAACGCGCAGTAACGTGTGTGCCTTTTGTAATGGGTGCACAGCTTTGACCCACAATGTCGTTATGATATTCACACGTTCTGACGCCCGATGACAATGTACGCTTGTACCACGCATAATTACTGCTATATTACATGTTGTATTGTGACGCCTGTATACAGGACGCGTGTGTTTGTAAAGCATGAAAGTTATTTTCACTGCAATTCCAAGCACAGGAAGTTATTTTATGCGTGATCCCAAGCAGAAGCGTGGATGTGTGGTAGAACACCTGCTTGCCACGCAGACGACCTGGGTTCGATCCTCATTCGGACCCGGAAATTTTTGTTATTTATTTTATTTGCATCTTTCTCGATTTTTCGGTTCACGGACAAGATGATGATTTTTCGCTCACAACCAACGACGCCGCCGCCGACGCCGACACCGGAATTTCTGCGAAACGAGCTCTTTAACGCTATCGCGTTAATACTGTTTCAATTCAGATAGGCCAGCATTGAAATGTGTGTGCCTGTGCCACTCCTTAAATCGAGCACGATGTGTGCAGGACGTTGCTTGTCAGAACTGAGCTTCTATTACAAGGAATACGCCATAAATGGAACTGCTTATTTATTTGAGAGGTCACGGAATAGATGGTTGGCTGTTCCGATGTCACCGGTGTAGAAAGTTTTAGGAGGGGGGCCGGTAAGGATCAATACATCAAATGAGAAGAACTGAGACGGCGAAAGGAAGAAGCCTTTCGCCGACTAGCACTCTTAAGCAAATGCAGAAGGGCACATGTGAGTTCTTTCCAGGAACATTCTCTGAACTGACGGTATCATTGTAAAAGACTGCATGCGAGCGTTCGAGTGCACACAGAGTATGGGACCCGGCGCTTATGCGTGATAACGTGATGTTCTGCTTGTGAGTTACGGCGAAGAAATGTTATCATGACCACGAAGACAGCTCAATGACTGCGACACTTGCCCGCAGAAGCTGAAAGCCTTGTTCGGCCTTACGATCGGGTGAAAGAGCGCCGCTGAGAAAGTACTAACGACTTGTAGATAAACTAAATGGGCAAACTTCAAGAAAGACCCTTTTTTGAAGGCGAGTCGACTTCAAAAACGGTTCTACCTGTCCAGCCATATGCACGGACCATAGACATACGTGCAGCATACATTACACAAGCGAAAACTTCCGTCATGTCCTTTGCAGTCTTGTTCTGTACTTGTAAGACTCCATGGCGAAAACGTGTGTGCGTCCCTTTGGCGCCTTTCACTCGCTCATTGCGATTGTACACGAGAGAGAGTGATAGAGATAGAAAGGGAGAAAAAAAGACAGGGAGGTTAACGGAGAAAAATCTACGGTTGGCTACCCTGTACTGGGGAAGGGGAAAGGGGCTATGAACGAATGAAAAAGGAGAAGGGATTTTGTCACGACACTAAAAAGCCATGCCAATAGCATTGTCTAAAAGCAACAGACCAACAGTATCTGGGGCCAGTCATAACTTGTCGTTCAATACCGGTTTCTTGAAAAAAACGCAGCAATGCCCTCATATCCACTCGGGCTGAAGATCGGGTAGGTGAGTGCCTACACGACTGAGAGGGCTGCTCTCTGGGTGTCAGAACGGGTGCACTCGCAGAGAAGGTGCGCGATTCTTTCACTGCACCCGCAGAGTTCACACAATGGGCTATCAGCCATTCCAATCGTAAATGAATATGCATTCGAGAATGACATTCCAAGGTAGAGAACGACCAGCAGGGCAGAATCATGTCATGATAGGTTAGATGGGACCTGTAATTGAACATCTGGGTCTAAGGCCCGTGTTCATAAACCAACCTGATCCTTATCTCGCGTTTTCCTTATCGGTCTTGTGCCTTTAGTGCGCTTAATAAACAAAGCAGGCTAGTATTCACAAACCAATCTTGTAGTTATTTTTCACCCTATCACCATTTCTGTATCCATATAAAGCACGCAGAGGATACAGAAACGTAGAAGAAAAACATGAGATATTGTTACGGTTTTGCTGTATTCAAGCGTCGCCAGCGCGAAGTCGGCGACGGGAATGACAGCGGGTTCGGTCGTTCCGTACGCAAGTAGAACCAGTGAAGAGATCAGAGAAGTGTTTGGACAAAACAACAGCTTTAATTGAGCTATTGCGACACAAGCGCTCTAACTACAACACTTAAAAAAAAAATTAACAATATTCAAATACTTAAACAATCATCTCACAAAAATACACAAGATCAATTAACGCTAAACTAACAATGAAATCAACTAAACAATAAAGGCGGGAAAGTTCGATGATATAAACAGGTGAAGCATACGTGTGATGACCGGCAGCGTTGCGTCCACGACGATCGGAAGCGAGAAGTCCCGAAGATTTCTGGCACGACTACGATGTCGGTGGGTCCGAGTTGCAACGCCGATGTTTCCGGGAGTTAGTGCTTGAAGGAGATCTCAGGCAGGTTGAGCTAACCTGAGATTGAAGTCCCGATGCCTACGTTGCAGACGTGTCTCAACTAGGCGAACGGCTAAGTTTAGGTGGCCAGCCGATACAAAGCACACACTAAAAACTTCTAGGAGAGATACTCGTTGATCTACTTCTACTCCATGCTTGTCAAGCAGCTAGACTGATTAGCAGGGCGATCTCCTGCGCTTAAATCCCCTTCGGGTCCCCTCACTCTCTTCCTGGGGGAAAAGGGACCATCAACATGGGTCCAATCATGTGCGTTTCATTGTCGCAAAAGTCCGCCCTCAAAATATTTACGACGCCCCTTTTTAATTAGGGGAGGGTTCTCCATTAATCCAAAGAGACAACCCGTTTACGGTGACTGCGTAGGCGGCTCGTGCACGTGCAGCTCCTACCGTGGGAACGTATCCTGCCTCCATTCTTATGCCGAGCGTTTTGCAGCCAAAATGTTCGGGGCGCACTGCGGATTTCCGTTGACCTGCCGTAGCCTCGGTATTCAACAAAGAGCCAACTTCGGCAGCGACACTCCCTTCCGCTGCTCTTCGCGGCTCTACGAAACAACTTTTCACGCCCAAGCCGGCGCGCCGGTCAGCGGGGTGGGTGCGGTGCGCGTAATCGGCGTGACGAGGGGTCGAAAACGTGGCATTCCGTGACAGATATGGATAAGTTGGTTTGTGGATACGGACCTAATGTATGTAGGCGTGGACGGGTAAACGTCGGCGAATTCCATCCTTCTAGCGTTAAATGACGTGCTAGCACACGAAGGCGTTTTGCTGCGTCAGATTTTAATATACCGGGATGGCGACACTGCTGACGTCATCGTGGGCGGATCGAGCAGCTGCATCCGCTAGATCATTGCCCTGAATGCCGCAGTGGCTCGCTAATTAACCACTGGAATATTGCGCGGTGTCTTTTCCTCATGGCTTCATGGGGAACGTGCCTAGTTTCTGCAACGAGCTGCTCGTGTGAGTTGTGGAGCAACGCTGAAAGCAAGCTTTGGGGGGGCTTCTTTGCAATCACAGAGGATAGACGACGAATTAAGTGGTTTTTCTGTGACAATTCTGCAGAGCTGCAGGGAGGGCAACTAGTTCAGCAGCTGTAGTTGTTGTTGCGTAGTACATTTCGCAGGTTAGTTAAAAAAAATTATGGCAGCTTCGCAGTAGTGGTTCCAAGCCTGAAGGAAGAGCGGAGCTGGGTGGCCTTCCTTGTTTCTCTTTTTTTTCTTTATTTCCTCTCTTTCTATCTCTTTCTCTGTTTCTTGTACCTCTTTTTCGTGTCTCTTTCTTTCTATATTTTTTAATCTCTTTCTATGTCTTTCTCTGTCTTTCTTTCTTTTTATGTTTTTATTACCTTTATTTCTCTCTATTTTTCTTCTTGTCTTTCTTTCTCTTTCTTTTTTTTTCTCTCTCTCTTTCCCCTGTCTCACGCGCTCCACTTAGCATAGCAGAGAGAGAGAGAATGAATATAGGAAAGGTAGACAGGTTAACTAGACTACGTCCAGTTTGCTACCCTACACGTGGGGAGAGGGGAATAAGGGAGTAAAAGAGAAAGAGACAGAGAAAGAGAGAAGTAGATGCACATTGCACACGACACACACAGTGCAGGGTTTACAGGCGGTCGCTCAGCGATGTTGCCTTCAAGAATTGTAGAAGGGCTCGTGTGGATTTTCTGGGCTGATGTACTTGTAGACCATGCACCCAAGATCTTTTCCAGAGTAAAGGGACGATCATCCAGTCTTCTCAAGGCACACTGGAGAGTCCGGCGGTCTTGTTCAAAGTCGGGACAGTGGCACAAGACGTGGTCAAGAGTTTCTTCACAGTTGCAGCTATCACACTTGGATGAGTCAGCCATACCTATGCGATGGCTGAATGAGTTTGTAAATGCTACGCCGACCCACAACCGACATAGCATTGTAGCGCCACGTCGCGAAGTCTTTGATGGTAGGCATAAGCGTGCGCAGGGTTCCCCCTTCAGGGGGGGGGGGGGGGCGAAGGTTCGTTGCAGCGCCCCCCCCCCCCCCCTCCCTATTATGTCAATGTATGGGGCTGCCTTTGCGCCCCCCCCCTATCGCCCCCCCCCCCTACAGTGTATAGGGCTGATTTTGCGCCCCCCCCCTTCTCGCCCCCCTTGCCCCCCCCCCCCGGGCGCACGCCTATGATGGTAGGTGTAATTGGAGTAGCGATTCGAGGTTTTGTGGGCGACGAGTGGAGTTCAGTGGAGAATTCCAATGCGTAAGCATGGCATTATGCGCGATGTGACGAAGTTCTCTTGCAGCGTCGACTCTTGACAGGGGTATGAGCAGTGTGGACGCTCCTTCGTGGGCACATCGGGCAGCGTGGTCGGCGAGGTGGTTACCACTGATCCCACAGTGACCCGGCAGCCATTGAAAGACTATGTCATGTCCTTGAGTAGTGGCGCGATGACTAATTTCATTGATTTGGGACACCAACTGATGGTAGTTTCCACGTCGTAGACTTCGCACACATTGAAGAGCAGAGTTTTCGCTGAACGCTCGCACCTGCTGTACTCGGCAGTGGGTCTTGCCCGATTCCTGCGGTGCATACCCGCCTGGTGAGTTTTGCATTGACGGAGCATCAGTTACCGATAGCTTAAACAGCCTCGCTGTTTAGAAAAATCACGGGGTCTTCTACGCATTCGCCTAAGAGACGACTCAAGGTGACCGCCATGTTCTTCTTCTTCTCTGTCTCTATATTTATCCTCTCCCGCCCACCTCTGAAAGCTGTCTGCACCCCACGTGGTTTTGCAATCGAAAAAAAAAAAAATAAGAAGCTGTACGTCCTAGGAAAATTGCATTGCAGGAGTAGTGCAGGGAAACTGTGCAACATTTGCCCGTCACGTCCGCACGTCAGGCGCCCGGCCTCCGTGTACAATGACATGTAGCGTTTTGACGTGCCGAGGCAAGCTCTCGCGTGTGCCGGCGAAAGACGCGTGCCATTGAAGGCGTTACGTAACCGAGGCTTTCGGTGGCACTACCACTGCACGACCCGCGTGTCACCGCACAATCGAGCGTGCCGAGCTGTTGCAGGAGCAGAAGCCTTTGTCAGGCCACATGGCCTTTAGCTTCTGCTTCCTTTCTCTTGTAAACAGGAGAAATAAACTCAATTCAATTCAATTCAATCTTCGCATCTCCCGGGTCAAGCGCATCTCCAGACGGGCCAGTGTGAATACAAGGGTTCCTTATGCATTCGCCTGAGACGACTCAAAGACGAAAGCCATCTTCTTTTTCTTCTCAGTCGATCTATTCATCCTCCCCCGCCACCGTCCGAAGGCTTTCTGCACTTAAGGTTGTTTTGTATTGCCTCCGGGATTGTAGGCATTGCAGGCATTCTGCCCCTTACCTGGTTTTGCACGGCCTCCGTGATCGGTCCAAATTTGACAAAGTGACGATATCGTGTGGTGACGTCATGATGCGAGGTCAGGGACGTCGAAGTGACGTAATGCTGACGTCACAAATTTTGGCGCTCTAGGCCGCCATAGTGACGTCATAGTGACGTGATGATGATTTTTTTTTTGCATCCCTCGTGTTGACGCCTCCGATGGTCAATTTGCGCGTGTGATGAGGCATACAAGGCTTTCGCCTTAAAAGAGAGACTTGAGAAGGAATAGCAGTTAATTAGTTAGATTGGACACCTTGAACTACGAATGTCATTTCGAATGGTTTGATAATTATCGTCTCCTGATGTTCATGATTACCGGTGTTTTAACTAAAGCGCTTAAACGTCGCTGAAGTTCCATTTTATCTGGAAATAGTTTTCCTTGGCGACGTTCTTAGTTACCATTAACTTGTAGCTTAAACAGAGGGGTACAGACAAAGCAAAAAACTCTGTTCTTGTGCGGAGCAGGCAAAAAGCTTGCGACCTGCAAGATGAGGCGCGCTCTAGCTGTCCCACATACTGAACCGTCTCTTTGCTTCTCTGAATTCAAAGCCCTTACATTGCGACACAAGTTCTAAGGCTAAATTATGGTAGTACTTCTCCCTAAGCCACGTTCATTTTTCGCAGAGAAGATAGCCATCTCAGAAGCAGCTCAACACAGAAGACTGCGGACTTTTTTTTTTTTTTCGAACTGCTGGCGAGTACGAACTGGTGCGCTTCAACATGATTACTTTTCTCGATTTCGCTCCAGTGTAAGTGCTCGTACCGGTGGTATACTCTTTATCTTCTGGGTTGCTTTTTCTGAAATGGTTAGTGAAGATGGAATCATCCAGCAAACTGGATATTTTTGCCAGCTTCTCTATTGTCTTTTCTGTCTTCTCTCTCTCTCTGTTTTCTTTGGTTGAAATATGAATTTAACAATAAGGATTGCCGAGAGGCTAGTTGTAACGCACTCTTCAGATGCCAACCAAAACAATGGTAGCTGGCTTAACGGCGACGATTTTAAGGACAGCATGGGGGGGTCTTATTCATTTGAGACGTGAAATATCGAAGCGTGTGTGTAAACAAACAGAAATCCCCTTTGTTGTGCGCAACAAACATTTCCGCAAGGAATGCTTGATAACGATATCCTTGAAGACGATGTCGTGGGGGCGTGTTTGAAACCAGGAATCGAAACCTTGTAAACTGTACTGTTAACACGTGTAACTGAGTGAATTATATCTGCCAGGCCGACGAGTTCGTATGTAGGGCGGCTGTGTAGGTATATGAGCCCTGGCTGGGGCCTTATAGAAGCACTAGCCTGTGCGGTCAGCCCGGGAGGAGTGCAGCTGGCTCGGTTCCTAGCGACGCTAATTGAAGTCCCCTGCTGGAAAATAATGTCTGCGAGCGCTCAGCCTCATTGCCCGAGGCTAAGTGCAGATGTGGAGTCCCGCTTTAGGAGAAATTGCAAAAAACAAAAACAAAAACATAGCGATACGCGAGCTTACCTGACGGTAGCAACATAAACTTAATTTCTGAGAAGCGTGTGCTGGTAGGTCTGACCGAGCGTGGTGTCTTTTACTGCGATTATCTTATTATTATTATTTTTTTTTTTTTTGAGCTGGAGCGAGTTTTACGGAATGCTGCCAGTGAACCTGTTAGTTTGCCCTTATCTGACTTCTCCCGCGTTGACTTGGGTAGTCCATAGTTTTCCTGGCTATCTGAAGAAGGGTTGGCGCAACTCCGCAATTTGGAAATTGGGGATATACGTGGAAACGGAGGAGGGGGGAGGACAGGAGAGAGAGAGAAAAAGGTTAAGTGAAAGGCAGGGAGGTTAACCAGAAGAAAGGTTTGCTACTCTGCATTGGGGAAGAAGTAAAGGGGGGGGATAGAAAGGTAAGGAATGAAAAAAAAAAAACAGAAAATGTCAGGAAAAAACAATAAAGATAGAGAAAGAGAGCAAAACACACGCAAACACACTCAAGCACAGGAGTGTCATAGTCGGTTAGCGAGGCCGATTGACCGCAGAAATTTCAGCAGCGCCTTCGTCGCTTTCTAGTTGGAAGCTCGAACGTTCCGGCACTCCAAAACTGATTGTTCGGAAAGCGGCTGGTCATCGAGGCGTGCCAAAGTTTCTGAGAGCTGTTGTCTCTGGGAGCTGTAGTGTGAGCAATGACACAGGACGTGCGCAATGGTTTCCTCGTCGCCACAGTGATCACAGGCAGCACTGTCAGCCATTCCGATTCGGCTGCTTAGCTGTTTGTGACTGAGACTCCAAGTCGCAGGCAGCACAGGACTGTTAGTCACAATGCGCGAAACAAGCAAGGACGAAGAAAAGAGCACACACGGACAAGCGCAATCCGCTTGTCCATGTGTGCTCTTTTCATCCTTGTTTGTTTCGAGCAAAGTGGCTAAAAGATTAATTATTTCCAACTAGGCCGGCTAGCAGTTTTGCTTCAGTTTACAGGACTGTTGTTTCGGATCGGGATAGTCCGGAAGGAACTTGATGTTGAAGTGACGTCGGATCCAGATGGTGAAGGCGGGTATACGGGAAGATGTAGATGTAGATGTAGATCCTAGACTTCTGGCTCACACCCAACCGGACGTGTTCCACACTGAATGCGTTATATCACGCGCGAGCGAGCGAATCTTGAATGCTACATCGGTTCTTGACAGTATTATAAATGGTCTCTAAACCATCTCGGGTATTTTTTTTAGCATTACAAGTGAAGACGTTCATCAAGATCAGAATGCCGTCGCAATCAACAATGACAAACGCGGCAGCACGACGCGACGCGGCACGCCACAGAGAAAGAATAAATAATTAAAATAAAATAAAACAAAAGCCAAGCTTGCACTTCGCCGCGCAAGGCTTCAAACAGCGAATTTGAACGATTCTGAAAACTAATCTAGTTACTTCTAAGTTGTTTCCAGGCCTTAGCTAGGTGATGCAGGTGATGCTAGGTTGTTGCTACGTTGAGTCTCAGCGCATTGAGGTTCGAGTTAAACCACAGACGGTCACAGACATGACACGGATGTCCAAACTCCAGAGACAGAAACGCATGCTGAAAGAAAGCGTTTGCACCTCTCGTAGATCTACGGACACGTCGTCGTTGGCGTGGGCCTTACATCGCTTCGGGGTCTTCTTGCAGCCGCTGTTGCCTTTCCCGTTCCCTAGTACTGTCTCGTTGTACGTACTCGGGGAATCTTCGGCTCGCCGCCGTCGTTTCGCAGCCATTTGTTGTTGGGCTATCCGTTGCCTTCTTCTTTTTTAGTGGACCAGTGGTGAGAAGTGGGATTTACCCCATTTCGGTGGCACATACCTGTTTATGATGACAGGTTTCTGATAGGCCGCACCAGTGTTGCCGGATGCCACCGAGCAAACAAGTGAATACTCATCATAAAAGAAGCCCAAGAGAAGCGGAAACATAATGAAATTTCATATTCTTGGAAATATCTTTAATTATGATAAGAAAATGTCACTCGACTACGAAAGGGAGTTTAAACAATCACCTAATTGTCTTGTACAGTGAAAATATGCGCAAATATGAACAAAAGCACGTCTTTTTTTTTTTAAACATTGGTAGGCTCCATTCGGTTGAAGGTACGTTTGCCAGCGCATAATTAACGTTACTTATTGATTCCCCCCAACGTATGATTGACATCAACAGTCAACCATAGGCGTGCGCACGGGGAGGCGGGGTCAAGGGAGCGGCCCCCCTGGTCACCTAAACTGGGGGGGGGGGGGGGGGGGGATAAATCTGCCCCATACATTGACTTAGTAGGACGGGGGGGGGGGGGGGCTGCGATGAACCTTCGGCCCCTTGATGGGGAACCCTGGGCACGCCTATGCACTCAACTACTCAAAGTCATCGACAAACACACTATTAGTGAGCGACAAACGCGCATTGGTGAACGTGATTATCACTAAAATAACTATATTTATTGGAAAAATTCAAATAAGCCCAAAAAGAGCGCGAGAAGCGACCGGAAATTTCTACAAGTGACTCGGCGAAGAAAGAAGCCCAAACCCGCTTATTATAAGCGGAACTGCCAACTCTGGGCCGCACACACAAATTACGGCTAGCTTAAACAGCTTGGCTGTTACAAAACGTCGTGCTCCTCCCAGGCCCTTTCCAGTATCGCCAGCGCTGGCCATGACATCACCAGTGGATGAAGCGGATCAAAAGAGCCTGTTTGTATGCTTGCAAGTATATATATGATCTTCCTGCTCTTCTTCCTCAACTTGGAGAGGAGGAGAGAAGAGCTGACGAACTGAGCCTGGCGAAGGAAAGAGCGAGGTCCGGGCTTCGATTATCAAACGCGTGTAACTCCGATATTACGCAATACCCTCGCGCCTACGTGTTCGTTGTAGACTCGAACACAACTGCTATACCACAACTACATTTCTACCTCTAGGTGGTTGAGGGGCCCTTTAAGGAAAGAAGGTGGAGGGCTTTCTGGAAAACCAGCTCTCAGTCAGGGAAGATTGAGAGCGTGACAGAATAGAAGAAATCTAAGCAGCGTCCACTTATGTTCACACAAACGCATGCGACTCTAACCTTTCTGAATTGATATTCAGACACACGCCGCTGGCGGACTTCGCGGCAAGCATTGTTTATGGCGCAGCGTGTCATGCGGAAGGAGCGAGAGAGGCGCCTTCCACGGCTGCAATACGTGCCTCACACACGACGTGTTTTGACGGCGGCACACGGCGTGTTGTAAGTCCGCTTGAGTGCTAGTCACGTAAACTTTGACAGGCACCGTGAAATGGGTCTTACCGGTATGTTCCGTTCAGGTAAGCCTCTTGGGAACTTGCGCGTATTAGTTAATCGGCTCTGGTTTTGGCTATAGGCAGCCCGTCACACCACTCACATTGTGCCGTAGATGACTCCCGTCGCGCTGAACGAGCGGGATTATTTAGCAGCCCCGGAAGCCGTTGTGCCACCCAGATGACGCAATGCAGGCGTCCTCGTCGAGTGTCGCCAAAGTTCAGTTTTCAAAAAATATTCAAACAACCTTCAGAAGCTTCAAAGGCCCAGATTTAGGCCACAAGCCGTTGCCGAGCTTTGTATGAGCCCATACTGCTCTACACAGAAAAAAAACATTGTTGTCGCGAGCCTATAAGTTTGAGGCCGTTCCATGGCGTCTTTAGGTAGACAGCGCACATAGATAGCGCTTCAGGATGATGCCGTATACCTGCCGGCACGTGCCCAACGAGGAACAATTGGGATCGGTGGAGCAGGCCGTGAATTTGCAAATGAATAGACACCGTTAGATCGATACTCCGACTTTAACGCTTCCCCTGCCTGCACGGGGGAGATACTGTGCCATGGGCGTTCTTTATTACTCGGATAAGGCCACCGGGGGTGTTCTATTCAGTCACAGAAGCGATGACTCGGCGTGTCTCGACTGAATCTTCGCTGAAGATAGGAAGCTTAACGCTGACACCATTATAAAAAAAAAAGAGCAATAAATAAATCGATTCGCTCAGCGTGCACTACACAGCCTTTGGTTAGGCTTGTTGCGATTGAAAACTAAAAGCAGAGAGAGAGACAGGAAAGCTTTATTAATTTCAGGCAGATTGCTGGGATGGGCTCCGAGCTAACGGAGAGACTGTGTCTCCCGGCAGCTTCCTCGGCCTGCTGGATTGCCCAGAGTTGCTTGTCCAGGCCCTAACTGAGCAGCGCAGCCCGCCAGCGCCCGAAGGTCTTCATTGGAAAGGCCATAATACTATAGAGTTAGTGTCACTGCAGTGTCGTTTTAGGGGCGAAGCTCCTTAGCCTGTCGGTCGTGCGTCCCTTGTATGTAGTAGCCACCTGCTGATGACGATGACGATCGCGATCGCGATCGTCATCCCCACTATGCGATCGCGATCGCATAGTGGGTACATGGAATGTACCCACTATGCGTCATAACGATGACGCTGATGACGATGACGATCGCGATGCCATACAACACATGGCATCGCGATATGGTCTCACATGCATATCATTTGACCACATGCAACCAACCACCATCACGTCTTCGATGATGTACCTCCGGAGCTTCGCCCACGCATCATCATTCACTCCGCGGATATGCTGTGATTTTTTTCTTTTTTTTTTTTCAAAGTGCACTTTGTACGTCCCCTTTTGTTTTGATTTTCGTTTAGTTGCGTCAGGTTAAGAATAATTGTTGGGGTTTTGCATCCCAAGAGGGAAAATTTTGAGGGACGCCGTAGTGCAGGGCTCCGGAAATTTCGACCATCTGTTATTATTTAACGTGCACCTAAATCTAAGTACACGGCCTCTACCATTCAGTGCGCCAAGAAAAGAACTTACAAAAGTGCTAGATGGACTTGACAATCGCCCATTGTCGGAGAAAAGGGTCTTAGGACACTGGCCGAGACCGTCCTCGTCACGCAATGCATTGAGAGCTTTGTTGCGCTTCTTGCGGGCAACTGGTCTCAGAGACAGACTCTAAACAGTGTCGTATTATCGTATTAGTGTTTTCCTTTTTTTTTCTCTCTCTGCCTTTTTTTTTCTTTTTTTTTCTTCTCCTTTTTATAACAGCTCTTTTCTGTCATCTTTTATTCCCCTTACCCCCCTTCCCCAGCACAGGGTAGCCAGCCGGTCTGAGAACTGGCTAACCTCCCTGTCCTTCCTTTCTCCTCCTCCTCTACCATTTGGCCTACATCGTAATGCGGCCGCCTTGGTCGGGATTCGATCCCGCCATCTTCGGGTAAGCAGCCGAGCACCATAACCACTAGACCACCGTGGCGGGTTGGTGGCGTAATGTTGCGCGCTGTACAGATGTAATGGTAGTGTGCGCTATGATTTATCAACGTGTTGTACATATTGTAACAAGGCAGTAGTGGGTGTGTGCCACAAGGTAGTAGAGGGTACCGGTCTGGGGACAGACAGCTACGAGGGGTTACGAGACAGTTTTCCAGTCCGCCATTGTATCAGTCACCGTCTCTGCTTGTAAATATCTACAAATATACGTTTCCTTGTTACCATAGGCGTGCGCACGAGGGGGGGGGGGGGGGCAAGGGGGGCGATAAGGGGGGGCGCAAAGTCAGCCCCATACAATGACATAATAGGGAGGGGGGGGGGGCGCTGCGACAACCTTCACCCCCCCCCCCTGAAGGGGAACCCTGCGCACGCTTATGCTTGTAACAATATAGTGCGCTCCTTAAGTACGTACAGAGTATAACAGACTACTGTTAAGACTATACCATAATAATATCCGGGGTTTTACGTCCCAAAACCTCGATATGATTATGAGAGACGCCGTAGTGGAGGGCTCCGGAAATTTCGACCAACTGGTGTTCTTTAACGTGCACTGACATCGCACAGTACACGGCCTCTACCATTTCGCCTCCATCGAAATGCGACCGCCACGGCCGGGATCGAACCCGCGACCTTCGGGTCAGCAGCCGAGCACCGAAGCCACTGTTCCACCGAGGCGGACTGTTAAGACTATACCACTCGTTTCATTAAATGCGAAGCATTTCTTAGCGAACTGCAGGTATTTTGGCCGTTTATATCTATATGTCTATCTATCTAGCCGCCTACGTCTGGGCGCGCTCGTAGTCGTCTCCTTTACTTGACCCACGCCAAAATTTGCATGGAAGGACATTAGTGTGTGACGAACACGATGAACAGGTCATTACATGCATGACATGAGATAGTTGTCGCGTACGTCATGAAACCCTTTCCTTCTGTCCCGTGTGGCACATACCCGCATACCGCGGCCCAAATAATGTGAGTATAAGCCACAGGTGATTGACAGTTTTTGTCAAACCGGGAACGGCGATAACAGACTTTCAAAAAGCTTTGCGCGACCGCGTCATGGAGCTTGTATCGCAGGCGCGGCAGGCATCGGTAGCGTTGTCGGTGAGCCCGGAATCGAACCCAGGCATTATGCGTGCTAGTCAAGTATTCTAACACAGAGCTACGCCAGTGCTTCAAACTGCTTATGAAAAAGACCGTACAATGGCCTCATATCGCGGCAACGTTAGATGTGGTTGCAGTGTTCACTATCGGGTTTTGTAGCGATGTAAGGAACATTAAATATTAACTGCTATGATTTTACATTGCCAAACCCTAAGGAATACGACGGAAACCGTTTCATATTGTATGCACATCATCGCACAGTAAGTGCCCTTCATTTCGATGCAACTGTCATCTGCGCTCTAACGTGAATACCGACGTTACGTGGTACCATCGGATACCTTTGAGCGTTAGTGAAGCCGACGTGCCTGGCAAGCCCACGATCAATACCGTAGCCAGGGGGGGCGGAGAGGGGGAGGGTTCTATGAGGCTCTCCCACCTCCAAATTCTTGCTTCCTCAAATAGGCCCATTTCTCAAATAGTGAAGGCCTTCAGAAAGTGGTTCCTCCACCTCCGAATAAGATTTCTCTCAACGGGCCTGCCCACGACATACACATGTCAACATGCACAAAGAAGCCGGTCCAACTCGCGACGCTTGACTCAAAGCAATGAAAAATGCTATGTAGGCCACTACTTGCCTACTGCTTCGCACGACATCGACTCCCAGAGTGAGTGGGATCTGCAGCATTTATGTTTCACAATCGCTCCTGTAGTATTTGTTGTCTCTTTTTATTCAATTACTTTTAACGCGACAGCGTTATAGAGCTTCTTTCGCAGAAATTCCGGCGTCGGTGTCGGCGTTGGCGTCGTTGGCTGTGAACGAAAAATCATCATCTTATTCATGACCGAAAAATCGAGAAAGATGCAAATAAAATAAAAGTTTAGAGGTCCAAGTCAGGATCGAACCCAGACCGTCCGCGTGGCAAAAAGCAGGTGTTCTACTACAGAACCATGATATTTTTTGTCTTTGCTTTGTTGCCTATGTACATACTTACAGCATTGACGATACAGAGCCACGATATTTGACGAAACTGCTTTGGAAAAAAACACTGTATGAATGTCACCTAGTGGGAGGAGTCTCCTTAAAGGGGCCATGACACCCATTTTTCAATCATAATATGTGTTACGTGGGTTAATCCTTGAGCATTCACAAATAAGTTGGCGAGATTTTAGCGCATTTGGTCGAGCACTTCATTTATAATTTAATATTTTTACAAGCACGCGAGTGGCCTGAGCTTTGGGCAACACTGGCGCACTTCCGAGCCGTGACGTAACAAGCAGCTGGCTGTGCGAGCGTCTGCATTCCGGCGTACGATATTGTTCTGAAGTCAGCAGCGCGTGAAATCCAGATATTTCAGCTTTCTTCTGCTTGGCACTGAAAGTGAACGATTTGCAGCGGCTCAAACTTCGGTAGAAGACGACGGCACCGCTCCTTGCTGCACGTGACGTCACAAGCGCCATGGCAATATGGCGGTCGCCGGCGGTGGGCGGGATTTACAGCCGGTGACTTCTAGGGCCGGTTTTGCACTGAAATATTCTTTTACGGCCCACTTTTCATATCTGTATAGGCATAATAAACCCTCTACTTCTAGTTTTCGCTGAAAACCACAAATTGTTGGGTGGACCGTGTCGTGGCCACTTTAACGCATCAATTATTGCGTGGCAGAAGCGTAGAATCGCGCCAGGCGTCAAAACATGTGAATTGAGCAACGAGTGGGTGTTTTAAAGGCCCATCCCATTACAGAGCGCTCACACATATTTAATCATCATCAGCAGCAGAATCATCGACAAAGTGAACATCTGCGTATACTGAATAAAACAAACTCTCCGAGCCACTTTTAGTCTAAGTTTTTAATATTAAGATTAAAAAGTGGCCCTACGTTTCGAGACCCATTCGGTCTCCCTTCTTCAGGGGGTGACTGTCCGGTCGGCTCCGAAGCTAGCGACTTTTCTAAGCGGTTGTCCTCCTCTCCACCGTCGTTCTTGCTGCTGCCACTGGTTCCGGAGACCGTGTATATACACACTCGGCAGAGTCCCAGTTGAGCGGTTGATGTTCCCAGGTGTCGTTTGGATATGTCAAGACTCTAAGATTTGCCTTTGGTGTGGCTGCCTTCCATGTCGATGACACGGAAGGCAGACGTACCAAGCAGGCCCGTAACCAGGGGGACGGGGGGAGGGGGGCTAGAGCACCCCCCCCCCCCCCTGGTTACGGGCCTGCTTGTTGCTCTAGGATGACTAACAGGTGGTTCTTTTGTAGCTTATATTTGAGAATCCTTATAAACACTATACAAATTCAACACTGTAAAACAAAACTTTATTTTCACTTTTTCTTAGGCATTTGATGACAAATGAGAGTGTACGTTCTCTTCTTTTCTATAGCATGGTGAATGATATGATTCTGATGAAGAGAAACTATGAGGTGTTTGTCTTAAGAACTGCAAACAAGCACCCGCTGACATAAATAGCTGTCAGAGGTCTTGATAGTAAGCACCCGGTTTCATAACACTCAGAAGACAAGAACATTACTCTTTCATGTATGCGCAAAACATCCTGTTTGAGAATGTACATCGTCTTGTGAAAGAAGCAACACAACTTCGCTTCTCTTACAAAGGGAGCACAAACAGCTGAGACAGCTTTTCTATACATTCATGTAGACTTGAGCAAGAAAGCAAACGGGTTCTCTGGAGAGCCATGTAACGTCGAAGCTGCGAAACAACGCGACGACCGCTCAAAACACGCGCGGCCTAACAAACTCCGGACCGGCAAAGTGAAGTAATCCATTTAGTCCAAGCTTCCGGACATTAAATGTCCGGCCGCTACTCGCCGACCGGTCTTCGGGAAGTCGCAGCTCCCGAGTGAAGATTGTTTTCTCTTCCACACACATGTGCAGTAAACATACACAGACGGGCACGAAAACAGGCACCCACGTATATCTAGAGCGAATAAACCAACAAATAAGCAGCAACAAGTACAGTAGCAGCAACCGTGCGGCGCCCACACAATCTCGCACAGGGACTCAAATCAACGTTTCCAGGTGTTCTGTGAGATTACGCTTGCAATGCATTGGTATAAAAAAAGAAAGGCAATTACCGCGACACCCTTAAGATGTGCTTTCGGGGCAGGAAAAAAAGAAAAAGAAAGTAGCGCTACATTCAAGCGGTAGTATTTAATTCTATAAAGAGAGAAAATAAAAGGAAGCTCGGCAGCGCCTATTATATGGTCTTTCGCATTACTGTCCGCAGGCAACGCAACCTGCATCTTGTCGCACTCCTGTAAACACGAACACCATGAGCATTACACGAACGTACACATGCCCACAGTGCGTGGTGACAATGCGATTCGTAGGAACACCGGGTTTGTTTCATGGAACACAGAACGCGTGAGGCGAAGCGATCAGGAAGGAACCACAGTGTAGAGATGAGGTCCGCTGAGTACACATGACGACATTTGGAGTTGTCAATGTACGTTTCGTTGCCTCTAGCGTTTACGTCGTTCTCGTGGTGTTGCGATGTCTACACCTGACCTCGCGCGAGTCGTACTCGCCGCTGCAGCACAGGTTGCGCCACCAGCAGTCATGACCTTTACTTCTAGAAGGCAAGAACACCTATTGGACACTTGGATCTCGGGTATTGCGGAGCTCCCAGGAAGCAATGCTATGGTTGCACCCGAAACCTTTTTTATTGTAAGTTGCGAATAATTTATTTCAGCTTGACCCTGCTCTCAGTACATACCCAAGAACATTGCTTCCTTTCTATAAACGAGTTTTCATGAACAAAACACCCCAATAGATCATTTGGACGCATGGGAAAAGGGGAAAACGATTACATACAAGGGATTAGACAAAACATCTCTCATAAAGCAGTCGGGGGTGGTCATAAAAGAGGTGTTAGCTAGCACTCTTATTAGTTTACGTGGACGATAGCTGTAGTGCCGGGGTCCAGAATTTCTCGACGTCACGCTAACAGCACCAAAGTACGTCTCTTGAAATGATGTCACTTTGGTCTCCACAGCCGAAATGTTCGCTTTACATGTTGAGCACACGATCCACTGGCCTAAGAACACTGGTTGTCCGAGTCACTGGTCCGGGCAGGACAGCTGAACCATCGGCGCAGTAAGCTCAACTCTCGCGCTCGCTCTCGGCGCTATCTTGCAGATCCAACATCTGAATTTCGCAAGGCGGCAACATGAACCGCGTGCGCGCAACGCGGCTATTGCGCGCGGCGGTGTCGCCGTTGGCGTGCCACTAGGAGGGCCTCCGGGCACCCATGTCGATGCTGTCGAGGGTCTTGCGCGGCACCGAGCCCACGGGCGAGCTCTGGCGGCTGGTGTTGATGTCGGTGCCCTGGGTCGTCATCTCGGGTAGAAGGCCGCCCGTGCCGCGCGGGTGCGATCCGTCCACTGTCTTGTCCTGGTGGCAGCAACAGCACACTTGTTGCCTCAGTGCCTGCACCAGGTTGCGGTTGAAGAACAGGTAGATCCACGGGTTGACGCAGCTGTTGAGGCTGTTCAGCAGCATCAGGATGGTCACTGTGGCATCTGCGCCAGATGGAAAGAGCACGGAGATGATGTGGAGTCAATGGCGACAGAGAAGTTTTGACATCAATTTTGCGTTAGTTACAGTGTGTAGCCTGTGCTTGCGAGACCTTGGGTGAGGAAAAAAATTATCCTTACGGGTATTACTGCACTTATGTCGGCTAACTTTCCTCTTAATGCCCATATGGGGCCCGAACTCACGGCTGGCGCAGTTAGGCAGACCTTTGTAAGGCTCCATCTCACTATACCTCGAGCGTTTATCCCCACTATCGACACCATGCCGATGTAAATTAACATGACAAGTAGTTGCTCTTTTGTAATGAACACAAAACTAATTGTTGAACACGGGTTCAAGCATTTTCCATCTCTGAGCCTCTGGTTTATTCGGTTTAATATAGGCAGTACAACAGGACATTGCATTTGCTTTGGTTCTGCAAGCAAATATCAGCCCGACATTTTATGGAACACGGTCATACTGCAGAATTTATATATGCGCGCAGCCTTGGCGCAAATTATTCAATATATACCTGTACGCTGGATATTAACACACGAAGCTACATGCAGCTTTGCACTGGAGATGGAGAATTTATTTCCGTAACGTATTCCGTGTTCAATAACCTTCTGAAAGGAATTCTATACTGTCACGTGGTCGTGACGTTACGAAGGCAGCAGTCGGCGTCTTTAAGGTGAAACTTTTTATTTGGCCGAACTTGTGGCCGGGAAACCGAAAGTCAAACGACAGCAAGCAATGCGCGCTATGCACTGATACACTGATAGCGGCGAACAGAGCGTCGGCCGTCGATAATCTGACAAGAGGTGAAGCGCGCCGGCATTTATACATGCGCCATCGAATATTCCAGCGTTATCGCTAGCTGCCTTGTTACAGAAGAAACTGTAATGTTCGCGTTGTGCGCGTAGTCACATCGGAAGATTCTAATATTATCTAGCTGGTTCCCAGTCATTCGACGTGGTCCGGCGCAAGGCAGCAGTTGGACGTGTAATGGGGCGGTAACAAGAAAATAGAAAGAAAGGAGTATGTACGTGTGGCAATATAATGCGCGGCACAATGTCAAGCTGTCCCACCTAATTTTTACACTTGCTACATTCCTTAGCCTTCAAGAAAAGTTAACTATACTGCGAGTTCATTTTCGTTTTTGCATGTGACAGCTGGTTTTCATTACTTTTATTTAGGTGCATGTCGGTGGAGGGGGATTGGTATTGCAATTACATGCAAAGCAGGCAGAAGGAGCAGCAGCAAGAGGCATACAAGAAGGCAGAGCTTCTGTAGCGAACTGATCCAAATGCAGCCTCGCAAAAAAAAAAATAATAATAATAATTTCCACATTGTCCCGCCCCACTTGGAAAGATTGCATCAAGCGTGTCTAAATTCTCGAGTTTCGTTGTATATTGAGCTTCTCACCGACTGTCTTCATCTCCCTTCTATACTCTACACTACCTTTTCATTCGCCTTCTTTCTGTGATGGTAGAACGCAGTGGCTATAACATACGCAGTCTTTCGTTGGTATCAAGTATGGGACGCTGTCATACTCACGAATGCTGTGACATCCTAAGAGTTAAATGAACTCTAATTCGCTAATGGAAGCGTTTGACGGACGCATGAGTGGATGGCATAAGGAAGGAAATATGAAGGAAGGGAATACGTGACGAGTCACCATAAAATATCACAGTTTTGCAGCAAGGGCGAAGCAACGAATGCGATAGCAACAAATTAGAATGTTATACGAAGTAAGGTTTGCAGTTCACTCCTTTAGCATCCGGCGTGGCGTTAATCAACAAAACGCTGGCGAAAGCGTCCTTCGCGCAGTCTATCGATTCAACGTTAACTAAGCGGTGAGAACACAGCACGCACAAAAGTACGAGCCACCTGCAGATCCATGTCACGATAGGGCTCGCGCGACAAGGCCTTAACGATCAGGGTACGCAGTTTCTGCCGAAACGTAACTCATAAATTTTTGGTTGGTTGTCTAAACCTTACAGCGATTTCAAAACGGCTGCCCCAGGCACATAGTGCTATCTTTTAGGAGGCCTGCGCATAAGTTTCGACTCGGCGCGCATGCAAGAAACGACAAGAAGTGAGGAATTTTCCATTATGTCCTCCACCTGCTTCACGACAACGCTCCAGTTCACACGGCGTGTGTTGCGAAGGCTGCAGCGAAGCATTGGTGGCTTCGAGGAGATGGATCACCCACCCAAAAGCACACACCTGGTGTCCAGTGACTACTACCTCTTCTCAAAGCTGAATAAATTTATTCGAGGCGAAACTTTCCTGCTCATGAACAAGCGGGAAAAAAATGCAGTCCGCTGACATTTTAAAAACCAAATCTTGACCTTTTTTTTTTCTTTTTTTTTCTTTTTTTTTTTTGAAGGGCATATTAATGTTGGTTCATAAGTTTGAAAGAAGAGGCGAAGTGAATGGGGATTATATTAAAAACTGACACAGTTGTTCTATTTCTATCTCCATTAACAGTTGTTCAGGCCGAAACCTTAAAAAAATTGTTTATACCTCTTCCCATAACAAAATGAGTAGCAAAAAAGCGCTAGTCCATTCCTTTGCCTTCTGTCCTCGTTTGTTCTGTACGTGCGCTAGGAATAACATAATGAATATCTTCTGTATTCTATAATAAGGACAATCACAAAGAACTTGCTCGGTGGCCTCCTTGCGATTGCATAGCAGTGGTACCAACGCTGCCGACGACGCTTTTGTGGTCGTTTGAAAGTCCGGCTTTGTTCGCTAAAGCGGAAACGGCGACTGAGGAAATGGTTCACGGTGTTTCCGCATCTGCGCCGAACGTCCGCACAGATGAGTCAGACATTCAAATGCGGTAGCGTTTGCATGAGGCTGTAACCCACCGACAGCACAGCTGTGCCGGGTTAGTTAACGAGAAATTCGGTGGTAACTCCATTTGTAACAGCGGATCGATTTTGCGTAAGCGACGGTTGAATCGTGACGCTGGATTCTAAAGATTGTATGCGACATATACATATGCGTCCAATACGTTGAAGCTTTCTCGCAGCGTGCACTCTTCCTAATCGTATAAGTAGGGCCAGTGCTCCAGAAAGGACGCATCGGGCAGCATTATCGTCAAAGCGCTTACGAACCTTCACCCTCCACGCTTTCTTCATATATCTCTTTCATTTAGGAACGGTGTCCCGACGACCAGAAAGTCACACGCTGTGTCAAGGTCGGGATGTTGGTGTGGCACCTTTTATTATAACTTGCGCTGTTTTAATATAAATGACGTTCCGTACGAGACTGATTCAGAGGCAATTATACGTACCGTCATTTCTGCACACGAAGGTCACTCTTACAGCTTGGTTATTATTATCGCAGCGTTTAAGGTACCCCTATATTTAGCCAGGGCTTAAATGATGTTCATTCCAGCAGAGGGACCTTGCAGCTCCTCCCGTCAAAAGAATTCGTAATCAATTTGTTACGCCGGCGAACACGGAAGAGAATCTTCTCGTGGCTTCAAAGCGTTTTCATTCCGCTGGGCGAAAAGCTTCCTCAGATGATCACTTTATGCAGGGGTGGCATGGCATACCTACTCCGCCATCTTTTTCTTTGAAAGAAAACGTTCTGCAAGCTTTATAATGTTGGTCAGTTCGCAAAGGCTACTCCGCTACATCGTTCTTTTCGTGCTCCGTTGTTCCCACAAGTTCCGAGTTCCTCATCATTAAGTTCCTCATCATCAAGTTCCTCATCATCCGTAAGTTAGCCAAGCGAGCAGATATGTAGGGTCGATGACACCTTTGTAGCAAAATAAAAGATAGCTACCTCGATCACTGCTTCGCCTTTTACATGACGTGGATACAGGTCAACATGGTATGACTCCGCGAATGGCCCACATCGCCTGTGATAATTGCCAGAAAAATACCCGCAAATCTGTTTAGAGTTGTGCGTATGTTGCTCTTGTTTTCTTTCTTTTTTTAAAACTATTCTCGTGCATTTTAGCTGCTGGAAAGTTCCTGAAAGCGCCGCACTGCTTCAATATTTCGCTGCAACTTCAGTTATATTAATCCCTATTTCTACTTCGACTCTCTCTGCTTTCCACTGCGCCAACGTCAGGCAACCCCCGAGGCTCACTGTCGCAAAAAGGCACAGAAAAAACGCAAAACGCCTGTCTTCACGCCCTGTCTGCACAACGCTGTTGCCGTGCTCAAGTTCAAAGAACTGTTTTAGAGCGGTAGAAACGAGCGACTGTATAATTAAGGGATTAGTATCCTAAAGAAACACCTGAGGCCCAATTAGCAAAGAGTGCATGTAATCCGATCTGAACAAAGTCTTGTTCGCTTTTCTAAACCTACGCACGTGTTATCCCCACGGGTGCTCGTCTGTATATGTTATTCATTAGTGGAACGCTCTATTTTGACTGCCGCTAACCCGCAGATCACGATCGCATAACCATGTTTTTCCCCTTGCGATCACGTCGGACTTCGTTAGAACGTTCACTGCGAATTAAATTTTCTCCGAAGGCACGCCTATTGCTTTTTTTTGAAGTCACTCTTTTTGGGCGTCAAGTTCTTTTGTACTGGCGCATACAAAACCCATCTCTACAGCACGCACAAAATCGCGCAGTTTGTCAATTATTATGGGCAAGTGTTCTGGGAACCCCTTTAATTTAGGCTATAGTGTAACCATTCCAGTGCCGAGAAACGCTGAAGACATCGTTACAGAAAAATGAACTGCGCACACAGTGCTCTGATAACAATGTTAATGAGAAGTGTGGGCCCGCATTGAACGAGGATTTTTTTATTTTTTTTTATTAATGTGAGCTTCGTGGCTTCTTACTAAAAATTAGGGCAGCCTTCGCACTAGTGGTACCAAACCTGAAGGAAGTGCCGAGCTGAGCAGCCTTCTTTGTTTCTCTTCGGTTTTCTCTTTCTTTCTTTCTTTCTTTCTTTCTTTCTTTCTTTCTTTCTTTCTTTCTTTCTTTCTTTCTTTCTTTCTTTCTTTCTTTCTTTCTTTCTTTCTTTCTTTCTTTCTTTCTTTCTTTCTTTCTTTCTTTCTTTCTTTCTTTCTTCCTTTCTTTCTTTTTTTCTTTCTTTTTTTCTTTCTTTCTTTTTTTCTTTCTTTCTTTCTTTCTTTCTTTCTTTCTTTCTTTCTTTCTTTCTTTCTTTCTTTCTTTCTTGTTCTCTCTTCCAGTTTTTTGTGTTTTTTTTCTCTTTATTTCTATTTTTCTTTCTATTTTCTTCCTTTCTTTCTCTCTCTTTCTATTTCTCGCTTGATTCCTGTTTTTCAGTTTTTATACATGATTCTACCTGCGTTACGCCAAGCGACGACAGCATACGAAAGCATGCAACAGCCCGGGCCCCTAAAGTGATCCGCACTTAATATAATCATCAAGGCGCTCGAAGAATAAGGGGACAGAAGACTCTTCTTTGGCGCCAGCGCGCGTTCAATATGCTACAGCTGGCTATGCTATATGTGGTTTTTTCCTGCGTTACGCCAAGCGCCGACGACAGCATACGACAGCCCGGCCCCCTAAAGTGCTCCGCACTTAAAAAAAGTAGATGTTCGCTTCCCATTAAAAGTTCGCTGCTTTGACGACAGCATCGTCTCTGTTTCTTTATTTCTTGCCCTTCTATATTTAGCATCGCTCGCTAGCTCCTCTTATTACGTAGCCTAAGTAGGGCCATTCATGCGCACGCGTAATTTTGTCCCAAAGGATCGCTCTTTGATTTTAATCATGTTACATCGCAGGAGTGCACTAATAGAACGACAACAGCGTGCTTGAGTGCTCTGCTTCATGTGTTTACGTCATGGACGAGACCATGTGAGCCACTAGCCTAAAAATAACTCGAAGAAAAGAGCAGGAAAAAAGTACGAAACGCTATGCGTGCATTCTCCGCAGTACGGTGGCACATTCCTTCTAGTGCGACCTTCTTTCAACGATGTTAGCGAAGCGAATGCGTTGACAAAAAGCGGATGTCACGTTTTTTTCACCTAATTTGGTCCTCGTTTCGCTAATTGGCTCATTACAGCTGACCGTGTTCTCTTTAGTGACTCGCTCTAATGGCCAGAAATGTGTTTTTAATTGACGTTCCTTTTTTTTTTTGCGTGTTATGTGTATAGGGTTGTTACTTCTGCGCTATATTTTCATTACGCGCTCGTACTCCGCAGTCATATGTACGCCTCAGCTCCTTACGGACAAAGGTGCACGTTAAAAGCATACGCTATACTCAAAGTTCACGAGACCATCCACCACGTCAATATAATAACTATATACACACTGTAGGAGTGCACAATGCCTGAAAAGGTTTGGTAGAGTCTAACGAGTCAAATTGAAAGACTGAAGAATTACCGCTACCGTCCGAACTCTCCTTATGCAGAAAACTAGTTTAGTCTAGTTTTGTTAAGTTTAGTTCACTTATTTCAAAGGAGCAATCTTACCGCACAGTTAAGTAATGAATACACTCTCAAGGAAGAACGCATGCGTCCGCAACGTCATTATCTTCCCAGAGAGCAAATGTGCTCCTAGCTGAACGACAGCACGATATAAAGAATAAGAATAAAACAAGCCTAAGTATTTTAAATCGCATTAAAAACAAGGAGACTCATTACTTACGCTCTTTTCAAATGAGAAATAAAAAAGGGAAAAGCGGCGCAACACACGAGCGCAGCTAGGCGACCTAAATACAGTCGTACAGAAGCGCATGCGTGAGCGCCGGCTCCACTGCGTCGACTCCGCGGCATTTCGATCGCAGGACAGTCATTGATCCTGATTAGAATTCAGTCAATCAGGATCAAGCTCTTCAGAGACATGTCACCTTAAGCACCTTAAACCATTAGTGATTTAATGATTATTACTTGCCGTGCCACTGTCCTCGTTTAGCCTCCGAGAGACAAGTACTTTCCAACGCACTGCGGCGACTGGATGATCGGCCACTCTCCGAGCAGGTGCTACTACAGCACCGTCCACATCTCTCGACGGCCCACAAAGCAGTGAAGGCACTCTTGTGCTTTTTGAGGACGACGGGCTTGTGCGAACGCCTCTGACTTGCGGTGCAGTCCCACACGCTGCAGTGAATTCACGGCCTTTCTTTCTTTTTTTTCTTCACTCCTCTTTCTCTCTGTCATCTTTCTATTCCCTTTCCCTAATCCCCCCAGTGTAGGGTAGCCAACCGGAAGTTGTTCTGGTTAACCTCCCTGCCTTCTCCCTTTCTGATTCCTTTATTCCATCGTTACCCATTAATAATTGCTAATGAGTCAATTGGAGTGACATCCCCTGCCTAGTTCTGCTAGATACAAAAAGCTGAAATCGACACTACGATGGAAGAATAAGTCGCGCTTTTTAGAGAAAGCTCGGTCGAAGTGCATGAACCAGATCCGGAGACCC
>JALIZH010003501.1:87500-125439 GCA_030522465.1 Rhipicephalus appendiculatus
TGTGGGAAATGGCAAACGCGCCGCCGCCAAAAAGAAAAAAAAAACCGCGCCAGCTTTGAAAACGGAAATAAAGATTTGCAGCGCCACACAATTTTTGCGAGAAGCACCTGAACCACTCAACGGCCGTTGAAAACTGCCGTGTAGCAGCGTGACAACTCTATCGAGTCGATGGAGCTGCGGCGTTTCGACGGCCGTCGACTCGAGGGCCTTTCAAAAGTGCTCGTGTGGCACAGGTATAATAGGCTCGCTTAATACATAGATACAAACCAGGGCAATATAAAAAATGGCGAAGCTTACACTAAGTCGCGCAAGGCATGAAACAGCGCAGCTGGACGATTCTGAAGTCTAATCTGGTTGCTTCTAGATTGTTGCTTGGCTTTAGTTAGGTGATGCTTGGTTGTTTCTAGGTTGCTTCTAGGTTGCTGCTAGGCTTTAGCTAGGCGATGCTAGGTTACTTCTAGGTTGCTTCTCAGCGCAGAGAGGTTCGAGTTAAACCACAGGCAGTCCCAGACACGACACGAATTAGGTACTAAACTTTAGAGAGAGAAACTCGCGCTGAAACCGAGCGTTCGCACCTCCCATAGAGCTAAGGGCACGTCGTCGTTCGCGTACGGCTTCCATAGCTTCGGGGTCTTCTCGCTGCCGCCGTTGCCTTTCCCCTACCCTAGTATTCTCTCGTTGTACGTACCGCTGAAGGCACTCCGTACAGATGCTTGAGCGAGGCTGAAACGTGCAGCCACTGTGTTTTTCACTGAGTTAATGCCGACGGTTCAATAAAGCTTTTCTCAATTACTGGTTGCGTTTGTCAAGAAATCTTAATTGATGTTTGCCACCAATCTGTTGCCTTCTTCCGTTTTTAGTGGACCAGCGGTGAGTAGTGCGATTTGCCCAATTCCTGGGGCACAAACCCGTTAATGATGATGATAGTTTTTTTGTACACATTTGTACCCACCAAACTTTTTACGGCTGGCTTAAACAACTACACTGTTAAAAAGTGAAAATGAAACTATAACGCGCTGCTAAAGCTCAACGGACTTGCTATGCAATAGTTTTGACACTTAGCCGTACAAAAGTGCCAAATGATAGCCATTCAGTCCCCAGCGGCTGTGGCGCTCCAGGTCGAGGTAGAGGACAGAGCTAAGCTACGACACAGTGGACGCTTTTAAGAATCTGTGAAGCCGGACAGGTCGCCACTGGAAACATCACTTAGCAGCTTTGAACACGTGATCTCCCTCTCTTTCGAAATAGAGAGGGAGAGAAAGATAAAGGAATGACACAAAGTTTAACTAGATGTGAGGCACGAGTAAGACACATTCGCTCCCGTATATGCCTGTGTATGCCTTAAAAAATGGCCGTTTTCCGACGCTTTAATTCCAGAAGACAACAGACTTGCACAGGCGGTGTGTGTGTGTGTGTGTGTGTGTGTGTGTGTGTGTGTGTGTGTGTGTGTGTGTGTGTGTGTGTGTGTGTTTGTGTGTGTGTGTGTGTGTGTGTGTGTGTGTCTGTGTGTCTGTGTGTGCGTGCGTGGGTGCGTGCGCTTTTTTTTTCCCTTTTTTCTTTCCCTTTTTTCTTTCTACCACTAACTTTCAAACTCCCGTTCGCCTCGGTGGCACAGTGGTGAAGGTGCTCGGCTGCTTACCCGAAAGTCGCGGGTTCGATCCCGGCAGCGGCGGTCGCATTTCGATGCAGGCGACATGCTTCTAGAGAGGACCGTGTACGGGGTGATGGCAGTGCGTTAAACACCAGGGGGTCGAAATTTCCGGAGCCCTCCACTATACGGCGTTCCTCATAATCATATCGTGGCTTTGGCAAGTAAAACCCCCGATATTATTATTATAGCTGTCAAACTCCCCTATTCCCTTTGCTCAGGGTAAGGTGGCGTACCAGCTATACTTCTCGACTGGCTAACATCCCTGCCTTTCCTCTCTCTCTCCTGTTCCTTCCATGCATCCAACTCTGTGCGCGCAGTGCTCTGGAGCGTTTCCGACCATTTTATTTATTTCCGTATACTCATGGACTAACTCCAACGACACTGACAGGCATCACTGCACGCTGTCTGTCATTACAAGCTGTCTAGTTTATTAAAGCCGAGCAGTAGACAGAGGGGTGACTATATAGCAGTTTCGCAATGGTGGGAATTGTGCTTTTATGTCGCCTTTCAACGTATGCTTCCGTGCGCTTCTCGATGACAACAAGTTTTTGTGTTGTGCGTCTCTGCCGATTGTGTCCGGAGTACTGCAAACCAATCCAGCGCTGCGCGCGGGATTCAATGTTATTTGTTGAAAGGAAAGTGGACAGTTGCCGAACTTAGACGTGTCTTTCTGCAACAGCACACATATAGTACAAAAGGCAAGACAAAAGTCGAATGCAGACAAATGTAAGAAGAAAATAGTGGATAAAGGCGGGAAGGAGGGGGGGGGGGAAATCTTGTATTCTTCGTGGACATCTGTGCACCGGTAACCCTGTGTACACAGACCACCACCAGCAGCGTGAAATATGAGAACTTTAAAAGGAAAGTTTGGGCGTGTTTGTAGTTCATCGTTCTGCAGAAACGAGAGCTCAAATAGACGAACAGAGGACGCGATGAAAACAGGACTCCTCCTGTCTTCATTTGCGCAGTAGTTTCTCCAGCGCAAATATGAGCAGTTGCTTGCAGTGTCTCCTGCTTCTGGAAATGCGCGAAACACTGCACCCAACCGTTCATAGGTTCGCAGTCTATAATGGCTTCCCCGTCGGCCTTGGGAAGATGCTATAACACACGTGAAACATAAAGCTTTCGTGCAAGTGCCCGAAATTTCCGGACAGGAGTATAGCAGTCAGACACCGAGATAGTCCAGCAGATGATATATTCTTAGGTTACGTTCCATTAAATTGCGGGCCTCGCGTCCAAACTCGCGGGTAAAACGCAGATGCTGTTTACACGTCTGGATATTCGTTGGGATGTTCTCGCCACTGTTCGCGTAGTTGTTTTTTTTCTCTCTCTCTCTGTTTCTGCCTTCGCCTATCCACTGTAATTTAGTTGTGAGGAGCGAGTGCCAGCAGCAAACGCACAAAGAGCCATGGTCTGAGTCAGCGCGCGATAATAAATGACGTAGAATAAGGGGTCTGGACGCGGCGCGACACACGGTCAGTTATCACGCAGTAATCGGTATAATTAATGACACGATCATAACTGGATTCGCTATGCAAAATGTCAGCCAACCACACAGAAAAATGACGCAGTTTCACCCGTGTCGCGAAACACATAGCTGGTGCCGCATTGCGCGCGATAAATCATGCGTTGTTTCCTGTTGTTTCGTTGTTTCGTTTCATGTGTTGCAGAACATCTGCGCGTTGCAATTTCGTGTGAGCAAAATAGAAATAGAAAAGTAAGAAAGTAGCGTTCGCCTCTAGAAAGCAAACATATTCTACAGATACACCTAACTATACATATTCTGTTCAGCGGTAAATTGAGTAAGGCGCCTAACACAAGTTATCCAGCAAACGTAAGTACGTCCATGGACTGAAGTGCAACAGAAATTGCTTTCTGCTGGGAAAACGCTTGTTGTGGCGCACTGGTTCATCCGAAGGGCTGCTTTTTTGTTACTGCCAACTGTCGACTGTATTCGCGCGACACCAAAAATCACTTTTTTAAATAACGCATAGCGACACTCTCTCTTTCCTCTTCATCTTTTTTTTTAAAGTCTGCTCTTTTCTTTCCCTCTTTATTGAGGAGATTGGTGGACGGGAATGTTTTACTACAAACGCTTTGCAAGGACGTAAACATGTCAATCCGATTCCTATACCGCTTAAAAGTACTGGAGATTCTCCGCAGGATGTTTTGATGCTGCTGGGTAAATAGTCTCCGTAAATGTATGGGACGCCTAATCGACTGCCGGAAGTCGGAAGTCTTCAACATATCTTTCTTTTTTTTTACATGAACCTTTAATTTACGGACGAAGATTTATGCTACACAGGAACATCTGCCGGGCTAGATGATTCGCATTATGTGCACGTGTGTTCATGCGTGTCACGACGGGAATTATAGACGCTTAGGTGTGTTGCAATTCTTACCGTAAATGACTGGATGGACAGCTAAGCGGACAGAGGCCATATTTAGTTCCACTTCAATTCTTTAGGATACGACAAAATCCACGGCGCTAAGAATATTACCAGCATGTTCAAATGGTGCCATCCTCACGCGCATTCCAGATAAGTGAACGAGGATGCACGGGCGCGCACGTTACATCGCGGCTCATTCTGTGCTGATTAAAAAAAAAGAGACGCCTTCCGCTTTTAGGCTTCGTCAAACTCAGAACAAAGGATTTTCGGAACATACCGAACTATACAAGCGCGCTATTTCACCAGCACTGTCTCGTTCTCTCGGTACTTTTACATATATTTTAAGAATCACATGTTTCTTTTTTTTTTTCTGGTTTGTTTTCTCTTATTTAAACTATATGATTGCGTTTAATTTCTTCTCGTTCGGAGCATAAGAAGTCTTGTATGCATTTAAGATTGTTTTGTGCTTCAACATGCCGGACGTTCTGGCCACGCAAGCGCGCGATGTAATTCTTCGTTAAAAAAATGTCCCCACCTCCCCGAAGGGAATCGTGAGGAAATGCGAATGCATTTCTTGCGCCGACACCGACTTCTGCCATCGCCTTGAGAGGCGCCCAGCCAGCGAACGGTCGAGAGTGAGGTGCGAGCGGACGGGAGAGTGGGGCGCAGGGAGGAGAGAGAGCGAACGGCGAGAGAAGGAGCGGCGAAGCACTGCACCTACCCTCTTTTACACTCTCTCGCACCACATGCTCCGGTTGCTAGGGGCGAGGATAAGCGCGCGCGCCCGCAGCTGTTGCTATGGGAGAGGGAGTGAGAGCGGAGAGATAACACCTGCCGGCGCGCGGACAACGCCGGACAACGCCGGATGGCTGACATAACCCGACTAAGAAATGCATTCGCATTTAAAAGGCCCTTTGTCTTCTCTCTGTTTATCTCAACGGAGGACAATTGTTGATCCAAGTTAACGCCACAGTGTGCACGATCATTTGTTTCCTTCTCGCTCACAATGTTCGCTTCCTTCTTATCTCACTTCCCGCGTTATCTGCTGAGCCCCTGGCTCTTTACATCCGTTGTCTGCGTCGATTTTACGCTCACGCTTCAAGAGCACCGAGACTCATCGATCTCCGTCACTTAACGTCGACCTACACACAGCGTTATCGCAAAATACGTGGGCCTAAAAGCCCGACAGGAGCATTTAAAAACATTATCGTCACGAGACGTACATACACCTGCTGCCCTTGTAGCAGCTATTTACAGCAACGAAGCACACTGCCTCGAAGGGCTGAGTGTATAGAATGCGAAATGCTTCGATGATGCCAGGGTCGCTTAATAATGGATGCGGACGAGGGAAACTTGCGAACTTGTGGGATAGTTAAAACCGGTAAATGACAGAAACCTTCGTCTACGCTTCGTAGGTCAGGCTTCATTGCAGCTTTAACGCTTATTAATATCCAAGGCTACCAACTTCGAGTTTATAACGAGTGAGCAAGTGGTCGTCGCTCCTGGCTGCGCGAGATTTTTTTTTTTTTTCCTTGAGGCAGGAGGAGGAGGTGAAACTTTATTTGACCAAGGGGTTCGGGCACATGCGGCCCAGGGTCCCCGCACGACCCCACTGCACTATGCGTTCATTAGGTCGTGCAATTCCATGACGTGCGCGGCCCGGACAGTGGCGATCTTCTGCTTGGCCGGGTCCGTCGAGCGCAGCAGGGTCTCCCATTCCTCCCATGTGGTCAGTGGCTCCGGGCCCTGCGGGGAGGGTCCGCCGGGCATTCCAGGAGGATGTGGGTAAGGGTAGCGTGGGGGGTGGGTGCATTGAGCACAGGATGGGTTGTATGCTCCCGGGTAGATGCGGGAAAGGAAATAGGGGGGAGGGAAGTGTGCGGGTCTGAAGGCGACGCCATAATATTTGATGAAAATTGTCCAGGGATCGGTGGGGTGGGGGGTATAGCTGGCGTTCGGCGCGATATGCTTGGATCATCTCGCTGAACGAGTGCATGCGCTCCCTGGAAGAGCCCGACTGCGATTCCGCCGCCGCCCGGTTGATGAGACCTCGGGCGTGGTCATTGGCGGCTTCGTTGCCGGGATTCCCAGAGTGCGCAGGCACCCAGATCAACTCCACATGGCGGGCCGGGTTTTTGGTGGGCGAGGTGAGAATGCGGAAGGCGGTCTCGTGTTTGCGTCAGCTCATGAGTCGCGTAGAGCGCGTTTGATAATCCAGATCTTTCAGCTGATATAAACTCTAATTAAGTCTGGCTGTAACTTTTCTTCTCGGGGCTCACGCAGGCAACGTGGGCAACGTGCCTATGTGGAGGTTGCGCAAAATCGCTTCATATCAATAACTTTCATCATTACCCGAGGACAGTGGCGTAGCCAGGGGATGGCACCCCCCCCCCCCTCCCCCCCCCCGAAATTTTTTTCCGCCATGGCATACATAGCGCAAAATGACCATTTGCCTGCCCGGCCCCCCCCTTCAGATCAACGAGGTGCCCCCCCCCCCCCCCCCCGAAAAACATTTGTGCCGACGCCCCTGCCCGAGGAACGTGATCAATTTTGGTCCCGCGTGTTTTCCCAACATGCCGCGTTTTTCACGGAACACTTCAGTCGCTGCGGTTGAGAAAACGTTACTTGACGATTACTTTGTACGAAAATTATCCGATCTGACAGCGTGAATTTATTAACGCGAGTGAACGGTGAAACCTAGGCCTAGCGCAAGTGAAGGAGCGTTTATACATACGGTACCGGTATCATTTATTCCAGCAGTCTTCGCCCAGAAGTGACTCAGAAAGCTTTAGCGTGACATCGTTTCCCCCGTACGGATGACATTGTCGCTCGTTCATGCTGGATCTGAGCAGAGAGGAGGAGAGGGCTGTGGGCTAGAAAGCTTCGCTTAAAAATTGAAGGACACTGTGAATTCCAAAGTGTGTTCGGCGAAAGCCTGGTTCCCTGGCCTTGGTGCCCGGTGACATGTTGGCCCGCCGCATGCGCATTCGTTCATTCTTCTTCTGGCGTTCGGTATCGGGGGCATCCACATTCTTGGGGCGCTTCTCCGAACCGCTTGCCGTGGTGTCATCACCGGGCTGCTTGGGAGCCATCCGACTAACTCGACTGCTGCAACGAGACGTCTGACGAAGGAGCGTTGCCGCGCACCCGCTGTGCCATCACATGATTTCTCACTGACTGTAAGGGGGAGAGGCCACAGCTGGCACCGTACCAGGGCACGGACTGACGGACAGTCCGGACGCCGCGAGCATGAGCCATTAACGGCTTTCGCCTTAAAATGTAGGTGACGTGTAACAACTTGCGTGAAGTTAACCTCTGTGCTGCAGCACAGAGAATGAAATCGTTCAGGCTGTTTCTTCATCTTTATAATCCCACAACGCAGTGCGTATAGCCGATTTTACGTGAGAAATGGGGGCACAGCCAGCGTGGGCTATTAAACGAATGTTTTATTATTCTCCCTATGTCACCAAATGAATCGATAAGGTCAGGAAACCTCGTTTTCATGTGTATACGTGCACAGTAGCACTGTATGTTAAGTTGTTAAAGTTACAAAAGGGCAAGGTTAACAGTCCAATATTGCAGGACCGATACGCATCCGTAAAAGAGCCTATGCAGTGGTAAATAGCATGCTTAGAATGGAATATTGAGCTAGTTGATATGGATTTATACTTGGGACTGTGCAGCTCTCACAAAAAACGACAAAGGACGGAAGAAGTGCACGCAACATGCGCTGACTCATAACTGAATTTTTATACAGAAAATGCACACACTAAAAATTAACCGACGATTATATACGATGCCTGGAAAGTACCAATGCTTTACTTCATCGTTCATTAACAGGAGCGAGGCATTTCCACCTAGCAGATCATTGCCGTGATTGCTGGTATACGCCACACTTTACGGACACCATGGTGCTTTCTAGGCACAAAAAGCAGCTTGGCCGAGAAATGATCGAGGCCTTCCATATTATAAGAGGGAACGAAAGACGCGTGATCCAGCCATCTATTAGGCTTTGGGATAAGAAATAAGAATACTTGGTCAGCACGTGCGGTAATTTGACATAGATTTCGTTGTGCGCATGTTTAGCTTAAGGGGCAGCATGCAGGAAAGTTCTGTTCGTTTGAAGCACTTGTCACATGACTTGATGACTTTTCTAGTTTACATTTTCTGTGTTTTCTGAATAAAAATTCAATTGAGGGTCAGCGCATGTCGTCCGCACTTCTTCCGTCCTTTGTCCTTTCTTTTTTTTTTTCTTCCTTTTTTTTTTTTTTTTGTGAGCGCTGCACAGCCATGTGTATTAAATAGCATGCGCATTCCTACGGAAGCTATCCGCTTCAAATACTGACCTGGTCAAGAACTTTAATGAGTGAACAGCTCCTCTCAGTGACAGTAACAAGAACTTTCATTGAAACGTCCTGAGGAAAACAATTAAGGTGAGCCGGAGGCTTTCAAATCAAGTTGGTGGCTCCGCCCATGACGGAACCGGGAGAGGGTGACTCTCAGCGACGTCACGGGCCCTCTGGACAGCCTGTAATTGATGTGTAAAGTTCGTACTATGCAGTAGGTCATCCCATTTGGCCTTGTCTTGTAAGTTGGAGCCCGGGTTGGACGGGCACAGCCAGAGCATATGATCAAAAGAACAGCTCTGACGTCCACACTTGGAGCACGATTGCGGGAAATTGGAATCGATCCGATTGAGCACTCTGGAGGGATGTATGTTCGTGCCGGTAAGAGCCTAAACGTGACTGACTGGGCCCAGTGAAACTTGGACTTGGGGGGGGGGGGGGGGGGGGGAATTTACTCCTGCTTAGAAAAGCTGTGTTTGAGAGGAGCTGTGACACGAAATCACGTGCCACTACAGCTCCTCTCAAACACAGCTTTTCAGCGTTCGTCAGGCGATCGAACTTATGAGCTTGAGGCATGAGAGCACGACGAGGTTATGAAAATTGTCCTACGGCGCATCTTTGGCGCTTGCCACTCTGGACGGTCTTCCCTACAGACACCGTTCACTCACACAGTGTCACGCCGACCGTGAAGGTGACAGCGTATGTGCTTGTATACCATCCGGCAAAAGTCCGCGGTACTCGTAATTTACGGGAAAGGCTATATTTTCTCTTTGTCTGGGAGCGTAGCCTGAAATCAAACGCTCCAGCCTTGCAACATTTATTGTAACCTATACAATTATCTGCTAGTTTAGAAGCGTCATTCACTTACAAGGCAGAAATTCGCATTTGCAGTGGAACCCACATCCCGTAAACTTTTGCTGCCGGGTGTACATTGGAATCCGGATAAACGAAACGCTCAAGAGCGATATCGCTCAATAAGTGGAATGATGTTATTGACAGTGAAAAAAGAAAGAAAATATTGCAGTGCACTTAACAATTTTGTTAACAAGACTGGAGAGGGTTCTATGTGTTGCGGAACGTAGAGCTCCATAGCTGTGACAGGGGGGACACTAACAGAGGCACAGAAAAAACACAACCAGAACAGGTGGGACGCAAACTATCAAATGTAAATCTTTCATGAAGCGCTACTTGAGGCCGCCCCACGAAAGAAGGAAAGCGAACGAGTGAAGAGGTGAAAGTGGAAGCATAAAAATGTGAAAAACAGACTAGAGACTTGAAACAGCAATCAAACATGTTGCGCGTGTCAATGCTGCGCAGCGCTCCTCAGCTCGCTCGTCTTTGCAAATTCTCGCCACCGACTTATATACATACAAAAAAGTTTAGTACTTATTTTACAAGCGGTTGCCTAATGACAGCGTCTGCGCGCGTAACATACATTCCTTGAATAGGAAACTCGCATTACTTCGGTTTCGCACAACAGGTCTCTAATTTTCCGCGCATGAAGCACTTTCTGAACGCGGCAGAGCGCGACACCCTATCATCCAAGCCGCATACGGCGGCAATCATCAATTATTTGCCACCGCACTAGGCTCCAATATTCAAACTTCCCAACTATGGCTGCTGTCACGCTGGATCGATTGAGGCCTTCCAATTACCTGCATGCGCATGCAGGAACAACTTCTTCGGCGAAGAAGTTTCAGGCAGCACGTTTATTTATTTATTTTTTTCATTATCCTAAAATTGCCGGGTACTTACAAAACTTCATGCGCTATACCATGTGCGAACGCGATAAGAGAAGGCGGCTTGAGATATATTCAGTCCCTTAACCACGCAAGGTTGTTGCAGTGGAGACACGATTGGTTGATTGGTTGGTTGAAATAACTTTATTCAGGTCCTGCGGGACGCGCTCTAGCGCGCAGCGGGCAACTCCCACGTCGGGACTGCCAGGCCAAGCCTGTCGGCCGCTTCCGCGGGCCTGCTGGACAGCCCAAAGCTGGTCTGCCAGGAGCGGGCCGCCTCCCACCTGGCCTTAGTGGAATCTGGGCTTGACTGAACGCACCCCCAGAGTATATGTGCTAATGTGGACTTCTGCCCGCATGCGGAGCACACGTCATCCGGATAATTCTCAGGGTACGTTGCGTGTAGTGTATGAAGATTCGGGTATGTCTCTGTCTGTGGCAATCGAAACGTGAGCGCTTGAGGCCGATTAAGTTTCGAGTGAGGAGGAGGGTATTCTCTCCGCGCAAAGTAAAAGTGCTTCGTAATTTCATTGTAAGTAGCGGGCGCGTCCCTGCCGTCCGAAACCTCGTCCTCGTCAAGCCCGATGCCGGCGCGGTCGGTGAGCGCGCGCGCGGCTGCGTGGGCCGCCTCGTTGAGGTTCGTAGCGACACCCGCTATGTGCCCAACATGTGCAGGGAACCAAATTAGCGAGTGGTGTTTTATCCTGTCGGGTCCGACACTTTGAAGTACACGCAAGGCTTGTTGGGAGACTACACCACACTCGAATGCTCGAATTGCCGGCCTCGAGTCGCTGTATATGACCTCATTGTTGGTATCGGATCTGGGCAAATTTCAGCGTAGCGGTGCAAGACGGTACTGAGCACGCAGTCTGGTTCTGTGAGCGCTGTCATGCCCTTAGTGACATTGAACAATGCTTATTAGAATATCCCGAGTTCGATGTGGAGCCTAATTTAATTACAAATTGAGTAAAACGAAGATTCAACCATGCTCTTACCAATAAGCGTCGATCATTGATTGATACACGGCTTTTTTATTCTAAATGTTCGAGCTTTAAAGAGTACTGACACGAAAATTTGCGGTTGTCGTATTTTTGGTTCAAATGAAAGGCCAAGCCCTCAAAAGCCTAGAAGACGTACTGCTAAACGTAAGTGCACCCTGGAAAAATAGTTTAACTATGTTTTTAAAAGCTCGTTTCGGTTCCTACTGTACCCTGACGTCACAACACCGTGTGAGCTTCTCATCACGTGCTCACGCAAGATGTCGTGACGTTTCCGCCGCCGCTCTGCACCGTGACTCCGTTGGTGACGCACGACCGGCCATTTTGAATGTTTTGGTGACGCACAAGCGGCCATTTTGGAAGTTTTGGTACCTGACGTCATCACAACTAGCGCAACTGCTGCGTGGAGTCACCAGAATTAGTGCTGTAGACTGACGTCAAGCTAGTGTCGATGTCGGTAGGTGCGCCATGGGAAAATTGACTTTAATATTATAATGAAACATCTTATCTGCATTTGCTGAGCTTCACACTTGCTCAGAGCCGTCTCTGCACACAGGAGATTTGTTCGGCAGGGTAAACTCACATTCAAAAAATGGTGTCAGTACCCCTTCAAGACACTACGACGGTCGTAATTCCGCTGTATAGGCCGCCATAACCTCGACTGTCAACACGTGTACTCCTCTGTCTCACATCACGTGATGTTATCCGTCATTTCTTTCCGTCCTGCGCTCCTTTTCCTTTTATATATTTTTTTTGTTTTTGTTTTTCAGTTGTTATATGAATTTTATCTTATTTTTAAATGCTTAAAGAAATTTCTTCTGCGTAACCAGCAGCGCTAATTCCTGCAACGTAAACGATACAAAATGTTGGGATTTAAGTCGCAATCACAAAGTAGCATAGGCCAATCCCCGAGAGACTGCAGAAGATGAACGTGAAACGAACGCAGAAAAAGGCTCTATCCCCCCTCGGGTTTAGATTCGGGTTCAAAAGCTAAGCCTTTGCACTCGTCTTTTCAGCGGTAAACGAACACCATTTAGCCAACACTAATGGAGCCACAAAAAAAAATAATAAATAAATAAAAAGTTTTCATTAAGTACATTGGCCTCTAGCCAAGAGGGGTTTCTCTGGTACTTTTTTTTTCGGGAATTGTCCTCAAATCTAATCTCGCTCTGATTAAGTACATTGGCCTCTAGACAAGAGGGGTTTCTCTGGTACTTTTTTTTTTCGGGAATTGTCCTCAAATCTAATCTCGCTCTGATTAAGTACATTGGCCTCTAGACAAGAGGGGTTTCTCTGGTACTTTTTTTTTTTCGGGAATCGCCCTCAAATCTAATCTCGCTCTGATTAAGTACATTGGCCTCTAGACAAGAGGGGTTTCTCTGGTACTTTTTTTTTTTCGGGAATCGTCAAATCTAATCTCGCTCTGATTAAGTACATTGGCCTCTAGACAAGAGGGGTTTCTCTGGTACTTTTTTTTTTCGGGAATTGTCCTCAAATCTAATCTCGCTCTGATTAAGTACATTGGCCTCTAGACAAGAGGGGTTTCTCTGGTACTTTTTTTTTTTCGGGAATCGCCCTCAAATCTAATCTCGCTCTGATTAAGTACATTGGCCTCTAGACAAGAGGGGTTTCTCTGGTACTTTTTTTTTCGGGAATTGTCCTCAAATCTAATCTCGCTCTGATTAAGTACATTGGCCTCTAGACAAGAGGGGTTTCTCTGGTACTTTTTTTTTTCGGGAATTGTCCTCAAATCTAATCTCGCTCTGATTAAGTACATTGGCCTCTAGACAAGAGGGGTTTCTCTGGTACTTTTTTTTTCGGGAATTGTCCTCAAATCTAATCTCGCTCTGATTAAGTACATTGGCCTCTAGACAAGAGGGGTTTCTCTGGTACTTTTTTTTTTTCGGGAATCGCCCTCAAATCTAATCTCGCTCTGATTAAGTACATTGGCCTCTAGACAAGAGGGGTTTCTCTGGTACTTTTTTTTTTCGGGAATTGTCCTCAAATCTAATCTCGCTCTGATTAAGTACATTGGCCTCTAGACAAGAGGGGTTTCTCTGGTACTTTTTTTTTCGGGAATTGTCCTCAAATCTAATCTCGCTCTGATTAAGTACATTGGCCTCTAGACAAGAGGGGTTTCTCTGGTACTTTTTTTTTTCGGGAATCGCCCTCAAATCTAATCTCGCTCTGATTAAGTACATTGGCCTCTAGACAAGAGGGGTTTCTCTGGTACTTTTTTTTTTCGGGAATTGTCCTCAAATCTAATCTCGCTCTGATTAAGTACATTGGCCTCTAGACAAGAGGGGTTTCTCTGGTACTTTTTTTTTTCGGGAATCGCCCTCAAATCTAATCTCGCTCTGATTAAGTACATTGGCCTCTAGACAAGAGGGGTTTCTCTGGTACTTTTTTTTTTTTCGGGAATCGCCCTCCCTCAAATCTAATCTCGCTCTGATTAAGTACATTGGCCTCTAGACAAGAGGGGTTTCTCTGGTACTTTTTTTTTTCGGGAATTGTCCTCAAATCTAATCTCGCTCTGATTAAGTACATTGGCCTCTAGACAAGAGGGGTTTCTCTGGTACTTTTTTTTTTCGGGAATCGCCCTCAAATCTAATCTCGCTGATTAAGTACATTGGCCTCTAGACAAGAGGGGTTTCTCTGGTACTTTTTTTTTTTCGGGAATTGTCCTCAAATCTAATCTCGCTCTGATTAAGTACATTGGCCTCTAGACCAAGAGGGGTTTCTCTGGTACTTTTTTTTTTCGGGAATCGCCCTCAAATCTAATCTCGCTCTCAAAGCGTCCATACTTCACTTGAATTAAACGGGTTCACTATAGACATTCCACGTTCTTGTCAAAGCAAAACAGAAAGATAAAACAGTATAGATAGAGTGTAATGTCAACGACACGTGGAGGAAGGATCGCTTTCCTTGAGTTAAAAAAGCTTTCATTCGACATTCCGTAGGCTTAAGAACACGTACGAACATCTGCGCCAACGAATAGAAAGATAATGAGGAATAGCGTCGCAGCATCCAAATAAGACCACATTCAACTGCGCGTTCGTATAAAGAGGTTTCCCCTCCGTGTACGTGTTATTCGCGACCATCTTTCCGTTGGCTGCCAACGGTAAGGGCAATTTACGACAGTGCTCAGCCCGGTTATGTGGCTGGGAGCCGTAGAGTGTACGTGCCTCGCGCCGGGTAATGCGGTTTTCCCTCGATTTGTTCCTTCTGAGGGGGGCAACGCCATTTCATCGCCCCGAGAAGAAGAAGGAGAAGAAGCCCCGTTAATCTCGCTGCAAACACGCGGCCGCCGAGACTCGATTCCGGCTCGAAACGAAGAAATCGCGCCCGCTTGCTTTTTTTCCTGCGGTAGTTTTCGGCACGGGAATTCGCGTAATGCGCCATAATCGGTCTTACTTTGCCCGTCGAGTCAAGGTTAGCAGTTGCGCCATTCACAACGATGCGCGTTGAACCGCTCGGCGTGGGCGGTGTTCCTATAAAAAAAAGGGCTGAGGAACCCTCGTTTGCCTCTACGAGCACGAGGGAACCGTCCGGAGTAACACAGAGATGCCGATGCGATTTACTTGCTGGAATAAGACGAGGCTGAAACTTCCCTTTCCTGTAGGAGTCACTGCAGATGTAGAGATATCTGCTTCTGTAATTTTACGAGACATTCATCCGTTCAGCGGAGCTACAACTTGGGCTAGTTGGTACGCGATTCTAGTGTAGTTGCGCTGAGCAAAAGGCACTAAGGATTCAAGGACAAAGCAAACGGAGAAAATGAAAATAAACAGTTGAAAGTTTGCACACGTACTTGTCCTGTTGTCTTTGTCCTTGGTGCTTCTTGCATTTCGCTAGCGCAATATTAAGACATTCGCCCGCCTTTGTGGAAGGCATCGATGCCTAATTCGTTGGAGTTGGCAAGAACGAACATAAATTTAAATAGGGGTGCACTGGCATACGAGAAGCGAAAACGCGGGTGTCTGGCGTCGCTACGTGATGCGTGGCGCCTATACGCTCTTGTACTTTTCTGGTGGGGTCCAATGCAATATAACACGCCTGTCTTTTCTCCTTAACGACCGTGTCTGACGCTGCGACTGCAGCCGTTGTGTTGCTGCCTTATTGGGGGGAAATGCCACAGAGCAGACAGGCTTACCGTGTGAAATATCGGCATCGCGAGAAACCCATACGGGCTTGAATCGTACTAAGCGTAATGAGGCACTTGTTTCTTTTTTTTAGTTTTTTTTTCCCCGCAATATTATACGCTGCACTGCTTGAATACGAAACCTCGCTTAAACCTTTTTTTTTTTTTATATATATATAAGTTTGGTTCACATTTCTGCGTATTCTAATGTCGTCGGCATTATTTTCTGCGGCAATCTCGAAACTCGGGAACACGCGGCTGCGCCATCGTTTACCGCTATACACGATAGCGTCCGCAGTCTTTCGACATATTGCACAACATTGATTCGTTTCGCAATCTAAGCTCTCACGAACTACACCGTGTCACATTTCAAAAATCCCCGCTTTTTTTTTTTCTTTTTCATCTGCTTTTACCTCAGCCATTTTTTATGGCGAGTGTCATCGCAGATCCCTTTGTTCCCTTCGATTGCGGCTGACCCGAACGTGACTATACCACGACGCTGATCAACAGCGTTTGCATGAACATAATTTGTTTAAAAAAAAAAAAGATCTTGACCCTTATTTCACACTACCCTAGTTAATTTGACATCGGTATACTCACGCGAAAGTATATCTTTAATTTCCACTGCTCAAGTTTACCCGCCGAAGGTCGCAGGATCGAATCCCGGCCGCGGCGGCCGCATTTTCAGTGGAGGTGAAAATGCTTGAGGTCCGTGCACTTAGATTTAGGTGTGCAGTCACCAGCAAGCTTAACTGTAACTCTCCGAAACGCGACCTGGACTGGTTTAACTGATGCCAGCCACGAAGCGCTGGGCGCTGTTGCCGAGATAATACCTCGATATGCTTGGATAGTATGTCGGCATGCATTGGTAACATCTACAGTTTCATCTCGGGCAACAGAACCCAAAGCTACGCGGCGCTAGCGTCAATCAAACCGTCTCAGGACACGCTGCGGCCCTACGTGCTCGAAATTTCCGGAGCCCTCCACTATGGCGTCTCTCCAGGCCCGTAACCAGTGGGGGGGGGCCCTAGAACCCCCCCCGCGCGAATTTGGCTGGAGGAGGGGGGGGGGGTGTTTTACCGAGAATAGATAATGAAAGTAGGTGTTTTTCGAGGCCTTCAACAAGTGCCCCTCCCCCCCCCCCCCCCTCGAAAAAAAATCCTGGCTATGGGCCTGCGTCTCTCATAATCATATCGTGGTTTTGGGACGTTAAACCCCAATAATCATTACTATTACGGCTGAAGTTTGTCCTTCCATCGGCAACGGAATTGCCGTATACCTTGACGCAACAAGATATCACGCGCTGCCATTTCCTTGAGCGCTATGGTGGCCAGATTATGTCTCCTGTTCGATGACGATTTGTCGTCCATGGTCGCAAAAGGTACGGTGCGATAGATCACGTGCCCATAGTTGTTCGAATTTCAGGTAGGGAATTATTACTTTCAGTAGAACCCACTTAAAAAGCAGGAAGAAGAGTAATGAAAATGAGATCCAAATGTGACCATAAAGATAAGACAATTTAGTGGGAAGTTGTTGTAAGCAGTACGCTTCTCGCTACTCTGTATCTCTCTCAATAACAATAACTACTGAAACTGCTGGATGTTCCTGAGTTAGGAAGATCCAGCAGTTTCAGAGCAGCTCAGGCTGGCTGAATATTCAGTTTATTTAACAGCATGCGTGGAGAATTCAGACTTGTACACGTTACGGAAAATATAAGTAACCGATTACAATTACAATTACTTTCTTTAAAATTGTAATCGATTACTGTGGTCACTTACAGCCCCAGAAATGTAAACTGAGAAATTACAAAAATGTAATCGATTACTTCAAAATTTTATTGCCTTGACACAACAGCTTAAGTTTACACAAATCACAACGACCGACTGGCTTCCATGGTAGAGAAAATGCTGGCGGCTTGCTTGAATGCTGGAAGGCTTATTGTGGCTTCTGTGATATAGTGTTACGCGTTGTTAACTTTAAACAGGAGTTGTTGAGTTGTTTTTCAAAGTTGTCGTCACTGATTCTTCCACGTTTCCTCATTCAGAGGTCAGCTGCTTCACTGAACACTCCCTCATTGCATGCAATGGAGGGAAGAGCTGTATTACTCCAACGTAGGAACACCGTGCGCACCAGCTCGTAGTTGCGCAGTGCTTCGATGCTAGTGTCCATATCCTCTATGAAGCGTTGCGCTTCGCTTTTGCTGGCACTCGGGTAAGGAGTTGCAGGTAAGGTCAAGAAAAAGGTGAAAAAAAAACAGGCTCTGTGTGTACCACCCGTCTGAGAGAACGGGGGGTGGGGGTCTCTACAGAGCGGTCGCATTATTTTCGGGACGGGAACTGGCGTAGAAAATTGATTAAAACTTGATTTTCGAAAAAAAAAGTGTAATTCATTACCGGTAATCAGTTAACAAGAAAATGTAATTTAATTTCCAGGACGTTACAGTTTCAAAACAGCAATCGATTATATTACAAAATTACACGAAAATGTTATTGATTACAAGTAATCGATCACTTGTAACGCGTTACGTACAACTCTGGTGGATGTAGAGATGAAGGAAAAGAGTAGTAAGGCTAAGCAGACCTAATATCCGGTTCAAAACGGGGCATAGCGCTAATACACACGGACGAGCAAGAGACAACAGGACAAGCGCTATATAACCAACTAGCCCAAAAAGCCACGCTGACAAACTAATATCCGGCTTTCTCCTCTACACTATAGGAAAGGGTAGGGAGCCGAGACGGACGAAAAAAGATAGCCGAGGCAAAAGGAAGGCTTGCTAAACTTGAATAGAGGAAGTGAAAAACGGAAGGACAGATCATATCCTTAGAACACTGTTTCATAAAAACTTCAGTAGTACTTTGACCGATTTCACCGATATACTTATGGAACTCCTTGCATCTATTTGGGCGAGCCATCCGTTGCTCACCATCGAGGTACTTTGACTTGTTGGCATGAGGCAGTACTACGAATATGTTCTTAGCACAAGTACATGACAGAAGACATCATCAATATTATCATCATTAGTACCATGTGCACCACCACCACTATCATCATCATCTTCTTCTTCTTCATCATCAGCATGATCACGCCCACTGCAGCGCAAAGGCCTCTCCCATGTTTTGCCAATAAACCCGGTCCTGTGCTTGTTGAGGCCAGGTTAGACCCGCAAGCTTCTTAATCTCATCTGCCCACGTAACTCGCACGCTTGGCTTCTCTTGAAATCCATTCTGTTACCCACCCCATGAAGGAAGAGAAAACACACTAGACCGAGTGCCGACGCCATAGCGTGATTATTTCCTAGTCTTTCTCACAGTCCGCCTCGGTGGAACAGTGGCTACGGTGCTCTGCTGCTGACCCGAAGATCGCGGGTTCGATCCCGGCCGCGGCGGTCGCATTTCGATGGAGGCGAAATGGTAGAGGCCCGTGTACTGTGCGATGTCAGTGCACGTTAAAGAACACCAGATGGTCAAAATTTCCGGAGCCCTCCACTACGGCGTCTCTCATAATCATATCGTGGTTTTGGGACGTTAAACCCCAGATATTATTATTATTAGTCTTTCTCACTGGAATGTGCAGCACGTTCAAACATCAATGCGCTCAATAAAGCACTGCACTTGAGCACGAAAAGAAGCAAAGTGGAACAACATTCTTGGGCACCAATCAGAACGCGTGCCGTAGGGCCACACGACACATGCTATCCTCGGTGAGATATAATACCGTAATATAGAAGACACAACTTCCTTCGCCTAGTGTGGCAGGAATGCGTCGCGCCAGAACTCTTCGTTGTCCCTTTTTACTGACACTGCCGGCCGACCGTGAGCGAGAGCGCCCGTCTACGCCCGGATCGCGTGCTTCGAAGAAAGACGGCCCCCGCGGAAATTGAAATCGTGGGCACTAGGTAGACGTGCACCAAGTTAAACTACCAGGAAAGTTTATAAGAGTGAAAAAAAAAGACGAAAAAAAGAGAGTACTTCCGAGCAAAAGAGCTGTCCCTTATTTTGCCATGGAAGGTCTGGAAATCGCCAGTAGCAGTCAACTGTAACGTAATAATCCTGGGGCCTTTACCTTTTTTTTATCATTGAAATAAAAAAAAAATAAATGAAGGAGTTGTCGCCATTTCATGGCAATGGCTATACCGCTTTCCATTTTGGTTGTTAGGATAAAATATTAAGAAAGAAAAAGAATATGTATCTATACACGCACTCGTACATTTGGTGAGTTCGAAATTCTCGTTCTAACGCAGCACACATACAAGCGCTGTGTACACTTTCGGCGTAGTTCGCACGCTCAATACGCATCACAAAATATTAATGTCTTCAAAAAATGAAACCTTGAAGCACTTTCTTTGCTTTGTGATTTTGTGATACTCTATTAAGGCGAAAGCCTTTAAAGGGCTTTCGCCTTACCATCCCACACCTATGCCTACGCATGCAGCATCCAACGCTTCCTCTAAAGAACAGACGCTGCACCGTCGCACTACGAGTCCTGCACCATCACTGTGGCCGGTGCTGTTGATCATTCTTATAAGTATGGAATCGCTCGGCGGTTCCCCATCCCCCGACGTATTGCTAACGCATGCCCCTCGCATTTGCCTTCGCTAAATCGACGCTGGGATTTCACGAATGCGCTGCGGGATGTCCACATTCACAAACAACGAAAAGAGTTCTTATTTACAAATACGTTCGTAAGACCTATATATAGAGCAAGCGAATCGTATTCTTCGGTATAATATATAAGTGAAAACGACCCATAAATGGGAAGAAACTGTTACGAACGATGGGCTTTGTGAACACGTGTGGCCGCAGGTTCCTCTTCGCCCGGAAATGAGCTCGCGGCTAAACTTACCCGTTGGCAATTAGCGCTCAGCAACGAACTTTCGGCATACCACGCGAAAGCGCAACGTTATAGGTAGATTGAGTGAACGCTCGGTGCAGTTATAATGACTCGCTGCGTGCTTCCATAACAACCCCCTCCTCCTCCCGCCCGGTGCGCTGTAGTGCTGCTGTACTGCGGTGCTTCTAACGAGAGCGTTTGGGTTTCTTTTCGCCACCTACGAAGAAAAAGAAAGTGAAAGAGGCCGGCAGTAGCGAGTTAGAAGGAAGTGTGGCCTGTGATGGCCCCGGTTGCCATGACTTACTAATCACCGAACTGACCCTGTTACGCTGTTCACGCGCAACGCGCTTTTACGCGCTGGTCAAGGTGTTGTCCTTGCTAGAGCGTTGCAACTATACTGCTGCACTGTCGAGTGTTGGACGTGGTCATGCATTGTAGGGCTTCCCTACTTAGAAGCGTCCATGACTAACGGCACGCCACTCGCTGCTCTCCGTAATAAAAGTTGGCGTTTTCAGGCTCATCCTAGTTCTCCCTGTTTAGTTACACACTATCTCGGTAGAAAATATCGAAGGAAAATTGTCTTCAGCAACGGTTACCAGATTTAACTTGTCCGAGTTAATTAGTGAACGGCGCAAGATCTGTTTATGGAGAACGGCGCATGTCAAAGGTTGGGCAAGAAAACTGAGACTTCTTTGGCATCTCTGAAGTTAATTCGGGAAGTATTTTGTTCTGAATGTTTGACATTGGCCGTTCGCCTTCGCTAATAACACATTCCGCTGCACTTTTTGCAGTTGAATGCAGGTCTTGCATCCATTCTCCCGACCGCTTCCGAACATCGGCGACTGCGCCTTGCGAAAAAACTTGCAGAGCTCATTGGTGCAGGTGCGCTAATTGCAAAAAGAAAAAAAACAGGAATAGAAACAAATTAAATAAATAAACGAACAACTAAAGGAAGTGAACCAAAAAATCGCATAAAAAGGAAGTCAGTGGCAACATTTTGTCTGACTCATTCGAACTCTGATATTATTTCATGTCCTGGCTGTCTTGAAGACGGATGTTTTTATGAAGAAGTGCATCTCGAAAGCATACCTGATTAAGCCTTCTCCCGAAGCATGCACCAATAAAGGTTCAACACTAAAAAAAGAAATAAAGAACTCCCTCAAGGCAACAAACCCTCGACCTGGTAATCTTCTTTCAGAAGCACACCCAGTGAATAATAGCTGTTGGCGTATAGAGTATAGTTATCAGTGATGAAAGGATCTCCACCTTTAGAGCCTGCGCCAATCTTGTCGTCGGTACTTTTTCTTTCTTTTTCCATGCTGATCGAAAATGACGTTAACAGGAAAACTTATGTTCCCTTTCGTCCAATCACTGCCGCAAAGTCTCGCCTAATCGGATTTTAGGTGGAAGTAAAAGAACACGATGGGCGCCGTTTTGTTCATTCTTGTTCACTTAAAAAAAATGTTCTGGAAGTAGCCCATAATGCGTGCTGTTGTGACCTTATCGGGGAGCCCCGTGTTCGAATTACGGGCCTTTTTGCGTGTATTCACTGAGCCGAAGAAAAAAAGAAAAAACAATATGGCAGCTTCGCACGAGTGGTGCCAAGCCTAAAGGAAGAGCGCAGCTGGGTGACCTCCCTTGTTTCTCTGTCTGCTTCGTTCTCTCTCTCTTTCTTTCTTTTTCTTTATTTATCTCTTTCTTTCTCGTTTAGTTTTGCTCTCTCTTTTTTCTATCTCTTTTTTCGTGTCTGTTTCTTGCTATACCTGTCTCTTTCTATCTCTTTCTCTGTGTTTCTATATTTTTTTTATATTTCTTCCTGTCTCTTTCTCTCTCTCTATCTCTCTCTCGGCTTCTTTGTCTATCTTTCTTTGTTTCTCTCTATTTATCTCTTTATTTCTCTTTCTGTCCCGCTCTCTGTTTTTTTTTCTATCTCTTTTTCGTCCGTTTCTTTCTATGTTTTTCTCTCTCTATCTTGTTATGTCTTTATACCATTTATTTCTCTCTACTTCTCTCTTTTTTTCTCCCTTTCCTACTCTCTCTCTCTATTTTATCTTTCTTTCTATCTCTTTCTTTCACGCGTTTCACGTGCTGCACTTCGCCGAGCAGAGTTTTCGTTTAACGCTCGCACCTGCTGTACTCGGCAGTGGGGCCTGTCCAATTCCTGTGGCGCATACCCAAGCTGCGGAGTTTTTTGCAACGCCACACAAACTACGGCGAGCTACAGCAGCTTCTCTGTTAAAATTTTACGTGCAAAAAAAGAAAAGCCAAGTGCTGGAGGACATTGAAAGCAACGATGGCAAATTTGTTTCGAGCGTCGCTTCAGCCTGTTGATGCCGCTGGAAACAAATCATTTCCGGATTGCTGACGTTTCCTTTAAGTCGCCGCGTCCACCTTTCTCTTTTCTGAAATATCAATGTGAATAATATGATCGGGGAGAATTACTTTTATTCTCCTTATCATAACGCACGTGCCTAAGCTTCTTTGTTTTCTTGTTTTTTGTTGCTTTTTCTTTTGATGCTGAGATTGTACCTACCATCGCAATGTTTTGATGCCGGCTGTTCTGAAGGTTACGTATTGAACGTGTTCAGGGATATTAAATGTTCACTGGGCAGAAAGAAAGCTCGAAAGGCCAAATACTGCCCAATCGTTCGCCCGCAAAGAAATAACAGTGAAAGATAAACATTGCGCCGAGTTTGCTATGCGAGTATGTTTCAACAGAAAACAAAACTTTCATATCTTGCAGTGAGTGAGCGTGTTTGCACGAATTTGCGAAGATGTTGAGCGATTGTAGGTGGCTTTGAAAGCGAAACATTTATAGCATGCTCTCCTGGGCTGCGATTTCTTCAGATGTTATATTACTCAGCAAGCCTGTTCGTACAGCTCTAAATTTGTACAGGCAAAGTAGTGCGGATTAGAGCACCTCTTCTGCGCGTAATAAAAAAAGAAGTCTCTGTATCAAGCACACACATAATTCTTCAGATGTTAATATTACTCAGCAAGCCTGTTCGTACAGCTCTAAATTTGTACAGGCAAAGTAGTGCGGATTAGAGCACCTCTTCTGCGCGTAATAAAAAAGAAGTCTCTGTATCAAGCACATACACATAATTCTTCAGATGTTAATATTACTCAGCAAGCCTGTTCGTACAGCTCTAAATTTGTACAATCAAAGTAGTGCGGATTAGAGCACCTCTTCTGCGCGTAATAAAAAAGAAAGTCTCTGTATCAAGCACATACACATAATTCTTCAGATGTAATATTACTCAGCAAGCCTGTTCGTACAGCTCTAAATTTGTACAGGCAAAGTAGTGCGGATCGGAGCACCTCTTCTGCGCGTAATAAAAAAGAAAGTCTCTGTATCAAACAGATACTCATAACCTTATCTATATCTTTACCTCGTGTAAACAGATACGTGCAGCGCTACGGATGCAAGCGCCCCAAAAATCGGAGGGTTTACTGTCAGCACTTCAAGAACCGCCCTGACTGATTAATTCACTAAATTTTCAACTCACTAAAATTTCACTAATGTTTTCGACAGACGTTGCTAGTATAGGTTCTTAAAGGAAACAATCGACGAGTGTTTAAGTAAAATGGATTACGCCGTGGTTGTAGCCCAGCGACGAATGACGCATCTCGCTGCTCATCTTCCGGCTGAACTGGTGGTACTTCCGCTTCCGCGTGCTTTGTCAAGATTGGGATGAAAACTTCAAATTTTGCGGGAGTATGCGATCTACTATGCATACGTGACAACGTCGAAAAACTCGACTCAGTGTGGCGAATGAAAAATCACCGCCGTAGCGGGAAATGCTCGGTGTCGTGGCAGAGAGACGAGATCTTGCCTCCGGCCATTTCGCAAGTTCTCATCGGTATCTGAGCACCACAAGCGAATTCGCGAGAGCAGTTTGAGCAGAGGCTGTCAAAACTTGCGTTAGGGAATGCCGTCACGCTCGGGGACCGCTGGAGCTTGATATTGCTGCGAGAAACCTACTTGCTGCAGGTTACTTCGCGTCAAAAAGTTGCGACTCGCTCCGTGGCAGCCGTCACGGACTGACGCGGCCTTAGTCGCTCGCTCTATTGAGGACGCGGACGTGCGGGCACCAGCTTTGCACATTGGTTCAAATCTATTCTCTCTCTTTTATTTCTTATCTCTCTTTCCTGTGGCGTGGCGCCGTGGTTCTTTATGTGTTAAAGAAAATTGCTTCGCTTTTCCAAATATCCACGTACCGCCGAAGATTTTTTTGTTCGTGCGTGGTAGTGCTTTAAGAAAATTGACTTCTGGGTTCTTTTTTTTTCTGCATTCAAATTTTGCTCCTTTATTCACGATGCTATTTTAACTCTCATACTGCGCCAGCTTCAGACGACAACTAACCATTCTCAAAGTTATGTAGTCTGCAAATACCATATCCGTAAAGTTGAAAGTTGGGTGAGTTGGTGACAGTCCATTTTGACGTGTGAAACAGCGCACAGAGACAAGACCCAAAACAAAGAAACAATTAAACAGGACCACCGCTGCCTGTCTCCGTGCCCTGTTTCACACGTTCAACAGGACCATCGTTGTGTCCGTGCGCTGCTTCACACGTAAAAATATTCTTTACAGTTTAATGTACTCCGCTAAGACAGGGTTGCATGAAGGTGATACTAACCCTTATTGCCTGTCCTCAGATCCAGTTTTATAATTTAGCTAACTTAGCTTTGCGTAAAACGAAACTATGGCACACATAGTATCAAACGCCTCACGTGAGTACTCACTCGTCCAGGCGTCGCTCATGTCCAGTCCCGAGCCCCAGTACATCCACATCTGGACGCAGATGAAAGGAGACGAGCAGATGATGTAGAAGCTGATCACCACCACGGTAATCTTGACCGTCTTGATCTTGGCCCTGGACAGGCCGCGAGCTGACGAGTGACTGCGCGGCACCAGGGGACCCCGCACGTACGAGGACGAGTCGGTGCCGGAGGCGGCGTCACCCTGCGGACTCTTGAAGCGGTACGCCTTGCCACGCCCTTCGACGTCCGAGCTCTTCCGCTTCAGGTACAGGTTCTGCCAGATGGCACGGCAGATGCAGACGTACGTGAAGACGAGCACCAGCAGCGGGATGAAGAAGACGCTCACGGCATACCACGTGACGTAGGCGCGCAGGCCCCACGGTTCGATGTAGGTGCCCCAGCAGTCGTACACTCCCGGTGCCACCTCCTGGTAGCTGAACACGAACAGCTGAGGCACGCAGCAGAGCAGCGATACGGCCCATGCCAAGGACACCAGGAGCTTGGACTTGGTCGGCGTCCAGGAGCAGTTTGAGAGCGGAAAGCAGATGGCCTGGTACCGATCCACGGCAGTCACCACGAGAACGTACGAAGAGAGGTAAGGACCCAGGATCTGGCCATACTTGACGCACTTGCAGAAGAGGTTGCCGCCCTGGAAGCGATACGTGGCGTCCCAGCCGAGCTGAGGTAGCACCGTGAAAAACGCGGTGGTCAGGTCGGAGACACAGAGGTGCACCAGGAAGTAGTACATGCGCGTCATCTTGGAACGGCGCGCGTTCAAGGCCACCAGGACGCACGAGTTTCCGGCAACGGTGAGCGCGAAGATGAAGGTTAGCACGGCGAGCTCGATGAGCGCCAGGGACTCGTCGCGATGCACGGCGTTCTCCAGTTCTGTGATGTTGTCGCTGCCGTTGGCGTCCACTGGCGCTGGACCCGAAGTAGGCTGAAAGAGCTCCTGCGCGTCGTCCACGATATTCATGGTTTCTGCTGTAGAGGATCAAAAAAGGACAATGTAGAGCGAGTCAGCTCATACACATGAGAAGTGTAATCGCAAACGACTCAGACGTCCGGTATACCCAGTCATGATAATTTGCAGTAAGAAGTTCTGACATCATATTTTCGTGCAGGGACAGTGAGATGAATATATGAACGAGCGAAAGTGACACTCGCATCTTAGACACACAATTCGAGATCAGTCAGTGCTGTTACTTTCATTTCATATAAAGTCATTAAAAACCCATTTTTACGAAAATCCCATGAATTGATCCTCCAGATTAATTAAAAAATTATAATTTGCCAACAAAAAGGCACATATGAGAAAAGAAGCCAGGGAACAAAGAAAACAAGAAGCGAAAAGCTGATTTGTGTGATGACTATGTGGTTGATTGATATTAATTAAATTGGTCAGTGCAACTTCTTTTTCAACAAAAATGAAATAAACTTGTTTTTTCTTCTTGTTAACACTCAATACCTCGAAGTCTTTTTTTTTTTTTGTTACGTTTGCCCCATTATCAGAGCAACTTGAAAAGACAGAAAGCTGATTTTTCACCAGAATAATCTAAGCATTAATACGAACCTCCTGAACTAGAAGAGTGCATGTATGCCGAATAGTTTTCATTTTTTGGCAGTTTTATTTAACAAATATTGACAAAATTTGATTGCCTTGCTAAAAAATTGCAAAAATGTCATGCCTTGCTTTGCAATTGTCATTCTAGCTCCATTGCAAAAGACGCTCACAAATGAAATGAAAATACCCGCATGCTTTACATATAGTAGTTTAAGGGAAAATGGAGGTGTAGGGTCCTACCCTGTACCCTTAAACGTAAGAACAAGCAGATCCCGGCACTTCGGCTTATTCTCAAATAACTCTGGTTATACGACGCAGTTGCCGTCTCTAAAAACGCACTCCCATGTCATTTTTTTTCTTGTTTGTTTGTTTGTTTGTTTGCGCAGTTACAAGCTGCAGTAGCACCGAAGATTAAAAAGAAAACATTCGCATCGTAGACAGGATTGTTTCATGGCCGTGCACAACCCCGTCGAGATTCCAGCTGGCACATCACGCAAAGGCTGTTGTTGTTTGTCACCTGCGAAGTACGGAAAATATGGCGCTCGAAAATCCGGCCCTCCCGGACATTAGCAACGAAAAGAAAGAGAGAGAGAGAGAAAGAAAGAAGGAAAACGCGAAAAAAGGAACCAGTGGCAGGATGATTGACGAGCTCTTCCGCGGAAAAGAAACAGTTAAAGTTTGAGGGACCCTGTATATAGTACATTGGGTTGCCGATTAAATTTCACCATCCGAAGTTTTTCAGTACTCACCTGTAAGGCTCGGTTTACTCTCGGCTTTGCAATTCTTACTCATCGAAATGTGATACATCAACACTCAGTCATTCGAACTACCTTCAATCAATTTTTTTTTCTTAATTCGAATTCACTAGGTTGTCCAGAAGAGAACCCTAGCCTTGCGGTGGAAGCAAACGTGGACTAGTTTTAGTGAAAGAACATGTCGTCTATAGGCTACTCCTCTTATCTTGCATAATTGTTTTTGTAGCAAAGCAGAGAACAAACAAAAAAATTGTACAAGGGCACCTAGTAGAACACTCATGCACTCAGCCTCAGTTCTTCAATACAAGAAAAAAAAAAAGTCCATTCAACGCCAGTTTATAAAACGCGAGTATTCACACAAATGAAATGTCCACACATAACATAAAAGTTCGCTAAGATGTTGTAACAGCTCATTATAAGTCACATGAAAATGCTAGAGAGGAGAGAGAGAGAGAGAGAAAGGTTGTGTGAAAGGCAGGGAGATTATTCAGAAGAAAGTTATCTAGTTTGCTACCCTGCACGGGGGAAGGAGTATACAGGAGAATCACTTGCAGGAGAAGATGAGTAGCTAGCGCCACGCATTGGCACCAACCTCTGCTTATACACATTTAATTTTTTTTTTAAATGCCGCCTAGGCTGTATCCGGGACATCCTGTTAATGATCTTCAGACAAGCGGTGGTCAATTAGAGAAACAGGAGGGTCACCAAGTGATGGAAAATGCAGTATAGTAAGGCATGGAGCTGGACGGAGTGACGATAATAAATTTTAGGGCCTGAAGAAACCTTTTTCAGCGTGTAACAAGCTCTTCGCAATCCACCAACTCCACCGAAAGTCGGTACCTTCTTACCTATGCTCTTGCAAGAAAATATAGTCGCGTCAGAAGACCAGGAGCCAGGTTCAAAAAGCCTTTCGCTCGTAACAGCTGTTTTCCATTCGCTGTTCATGTTTACTAATAGTACGTTCAGCACCGAGATTGTCTAGAATATTCTGTTTGCAAGAATTGTAGTGCGAGAGGCTTTTATGAACACAAGCCCAGATGAATAATGCATACTCCCCAAGTTTGCACTAATCAACGACGGTACGCGCGTACATTTCAAGGACGTAAATGTTCTAAGCTATCTGAGGAATCGCTGTAGTATCGTTTGCTTTATTGTTCACCAGGGAGCGAGAAGCGCTTGCCAGCAAAATCGGGGCGTGACATTCGTAATGGGCAAGAATGCTACGAGCTTTGTGCGGTAGCTCTGTGCACGCGGACTTAATGTCCAGCTTAACTCTTCGTGTTAGGCAACTATTCACGAAGTGACAAGTAAACCCACGGATTTCCAGAAATTGTGCCCCAGCGTGCAATCCGGCTGAGCCGTATTCGGACCTTCTGTACCGGCTCATTCGCTCTGCTTTGCTGTCGTGTTGTTCTTTGGGAGGGAGCGCAACGTAGCACGAACAACCGTTTCAAGTTGTTAACGCCGAAATTACTGTTTCATGACGGCAGAACAGCGTGGGAGTGCCGCGGCATAAGAGATATGTAAAGAAAATCACTTCTGTTGCAACTCGAAAGCCTCTTGCTCGAGGACTTGGCGCGTTACGCCGGTAACGCAAGACGCGTCTTCAGATTCGGCCGAAAGTCGTAAGGATGTGCTCACACCATTCGAATGCCCCAGTGGATATCTGCTTGCAAGTAACGCGAGGTGAAGTAAGCACGACGCTGAGTGGGACGCGCCGCTGCGACGTCGTTGATTGGGTGGCCTCGTTGTTGCATTAAGCTACTTATGGGGCGGGGGGTGGGGGGGGGGACATACGACTGTGTATACCTGCCTCCATGGTGCTTCTTCGCTGGCTGACCCTTTGTTAGCAATTCATGAGAGAGGAATTGAAGCAAGCAAAATAAAGAAAAGCGAGATTTCTTTTGCAACTGAAAGTCTCCTTTGGGGTCATTGCATCACGATGTGTCCCTGTGTAAGTGCGATTAGAGATGTGCTAGCGCGCTGTGTTGTCTTCTCTTTACATAGTGTTGTCTTCTCTTTACATAGCTTTATTTTCATCTTATGTTCTCACGTAGCTTTCTTAGTCGTATGCGTCTTCGCACAAGCAGAAATGTTTGTCGACACCCTATATTTAACTTCTCGGTTAACGTACTCTTCTAAGCTCTTCCGTTTTATGTTTGTTCGCATTTATAAAGGAACCTGGGAATTTTGGCACGATATACCTATGTATAAGATCTTTTCACACGCATATAAATAACACTGTCTGTCACAGGGGCCCCTTCCACAACTCAGGTCGAGTTCTGGGGTCCCAACTGTATAAATATTATGCACTATACTCTGTTTTGCAATAATAAACTCATTGATTGATTGATTGATTGATTGATTGATTGATTGATTGATTGATTGATTGATTGATTGATTGATTGATTGATTTTTCCTCTCTCATCCAGTGCCACTGTGCGGCAATTCTGTTTCACTATAAACAGCTCCGCTTTACACGATCATCTCAGTAGGGCATGTTTATTCTCTTTGCCTTTCCTACGTGTCCTTGTGAGTGCGCGCGCGCGCGCGTGTGTGTGTGTGTGTGTGTGTGTGTGTGTGTGTGTGTGTGTGTGTGTGTGTGTGTGTGTGTGTGTGTGTGTGTGTGTGTGTGTGTGTGTGTGCGTGCGTGTGTGTGTGTGTGTGTGTGTGTGTGTGTGTGTGTGTGTGTGTGTGTGTGTGTGTGTGTGTGTGTGTGTGTGTGTGTGTGTGTGTGTGTGTGTGTGTGTGTGTGTGTGTGTGTGTGTGTGTGTGTGTGTGTGTGTGTGTGTGTGTGTGTGTGTGTGTGTGTGTGTAGCGATAGCCAGTTCAGATGAATCACTAATTGACTCAGACATTCACATTCTTTAAAAAAAAAGTCACAGTTTCGCCGCAACGGCTAAGCAATGAATGCGATAACAAGAAATTGGAATGTCACACGAAGAACGAAAAGCAGCTCGATACTTGTAGCGCGCCGCTGAAGCACAACGCTCGACAAGAACGCGCAGGTATACAAAGGACAAGCGTGAACTAACAACAGTCACTGTTATGTCTTTGTGTTTGAGCAACGCGCTGCAAGTGTCGACAATGCAGAACCCGACGCTCTTAGATATTTCTTTTTCTTTTAAACTGCGGCGCGTGGAGAGACCCCTTGCGTCTCCTGCCACGTGGTGGCGTCTGACCACAGGTGTTCCCGGCGATCTTCCTTTTTCTATCTACATCACGAATGGGTACAGAAAGGGGCCACTTTTTCGTGCGCGTCTCAAGGGCAGTTTTCAAATGGAAAGAAAGTGTAGGAGCATTCCGTGAATTGAAAACACGCTCAAGCTCCTCTGAGATCTGCATACCGCCAGCGGTAAATGGTGTATATAAATAGCCTGCCGTTAACCTGCCGGCGCCAGCATGGCGCGGGGTATAGTTGTCTAAGGCGGAGCGCTGTGGAGCGAGGTGTAGCTCGCTGGAATTCCCGGTCGCGTGTCCATATAATTGCTATCGCAATAAAATAGAAACCCTTGCTTCAGTACTGAAGAGAAAATACTAATACGAACTGGTCATGAAACAGGAAGAGTCTCCTTCAAGAAATCTTTTTTGGTGTGCAGGCTAAAGCACTGACAAACGAGCATAATCAACAGGACAAGAGCCTGTCCTGTTGATTGCGTTCCTTTGTTCGTGTCTAGTTAGCGCCGAAAATGTTGCCTTGCAATATGAATCTTTACCAACTAGCTCAAATCAAGGTTCTGCTTGAACAAAATTGTGCTTCTCTTCATGATTCTTCTATCACTGCGGTCGAAAATCATACACTTGCGCATCAGAAGCAATGACGCACTGTTTTAAACCGTGCGGAAAAGCTTCTTTTTTTTATTTTTTTGTACTAAGGACTGGAACTAAAAGCTTGCATGTGAGCGTGAATTATTGGACGTTCGCGTTTATAATGGCTCGTACAGTCATACCCTACTATATCGAACTTAGGCAAAGATAATTATTCTTTATGCCGAAACTATTTTGGAACACCACAATGCGTTAACTTTTATGCCATTGGCGTTACCGGGGCGGGAGGGGGAGGGGTGGTTGTTTCAGACTCCGCCCGAAATTTTTTCAGTTTTGCTTGTGTGTTATATATACATACACATCTAACGCACGCACGAACATACACAGAAGATGGTTCAACCCCCCTTCACCCCCCCCCCATCCCCCCATCTTCATTAAAAATGTTTGTGGCTACGTCCCTGTTTAATGCATAGGAAAATATACGGCTACATCGAACAGAAGTAGCCGGATCCTTTCACACGTTGAACATTGGGCATGGCGAAGCGCCCCAAGAATTTGGCGTCAAAAAGTTGATCAGTCATTCAGTTAGTCTAGTCACTCAGTTAGAGTCTAGTGGCCCGTCATTTGTTCGGTTAGTCAGTGCCAGCCACAGTCGACCAGCCAGACAGATCCAGTTGATATTTTTTTCACGCCAACAGCGCAGTTTTTGTAACAGCAGCACGGCGAGCTGAGATTACAGGACAGGCGAGCAGGCATTCGCTAGAGGGACAAAGCACACCATTCCCATGAGTGCGAGACAATGCAATCTTACACGCGGGTCACGTCCACTGTAAACGCGTACTGTAGCACAGCGAGGACGCTGCTCGGTCGCACTGGTCCAACATCTCGAAAATTGTGTCTTCTGGTCCGAGTCACACGCTACAGACGGTGGTACTCACTCAAGGGCTCAGCACTCGAACGATAAATCGGCCTTTTATTACCCGCCAGCTCGTAGGATCCAATGAGAGTGTGGCCCATGGAAGTTCTGCCGAAGAAACTGGATGACCGGGGGAAAGATAAAAGAAAACGCAGCACAGTGTGGCGTCCAAGTCGAGCAAATGCATTCGGTGCGCAGACAACAGGGACGACGACAAAAAGGGGGGAACTGGGTGTCAGCGCAGCAACAAGGCGGAGGGACAGCAGAATAATGCGGAAGCGTTATTCTGAGGACCGTCTGGGAATCAATTTAATTCGATGGAAATTATTACGAAAGCAAGTATATTTAGCAAACACCTTTTTGAGATATAAAAGACACGGCGGGTGCAGAACCCAGGTGGGCAAGTGGAACATCTAATTAGAGTTTGAGCGGACAGAATGGGTATCGAATGAGGCGGGAAAGTCTGGCAGCTTCTAATTAGTTTTAGAGCGGTAGTGCAACGTCTTGTACCGATGAGCTTATCGCCAGCACCGTGTGAATCCTTCATTTTGAGTATAGCAACAACAAAACGAATAAAAGGCGTTATGCCTAAATGTACTTGGAATTGTGCAAAAAGACTGATTACTCTAATATGTTTTTGTAAACGCGATGGTTCCCGCAGTCGAGGCAAAATTACCACATGCTACCTGAATGATTGAAGGGCTCGTTTCTTGGTTTGAAACAGCCTTAATGAAAACCAGCAGATAATGAAGCCAAGGAAGGTAGATAGGGACGTTAATTGTACTGTTTCAATTGTATTGTATTAATGTTGATGTAGATGGGAAGAAAGTAATGTGCACGAAAAGGCAGCATGTAGCCGGAAGGAACCGAACTTGCAACCTTCGGACTACGCGCCCGATGTTCTTACCAATTGAGCTACGGCGGCGGTTGTTCCCTGGTCCAGTTATCGCGTATTTATGTGCCTGCAAACCTGGGGGTGTTAGTCAGCGCCGCTCTTCGCCATGAAGACGAGTGTTGAACACTCTTTCTTTTTGCCAGATGGCATCACGTAGCACGCGAATCTTTAACGAACGGACGGCTGGCCAAAAAGCCCTTGCATACTTGATGCCTTCAGGTGGTATGCGGTGGCTTGTTGGTCAGCTGTCCGCTTGGTCAGCAACCTAACCAGCTTGGTTGGTCAGCAACCTTAAGTCTTCAAGTCATTTTGTGTTTGTGTAGACTATGGCTGGGCGTTGCATTTGCCTATGCGTTCCACATTGGCATGGCCGACACCGCAGTTTGTGACCACTGCTGCAATCAAGAATCCAATTGGACGTATATTTTACGACTGCCCACAGTACAGCGCACAACGACTATCCCTTTGCAGCGCGCTCAACAAGTTGGATGACGGACCTCCGCCGGAAGAAAGAGTTCGACGCCATCGACAAACATTTGCACATGTGGCTCCGCATGTGCAAATGAGATCCACTACTTTTAAAGGGCCCCTCACCAGGTTTGACAATTTTGATCTGACGAGCGCAATTCATACACTGAGCCAGTGGCGTAGCCAGGGGGTGGCACACCGGGCACGTGCCCCCCCCCCCCCCGAAATTTTTTTTCGCCATGGCATACAGAGCGAAAAATGACCATTTCAAGGAGGTGCACCCCCCGAAATCGAAGAGGTGCCCCCCCCCCCCCCCCCCCCGAAAAAAATTTCTGGCTACGCCCCTGCACTGAGCGTTCACGATCACGTCTGCCAAAATTTGCAACGCTACGCGCTGCGGAAATGGGTCAAATTTAAAGCTGAACGCTGCTTGCCCTCCCTTTCGCGTGCTCGCGCCTAGAGAATGAGGGGATGACGTACACGGTGGAATGGCCCTACGTAGACGGCAGTGCTGTGACGTCGGTACTCTACGTAGACGACTGTGCAGACAACAGTAGCACGTGACACTGCGAAAGTTATTTGACACAACGTGTGTAGTTTGTGGAATTTGTTGCTTGAATAGGTGAATAAAACTTGAGAGAAATAATGAGACGCACAAACGGAATGTGTGCATCTTTTTCATTTTTGTTTAGTGAATTGCAGCGATATGCGGGCCTAATGTGCATCCGTTTCGCATGCGTTCGTGTCCCCGCGGTTAGCGCATCGCGCCGTGGAAAGGAAAGTAATGTTCTGGCGCGTTCGAGCACTCATTGTGCTCATTTGTTCTACCGCGTCCAAGTAAACGCGGCACTGGCTCATGATATCCATCCCGCAGAAACAGGCAGTAGACCACAAAATAACGCTGGTCAACAAAACAACGCCGCATGCGTGCTCGGGGGGCTGGGCTTCTTCAGGCACGTCATGCACACGTGACCTTGCGTGCCCATGACGTGTTGCTCTCGCTCGGATGCCGGAGAAGGTAGGGAAGAGATTTGGCTTGCGAAGGCTACGCGGGGCGAGCGGCAAGGGTTTCGAGCTCGCCTCCTCACATCATGGTTTCGCGCCGCTTCAAAATGACGGTTTTCTCAGCACGTAATGAACCAATTGAAAAAATTCTTGTGGCATGAGGCTCTTCATCGGACACACAACAACTGCTAGCGTCTAACTAAAATTTGTTATGGGGCCTGGTGAGGGGCCCTTTAACTGGTGTCCCCACACTTCACTTCACACATTGCCGCACGCTTGCGTCCACCCGGCAGCTCTAACATCTCACACACCGTTTATCCTGCATTCCTAACCCATAAACGCACACGTGCACTTTTACTTCAATTAGTTTCTATTATGGACACCTCTGTCACCCTTCTCACGCAACCTGCCCACGTGCCGGATGCATACTAACCACTACTACACTTTTACCATTATCATCTCGCACCTCTATCATCCACACACACATCCTCTCTCATATTCTTTCACATTCCTTTATAAGGGCCATGATCCCGGCAAGTTCCGGGATACCGCTAACCATGGCAGGGACTTTTCCTACGGTGCATGCCGGTGGCATCCCCTAACATCTCTCGCTCCCCTGCGTCACCACTTCTATCATCTCTTTCTCCAGTCAGCCACCTCAACCACTTCCTTTGTATTGCTCCGGCTCGCGCTTCCTCCTTTGCTCATCTTTCTCCAGTTTCAATTTTCCAGACTGCAAGTGCCACTACTTCATTCCTTGGCATCCGTCCGCCATCCTTCTTGCTGCATACAACGTGGCCTTTCCTGTTCCACACCTGGAGCCTACCGCATTGAATCTGCCGGGAGTTCTCCACGCAGCCTGGTTACAGCCCTACCGTCTACAGCCCACTCTACACCACCTATGCTACACTAATGCTTCAACAATAAACGGCAAACAGGTGCATCACCCCTGCATCACGTTGTAACACCCCTAAACTACCGCTGCCCAAACCCCCCTTTTCCTTTCCCATGGGGTACGCAGGCGGCGCTTCATTATATGGCATTTGTCATACTTCCTCATTTAAACCCATCTTTGGTATTCATCCCTCTAAAACCCTCCGAATAATTATTTTTTTAACGATCCGCTTTTCCTTAAAATTACACGTTTGGGATCACTCCTCATTTCATTTATCTTAATTGGCTTCAACCCATCATACCTATTGGTGGTACGGGTCTCCCCCCTCTTTCTTTTACGTTCTTTTCGCATTCTGGGGGACAAAACTAGCCATCGACAGGACACAACGTCACAGAAGGCTCTGCAAGTGCTACTGCGCCTCTTGCGATCGACCGGCCTTTCTGAACGACTATAATGAGAACGATCTTCTTGTGTATGTTCGTTGTGTGCGTGTGCGTGCGTGCGTGTGTGTGTGTGTGTGTGTGTGTGGGGGGGGGGGGGGGGTGCGCGCGCGCGGGTCCCGTTTTCTTTTCTTTTCTCTCTCTCTCTACACCCTCTTTCCAACCCCTATATTCCCACCCCAGTGCACTGTAGCAAACCGGATGCTAACATCTGGTTAACCACCCGACCTTTATCGCATCTTCTCTACTTCGCGCTTTCTGGAGCACATGAAAAGGTAAAAAAAGAAAAGAAAAGAAAAGCAAACATATTTTAATAACCGATTTTTCGAGCACCCACTCGTCTGCATATAAGTTTTACGCGATGAGACTACTGCGGCGAATGCGCTTCAACAAAATATTCCAATGCTACCTCCTTCCACCACAACCCAACTCTTCCACTTGAAGCATTCGTGTCTGACGTATAGTCACGCCTAACTCCAGCGCCTAACCGGTAGTAAACAATGACGCTGATGCCGGTCCACTTCCTCCTGCGAGAACTGTCCGCAAGTGCACAGTTTACTAGCTTATGCGGGACATAAATCTAATTTCCATATCGAGCCTCAAAAGGCTGCCTGCTTCAATGACTCGCGGCTGTTGGTGAAGTTCGACATAGACCGAAGCTCCTATGTGAAAAAAAAAATAATAAAAATAAGAAAAGTAGTGGGGTGATTCGGCATCGAACGCAGCCTGGGGTCACAGCCAACGATTCAGTCATGCCCACTCGTACGTGAATGAGGGAAATACGCCTGCTTCGATCGTGCATGCTTTTCTCGAGTCTAGCTGCCAACAGCTGCGGCTGAGTTTCACGAGAAGTCTGAACGAGTTTTGAACAGTTGCTTTGAATGTTTGAGCGCGTCAAATGCTTTGAACTCAGCTCCATAATCGCGGGCAAAAAAATAAGGGGAGTCGGGTGGCGCTAAACTTAGTTGCGACTGCGCGTCTAACGCGTGACGACTTCTAAATAATTTGGACAAACATCTCAGACAGTCGCCTGCTTCAAGCAGTACGTTCTGTTTTATTCAAAACTACGCTAATCAAAATGCACGCTGCTGGTGCGCTTGTTATGACAATTCATTCTCCTATGTTAGCCTATTTGCATTTTTGGCGCAGAGTAAATTCAGACCATGACGGCGTGGTTGGGCAAGCACTGCATTTTGTTGGACACTTCCTCGATGATGCCTTTTTGCGCTGAAGGGGTGGAATATTAGGAATGCGATGTTTGGATTGGTTAATAGTAGAACGGAGACGCAGACTGCTAACCGGTTGTATTAACTTTAGTAAAACTATTCGTGATGCGGATAGAAAACAGGGCGAGTTATTATTGGATCGCTGTTGAATAACAACGACGCAGTCATGAAACGAAAGTGAAACAAGACGTAGACAGAGCACAAGGCGCTGGATATCAAATGGTGGGCATAACGCGCCAACGAGCACGTCAACTACAGATGTGCCTGCAAGGCATTAGAGAATCACAGGAGATATCAGTTAAGTCAGTTAACCGAGAAAGGACTATTGAATATGCTGCAAGCTTTCGTTTCTTTCGTAGCTGCTCTCTACATACTGCCTACGCGTCGTGGTCTCCTGTCGCGATCACCCGATGCCTTGCAGTAACAACTTGTTGATGTGGACGAGTCGGACCACCTTCCGAATAACTATAGAAACAGCGCAAAAAAAAAGAAAAAAAAAACGAGCACAAAGATGAAGAACAAACACAGCAGGGTAAACACTGAAGTGCCAACCCAAATTTTATTGAAAGATCACTAGCTTATACCTTGCCAGGAAAAAGAATGGAAGAAAAGTAGCGTAACATGCACTGGAGGCACAATGGTAAAGAGACAGCAAAGCTGATGAGCACCGAGGTAGTCCTGGCTGTTGTTGTTTTTCTAAGTTCTGCAAATTTTCTTTTTTTCTTTCTTCCACTATTCCTTTCTTTTTCTCTCTTCTCTCTGTTTCTTGTGTCTCTCACTTCTTTTTTTTTTTTTGCCTCTGCTTATTCCTATTTCTTTCCTTCTCTCTCTGTATCTCTTACTCTTTCTCGGTCTTTCTATCTTTCTTTATTGTCCGTTTCTTTCCCCCCTCTCTTTATTTGTCTCTTCCCTTTCTATCTCTTTCTATCGCTCTGTATGTCCTTCTCTATATTCCTTTGATTCTCTCTCTTTCTCTCCTTCTTTTTTTTTCTGTCTTTAGTTCACCCTATTTCTCTCTTTCTCTCTCTTTATGCGCTACGATTTTCTCTCTCGCCTTTTCCTCACCCTCATATGTGTCCTCCTCACCATCAATCACTTCGCTTTCCTACCTCCTTACTATACTATACTATAGAAGGCTATGCTAT
>JALIZH010003502.1:0-11043 GCA_030522465.1 Rhipicephalus appendiculatus
CTAACTTCTCCTGTGCTTCACCGGTCCCTTCCGAACGGCATAGTTGTTCGACCAATTTTCGCAACGTCGAAGAATTCGTCGTTGCGAAAAGCATACATGCGCGTTGTTTTCCATATTCACGTTTCGATCGTGCTGATCGAACCTGCAGCATCCGAGTTCAGTGAATTGCGCACGGCATGAGTCTGAGCATGGCTGTGACACAAGCGCTAGTGAATAGGATGTTAAATGCTTGTGTTCCATCGAAGAAGCAGCTCCGCGTTCTTGACTCCGCAAGTAATGACGACGGCGTATGTTTGCAAACCATCACCGCGTTAAACATTCGGTCCCGTGCAGCAGCAATGGCGCTACTCGTTAGCGGCCTACCACTGCGGCAAATCCGTCAGGAAGGCTCGCTACACAGTATCTCGGAGTGCCGTTCACTTCATACGTCAATTCTAGTTCATGAAGTTTTCTGCAGCACGCACAAGATTTCGCAAAGCATCGCTTATGCACGATGACGGATCTGAAATATAACCTTTCACACCGCGGCAAATAATTAGGTGGCGAGCTTCCATGGCTTGAGAAAGTATTTTGGTCTCATATCCATTTGAGTGCAGCTCATGACTTCATCCGGTGAAAGTGGCACGGGCCGTACGTCCGCACGTCATATCTGTTCCTACGCTAACAAACGGGTTGACCCTCCGTCGGGCGCCATCTTGAATCGTACAGCGCGCCACCTATAGTTCATGGGCATTGCGAATATTATAGAGAGAGCTGTTATGAGTCACAATAGCCCATTTCGGCGCTGTAGCTGCCCGCTACCGGCGCCGCTGCGCCGGTGTCCGTAACTGCTCTCACGCGAAAAAAAAAAAAAAACTGAAGTCAGAAAAAAATTTCAAGGAACAAACTGGGTTTGAACAAGGGGCCACTGCGTAGCAGTATAGTATTCTACCGCAAAGCCACGCTGGTATTGGAAACTCCCTCGCAAAAACGTCCTCTACAAGCATCATATCGGGCAAGCAATCGTGTTAACCTATGCAATATTGCGTCGCAGCAGAATAAAATAAGAACTAGGCGTCATACAATGCCAGATTTGCAACGCGTAGATTGTTGATTGCACGTTGCAAAAGAATCACCCTTTTGTAGTGTGCAGCCATCATAAAAGGCTCAGCCATCTTTATCGTCATCAGCCACAGCACAAAGTGCACATAATGCCTCTGTGACGGTTCCTGTTAATGGGGAGGCAATCGCCTGGCGGATTCCAAAGGCTGACGTATCGGCCCCCGAAACGCGCCACGAAAGCGCGGAAAATTTAGAGTTGGTTCATTTAGTGCGCCAGCGAACGCCCGTTGTGCTCCAAAGACCGAGTCAGAGCCGAGAGTTGATAACACAAACAAAATACATTCTCAGATAAGGCAGTACAACCAACACACAAGCATACACACTGGGCAGGTATCAAATACAACACAACTCATAACGTAACTCCGGCGGTGTTCAAAACAACAGGAACAAACAATTCGCGCTACAATGCAATCCAAGATACTTAAAGACTAGAATGTTAATCAAACGTATTCAGTCCAAGTTCTCGGAACTAATTTTGAATGCTTCTCTTCCAGGAAAACACTCACACAAAAGTCCAGCGCTGTTGTCGTCCCGATCCTCCGAGCTTTCTCTTCCAGGAAACGCTCCTCAAAACTTCCGATGCTCCCACGACGTCGTCATTCGATTCTTCCAGATCGACTGGCCGCACTTCAGCAATGAAACTTCACCAACAACACAATCCTTCATTCACGCACTGAGTGGCAACATCACAAACTCCTTCCACTTGCTCACTGCTCGACCCTCCGTCGCCGCTTGCTTATATTCGCTCGCCACTGGATTCGCGAAGTTTCCAGATTTCTCCTCGGCGCAAGCGCAGCCAAAGCTATTGAAAGCGCGAGATCTTTCACGTGGTTTCCACTCATCGCGGCCTAACTCGGCGTTACGTCACCCTTTGCTTCCTGAGGGTTCGAGACATTGCTTGGTGTTCCGATCCCAGAGTGCTCGTTGGCGTGGCGGCGGCCGTTTCGAGGGGGGAGAGGAGGCGCAAGCGCGGCGTCATTTGATGCTTGTTTTAGGTGCGGAGCATCTCTTGCTCGGGTCTATGTCCCGCGGCGTCGGCGTCCGCACTCACACTACGCATGCGCAACTCCTCCTCCTTCGCTCTCTCCAACAGCTGCGCGTTACTCTCTCCACTTTCCTCCTACCACCTGCTTGCGCTTCTCCTGCGCTCTCGCTTCTGCTCTCGCGGCGCATGCGCTACTCTCCTCCTCTAAGCGGGTAGAGCGCTGCGCGCGTTCAGTGCAGCGCTTGCTTCGGTTGACTCCGCTTGACTCCGTTGATGCTTCCGATGAAGTGTGATGAAAGCAACAGTCCCGTCAGTGAGTGGGCTAACGCAAACACGCGTCAGCATCAGCCCAAACACTAGCAACGTTACGTCCACTCAAGACAAAGCTGCGAAGCGAAGGGCACGCGACGCTGAACGCAAACGATTGAAGCGAGCGGCGGACCCTGAACTTCGTCAGCGCGAAGCAGCTTCGAAGCGTCAACGTCGTGCAGCGGACCCTGAGCTTCGAGCACGTGAAGCAGCGTTGGTTCGTGAACGTCGAGCAGCAGAACCTGAGGTTCGGGACCGTTAACTTCAACGTAAACATACGAAGTGAGCGGCGGAACCCGACCTTCGAGAACGGGAAGCCGCCTGTAAACGTCAACAACGAGAGGCTGCTCCCGATGCTGCACGCGACCGCGAGCGCGCCGCGCGGCGCGCTTGCGTTAACAACGTTAATAGACAGTTATAGTACAGTGGGCTTAGCGGAATAGCGGGATCGAAGTGCACATGCGCTGTACACTAAAAGACCCGTAGCGCGTACCGCACGCACGCTATATTTCAGATTTAGCGTTACCTTGTTTGCGTGGTCTACGTAGTGTACGTAAAACATGGCGGCGGTTTTGGACACCCGCTTCGAACTGAATTTAGCGTTCGTGGGGACGGACCCACTTCTTTCGTAGCTAACGACTGTGCAAAATGGCTTCGCTTGCCTTCAGGTAGCTTCGACGACCGAGTATTACGGATAACTTAACCTAGTTGTTGAGATCGCTTCCCATGTCGAACGTCCCTAGGCCTAACTAGAAGATCGGTGTAAACAAATCTGCAACATAAAAATTCGCGCTTTTTGGTGCGTGGTTCATACTTATTTACTTTTATTATTACTAAATAAAAGTACTAATATTGCTGCGCGCGGAGATGCAGGCGAGAATTCTCAGTTTTGTTTTTCTTTTTCACTCTTTTTAATGCATTCACCCTCCGCTAGGTGATGCCACCATGACGCCAGCTTGGGTACGTAAACGCTATCCCGCTAAACTATAACGCGCTGTCCGAAACGAACGTTAGCGGCACGTTAACGCTATTCCCTTAACTCCCCGCTATCACGCTAACGCGACACTATAACTGTCTAATAACTAGTGATCGGATTTTAGGCAAAGGCCTATTTTGTTCCTTGCGTTCTTATCGTGCCACTTTGAAATATGAGCATGAATCATAGGTTAAGCAGGGCTTCTATAGTGTTTTTATAGTGCCTATAAATGCCTATTATCGACGTTAGTGCCTAAATGCATATAAGTACCTGTAAATGCATATTTTCATAATCGGCGCCTATGTGAACACTGTTTAAGCTCAAATTTTGTTTACGAGTGAGGTTTGAGACCGTTATTCATGTCATAGGGCAAGACTGACCTTTCCGAACACTATGAAGTTCAACCAAGTCCTCAAGTTCAACCGACTTTCGAAAAACAACCGCTAGCAGCAGTGAAATGGGACGCGGCGACCACCATACACCGCAGCCCACAGCGCTGACATGGCCGGAGCGGTTGGAGGAGGAGGAGGAGAGGTTGAGAAGAGGAAAATACGCTATTTCTGCAGCCCTAAACTGGAGCACGTCTCAGCGTTTGCAGGGAAATGGGGAGACAGAATTAAATATGGGAGTAGGAGAGGAGAGTGGCAGCCATGGCCGAGGACACGGCGAGTGGCTTCTTTACAGACGGTTTTCAAGTGTCCCGAAGGTATTGAAGAACCGCCCTGAAGATCTGGGTGTGGTGGTGGGAAGGGAGCAGGAGGTCCCTCTGTGTAGCCGCGGGAAGGTGGAGAAAGAATGCGAAACCATGGAGAGCCGTCAGGGGATAGGAGAAGGTGCATCAAATGAAAGAAAATGTGATGTGCACGCGGCTTTTGTTTGTAACTTACTTCTTAAAAGGGCCCCTCGCCGGGTCACATAATAAATTGTAGTTTGACACTGGAAGTTGTTGCGCGCCAAATGAAATGCGTTGTATCACGATAATTTCTCAAATTGGTTTGTTACGAGCCACGAAACCATGATGCGGGAGGCAAGCTTGAAACCCTTGCCACTCGCCTCGCGTAGCCATCGCATGCCCAATTCCTTCCCTGCCATTTTCGGTATAGGAGCCGGAGGATCACATGACGCATGCGCATCAACACGTCATGCGCGCGCACGTACGCCATCAATGTTGTGTCGTTTCGGCGTTCTCGATAGTTTATTGCCTGTTTCTATGGGATGAATCCCTCAGTGCGCGTACGTTTGGAGAGGCTGGTACCGGTCATGTACCCTTATCGCTGGAAGTGATGTCACAGACAATGCACCAAAAGCACACCAGGCGTTGTCAGTGCTGGCGCCGGCACGACAACGCCTGGTGTGCAACGCGGGAACGGCGAGAAGACGAACGCATGCGAAACGGTGGGGGCCGATTAGTGTATAGCATCTCGCTGCCATTCGAAATAAGAAAGTAAAAGCTTTCTCGCAATCCGTCTTTGTGTTTTATTCTCTCAGCTTTCATTCATCTGCTCAACAACAGGTTACACAAATTGCACATGTCGCCCCGAATAATTCTCGCAATGTCACGTGCTACGCTCTCAGTCAGGTCCTGCTTAAAGTGCTGGATATAGCCAGGAAATGGGACATTTTTCGTCTGGTTTTCTGAATATAGCCAGCATTTAACGAGGGCCTAATTAAGAATGCACGGTGAGCGACGTCAGAGCACCAATGTCTACGTAAAGGAACGACATAGGAGCAGGACCACTCCTTGTTGTACGTCACCCCCACTATCTTGGGGCGCGCGCGCAGAGAAAGACAAGCAGCGTTCAGTTTGAAATTTCACGTCTTTGCCCGACGCGTAGAGTTGCAAATCTTGGCAGACTGATCATGAGCGTCCAGTGCATGTATTACACAGATCAGCTCAAAATGCTGAAACCTGGTGAGGGGCACTTTAAGGTGTTCACCGACAAGAGAGAAATTGACCCTACGCTATTGAACACGGCTAATACGAGGCATCCCTCCTTCGTGGTCTTTTAGCGGTCTGGCTATCCCGCTCCTGTGCTGCCCTTCTCAACCACGACGAAAAGAAAGAGACGCAAGAGTGTGTTGATTCGACGGTGGAGACTTTATTCACCATGCTAGACAATAAAAAGGAAAGAACGCATTCTGCGAAACGTGCGGGAAATGCATGGCTATGTTCAACCGTTGGTGCCTTTGGGCTATCATAAATAATAACATTTTTTTTGCTTCGTGTCGTAGATAAAGGTCTCGGACGTCTTTGTTTGAAATTATTTGAATTCTTGTAAAAATTTATTGTGCCTATATTTACGTTTTTTGAGGCCTAAAACGGTGTTTTACCTGCCTATTTTTGGCGCCTAAAACGCACTTTTTAAGTGCCTAAAAATCCGGCCTCTACTAATAACACTGTTAATAACGATCCGTGATGCTCCGCATCACCCCATGGTTCCCCTCGGAAAGATGGTATAATTTTTTTCGCTGCGCCGGTTCCGTCGCGACAGATTGGCGCCTGGATTTCACGCCGCCGTTAGAAATCGGCGTCGCGCGCTTATTTGAGCGCTTGTTTGTGATATCCTCACAAATGTGTAGCGTGTACCACGCTTCTCCGCAGAATGGCGAATAATGCCACAGTAGATGCTTCCCTACTTCATAAAAGTTGCGATGATTTATGGCGTGGTGGGCAGCCTGCATGTCCACTTGTACTAGTCGCCCCTAGAGAGTATACAACGGGCCCTAGAAAGGCCGCTCTTCCACTGTCGCTCTGGCTGTGCGGCATTTTCCGCGCAGGCCCCGCGATTTTTTTGCTTTCTTCTCTTTCCTATTTCCTCCTATCTTCCTTTCCTCTGTGTTTTTCTTCCCGAAGAAGCAGGGAGGTGTTGTGTCCTTCTAGGTGGTAGTTGTCTGCTTGCTTCCCTTCCTTATTCCTCTGTCTGTTCGTGTTTGCTGTGTACCCAGATCAAATAATGATTATAATAAGTGCGGTGTGAACTGATACGCTAACACTTGGAAGGGGTAATCAGGCGATTTTTTCATATTCACTGATTTCGATAAAACTTTCAGCATGTGTTCTCTTCGGTACCTTCATGATATGTGCCAGATTATACACACGTAAATGATTCAGTTTTTTAGAAAACAAATTTTAAAATTTGTAGCCAATTCCGGAAACACCCTTGTAAATGCGTGCCACCCTGAGTATGTGACGTAATGTGCCTACTCCTTTACCACCCCGCCTCGTCCTGCAGGAGGATGCAGCGCGCGCTTTCTTCTACGAGGTGACGACGCGAGGACAGCTCGGTTTTGTCAGCTGCATGGCGTGTTAGTCGTCGCTGACAACAGCACGCACGCACAATATTGGACAACGAGGAAATTGATCGGGAGCACGTCAGCTTCACGCGCCGGCGGGTCACAATAAAAAGGTGATCCTCCCGCGTTCAGATAATAGCTGTGCGGGAACAGAATGCTCAAAACAAATAAGGATTTATTAGCCGGGTGACAAAGGTGATCTCACGACCATGAAGTCTGAGCTATTGTTGTTGCCTTTGACATGGCTCATGCCCTTCTCTGTTTCTTCGACTTTTTCGCGGACGCCACGCGCACTGTCCACTACATGACTCCCCCCCCTCCCCGTCAGCGACGAAGACGTTATCGTCGAACTGTTTATCTGCGTGAGATGGCGTTGCTAGCGTCCACATGAGCTGGCTTCAAACGCTCTATAGAAATCGTCTCTTCGCGTCCATTAACAAAGAGTGTAAAGTACTTAGGATCGCTCTTGCGGACTTCAAAAGGACCGTCGTAAGCCGCTTGTAATGGAGCATGAGTAGCATCTTGACGGATGAAGACGTGGCTGGTATGAAGTAATGATGGTCTTATATAATCAGTTTTCCAATCATGACGAAGCGGCGGTGGTACGACAGTAGCCATAGTAGTTCGAAGGTGGTCGGCGTAAGAGTGTACTTCAGCAAATGTCGGTTCCGAGGCAACGAACTCGCCAGATACGCGAGGTGTCGTGCCGAAAACTGTCTCTGCGGACGAACAGTGTGTGTCTTCTATCGCCGCGGTGCGAAGACCTAGTAGAACCAAAGCCAGGCGCTCTGTCCATGGAATTGTTGAGTCTTGCGCCCGCAGTGATGGTTTGAGGTGACGGGAAGCGTTCTACCATACCGTTGGATCTTGGGTGGTATCCTGTGGTTCGTACGTGGGTTACGCCTAGAAGGCGAGAGAGAGAGCTCGAAAGAGGGACGATTCAAATTGTCTCCCTCGGTCTGTCGTTATGGGGTGTGGCACTCCGTAACGAGCGATCCAAGTGTGCACGAGAGCCTGTGCAAGATTCTGCAGCCATATTGCTTAGCGGCGTCGCTTCCGGCCAGCGAGTAAATCCGGTCGATCCAAGTGAGTATTTATCGTTGGTTGGCGGATGGCGGTAGCGGACCCACAATGTCGGAATGAACATGGTCAAAACGGACATCTGGTGGTGGAAAATGAGCAAGCGCGCTCTGGTGTGCCTGTTGACCTTGGCGCGCTGGCACTGGATACGCGACCACGCCCAGCAAAGGACGTCAGCATTCATACGGGGCCAAATGTAGCGGGAAGTGAGGAGACGTTGTGTTGCTCACACTCCTCGGTGCGATAAGGGATGGAATCACCGATAAGGGAAAATTTGCCGTCGGAACTGTAGTGGGACGTACGGTCGAGGCCGACCTGTAGACACGTCGCGAATGACGGTGTAGTCGCAGCCAGGTAGTAAGACCTCTTCGAAGCGTAGGGAATTGTTCGCAGTTCGGAGTGTCGGAAGTTCGGGGTCTGTGCGCTGATCAGTAGCTAAGCGAATGAAGTCGATGCCAGAACGATCTACTTGGATTGCGTTGATGTGAATCCGGGACAAAGCGTCAGCAACGGGATTCTTGGCACCACTAATATGTCGAATGTCAGTAGTGAACTCGGAAATATAGGCAAGCTGTCTAATTTCGCGTGGCGTGTGTGAGGAACTGTTGGAAGTAATAGCATAAATCAGTGGCTTGTGGTCGGTGAGTATAAAGAACTGGCGACCTTCGAGGGTTGGGACGGAAGTGACGTACTGCGAGGTAGATTGCCAGCTGTTCGCGGCCGGAAGTGCTGGCGCCAGACCATCCAGCTTCCTTGAGAACAAAGATATGGGCGGTCAAGTATGGTCAACCAGCTGTTGATGGACAGCGCCAACAGCTACGTCGGATGCGTCCACCATAACGGAAATTGACGCATCTGGTTTCGGGTGAGCAAGAAGGGTTGAGGAAGCGAGAACATTTTTGGCATTGTTAAAAGCACATTCTGCAGCATTCGCCCACAGTATAGACGTGTTTGCATGGGGTTTTCAAGAGAGCAGACTGCAGCGGCTGCAAGATGGAATCACAACGAGGAATGAAACGGCGGTAGTAATTGGTAAAGCCCAGAAATTCCCACAATTTCTTTGTGGTCGATGGTTTCGGGTAATCTTTAATGACTTGAACGCGGAGTGAGACGGGTTGAATGCCACGTTGATCAACTCGATGCCCGAGGAAATCGAGAGAATCGACGGCAAACGCTCTTCGAGACGTTGACAATGAGGCCGCGTTGACGGCGCCGTTCGAAGACCTTACGTAGGTCCGATTCATGTTCCGAAGCAGATCGGCTGAAAATAAGAATATCGTCTAAATAGACGAAACAACAGGTCAGCCAACGTAGCACTTGGGCAACAGCGAACCTCTGAAAAGTTTGAGCAGCATTTCAGAGACCGAAGGTCTCCGCAATGCTGCTCAAACTTTTCAGAGATTCGTTGTTTCAGAGGTTCGCTTTTTCACGTCCGGGTCACCAACTTGTGGGAACAGAAGGCTCAAAACAAACATTAATTAGACGGGTGACTAAGCTGATGCAACGGCCATGAAGTCCAAGCTTCTCTGTTTCTTCGTCTTTTTCGCGGACTACAGCAGCAATCATCGCTGAACTCGTCACTGGTAAGTTCAGACGGTTTGGCACAGCTTCATTCCGCGTTGGGTGACATCACCAGCTTACATTTCGCGCGATAGAAGAAGCACGGGTGCTATGTTTATTCGCTGGCCAGCGGTGGCGGCGTGTAGCGTATTTCGTGACGTCACTACATACGCAGCACGGATTGACTAATTGTTTTTTAGATGCGAAGCAGCTTAAGGTCGAGCCTGTTCTCTCCCTGCGCCGTCCACACCCCTACTTCGCATGCGTAACAGCTGGCCCAAGCTTCCGGAGGAGACCCCTAGAGGCGCCACGGCATCTCCGCTAGATGAAAATGACCCGCGCGCGCTCCGCGCATTCTCCTGCCGGCAAGGCTGCTGCTACTGCTGCGGAAAAGAGGGCTCGAGCCGCTGCCGCGAAACGGCAGCGGCGGCAAGCCGACCCCGAACTTCGAGCGAGAGAAGCGGAAGCGCGCCGTAAACACTGCCTGCAAGAATCTACGGAAGAAACGAGGCTCGTGCAGCCGAAGCGCAACGTCAACGCCGGCAAGCAAACATCGAAGCGGTGCGGCAACGCGAAACCGAAGCGAAACGTAAACGCCCAGCAGCGGATCCCGAAGAAGCATGGCAAGGCGAGTCGGCGGCAAAGGCAGCGAAACGCTTGAAGCAACTGCTGCAACCGGGCACGGATGGCGCGGACGCGCGGTTCAAGCGCGAGTTCCTGGATCGGAGCTTCGGGCACAGCTGCAAGGTTTGCGACCGCTTGTGGTTCGGTATGAATTTGACCAAGATCGCCAGCATCCAGAACGAGCAGTCCCGCGCCAATGCCATTGCCATGCTGCAGCGAGAGTTTGCCGCCAACGATAATCACAGACAGTGCTTGGTCTGCTCTACGTGCAAACACTCATTGGTGGCAGGCAAAGTCCCCGCAATCAGCGTGACTTACGCTACCCGCTGAAATCTGAGCACCTGGCCGAGCTCAACCCGGTGGAGGAACGACTGATCGCGCCACGTCTACCGTTCATGAGCATCCGGCGGCTAACGCACGGCAACGCCTAGTACGGTATGAACGGCCAAGTGGTCAACTTGCCCATCGAAGTTTAGGATCTCGGGCCCCGAAACGATCCGTAAAGAGCAACTTTAACGGCAACTCTTTATGGAACCTTAAGTCGACCCATGAGCTGCTTCGCATGCTACTCAGGGTCCCCTTTACGGGGGAGATGTGTTCTTTTCCTTATAAATTTATTGAAGAGCCTCTCAGCAAGATGAGCCACCCTAGCCATTACAGGGCTGTAAATACTATTTGAAAACGGCATTGTCTCATTATGGTCGAAAATGCACCGGAATTCCCCTTTAAAGGGACCGACAACTCACTTTTCTCGACCAAGCTTTTACGGCGCAATAGAAAGCTCCCCCTTCGTAGTGTTTGTAGCTGCAGCGCTTAATCCAAAGTGTGTGCTTATTTTATTAGCAGTATCTTTCGATCTGAAAAGCCCCTGAATTGTACGTACACGTCCTCGGGCAACGCTCTGAAGCGGCAGTGATGCCGACAGCCCATCGGGCAATTTGTTCAAGGTTTTGCTTTTACAGGAGTGGCTGAAACTGTGGTTAACCTTCTTCAATTGACATTTTCGACCGTTTGGGAATATATAAAAAAATCCACGCATCTCCACGAAGTGAATGATGACGAGTGGACGAAGCTCTGAGTGTCGTATTGGTGAGTAACAGTACGTTACCCGAGC
>JALIZH010003509.1:0-65476 GCA_030522465.1 Rhipicephalus appendiculatus
AGGTGTGAACGCTGGTCGCCTCGAGTCGCTTTTTTAGTCGCCACTCGCTAATGGTCGCGCGTACCGCGCAAGTCGCTGGTGCGAGTTAGCCTCAGGAATTCGCATATGGCTCGGACAACTGAACAGATACATTGCTGAATTACGCAGGCCAAATGAGATCTGGAATTACGTGCAGAAGCAGAATTCTTTGTCTTTAACGCCCTACAAGAAAGTAACTTTGGTTTTGCCAGCCACACGGGACCACAGAGTTTATTCACGTGTTGTAACATGGCCATTAAATTGGAAACATTTTTTTCTCCCGCATTTAACACCAGTGACACCACAGAATTTACATTTACAACCTTGAGTTGGGGACCACGATTGTCGGTAGTCAGCGCGTGGTCCTCTCCGTCCTTTCTGTATCTTCGTTTCTCGCGCTCTCTTGCAGTCAGTCCCCATGATGTTCTCGCAGAATCATAACACTTTAATCCTTTGTCCCGCCGCTGTCATTACGCTTTCTAGCCCTATCAAGACACTAAGCGGCATTGTCTTGTGCTAAAACAAAACAACATGTAACCATGTCGCTGCTTAACGCGTTCGTGTAATTCTGCATTGTTAAATTCCCTCACAACTGGGACGAGAAATAACTGCTGCCATGTTACCCTGATGCCGTGACTACGTACCACCAAGTAGCGGATCCAGAAGGGAGGGGGGGGGGGCGCCCCCCTCCCGCCCAAAAAGCTTGTGTTAGCGCCTCCACCCCTTTCCCTTCAGTGCTTGTCGTCCACCTCCTATCACCGATTAGGTCGAAGGGGAGGGACCACTGTGTGCACAAATTAACATTATTTATGCTGTTATAGGGTTCTTGTAATGATAGTAACTACTAAAAACAAAATTTTCAGCCCCTCCCCTTTTCGGTTTTGCTTCAAGCGACCCTCCCATCCCCCCTACAATGAGTGGCTGGATCCTCTCCTGGTACCACGATGACAACCAAATAGATTTTTACTGCGACCATGCACTTCGAAAGGCAGCACTGCCATCAATGACGCCTACACTGGGTCGTGTAGTAGTAACTGCTTTCGCATAATAAACATTGTAAATAATTTGTCGCGGGATAACACACCGATATTGAAAATGAGAAAAAGAAAGGTACTTCGGATAAAAGGCATGTGTAACCTTAAGCAGACAACAAAGCGTAACTTTGCGAATAGACGCTGCTATAAAAACGAACTGGCAATAACACTCTAAGAAAATATAGAGTAAGAAGGGCGTATTTTTGTCCCACAACGATAATCGTTACCTATCTTGCGTTCCTTTCCTTGCATTATCGCCACGCGCCCGGCACTTTGAGGTCACGAACGGCGTACGCGCAATCAGAGTGACTTATCGCTCTTGATAGGAAAGAGGCCAGCGCCGAGTTTTCGAGAAAGGAAGCGCAAGCAGCCAGATGACCATTTTCGTTGTGAGGCTAAAAGACGCCCTTTTTACTCATCTTTTTTTAAAGTGAAGGACAACTATCAGCAAGTTACGTGGGTAATTTGGAAGATGAACGCTGTTGTTACGCAATATCGTCTCGAATATCTGCGGGCACTACTACGACGAGAAAGTCACCATCAATGCCTGGAAGATCGCAATTAAATAAGAATTAAAAATAATTCAAAGTAGAGCAGACATGGAAAGCAAAAAATACAGGCCTGAGTTACCTGCATTACCGGCGAAGACTTCGGCTGTGAAGTTCAGGGGGGCAGCAGTAGACGTGGTCCATAAGCTTGTGAGCGGGGACCACGTGCTCCGCCGTGAAAGGACATTGAACGAAATTTTTGTCGCCGTGAACCTGCGAAAAATACAGAATGGGCTTCCGCAATGCAGTAGAGACCGACACATACGCGAAATAGTATAGCTAACTTCTGTTGCATAAAACCCAATGATTACCAGATATGCCATATGGATGCTATAACAAATCATCAGTTGTTTAAGCTACATATTGTTTGGCAATTGACGTAATGAAGTCAACGCTGTAATATTACAGTGAACACTTCACTGAATGCGATCAGTAGAGCGTGCATAGAAAAAGGATGAATGCGATCAGTAGAGCGTGCATAGAAAAAGGAAAGTAAAAGACGGGGGGAAAAAGCCTTCAGTGAGTCTGATCGGTGTCACTTCCTTTGCTGCAAAAGTTTTGTGCGAGATACGAGCACACGGCTTCCCACAGAACTCGGTCAAATATTACGGGGTTTAAAGAAGGGAGTTCAAAGTTAGGTTCTCTCATTCTCAAAAGAATTCAGGTGCCATCCGGTTCTTTCAGAATACTTTTTTAAGATTGGAATATTTAGCAGTTGAAACTGGCTGTTCTGCAGACACGATGAGCTCACAGACGCATTTCATGCGAAAGACACAGTGAAGCTTTACGCTCTCCTCACAGACTCAAAATTTTCGAGTTTGGAGAAGCTAGCAAGAGCCATGATAACAGTGTTCTGCAGTACATGCGTTTGTGAACAGACTTTCTCGAGAATGAAATTCATCAAATCAAACTTGCGTTCCAGACTACAACCGATGAACACGTCCACAAAATTCTGCGTCTGTCGGTGACCAACGTTTGATGCAGATATTTGCGAGTTGAATCTACAGCAACAAAAATCACATTGAAACTTTTTTATGTTTTTTTGCTTTAACCTATGCTTATAAATTGCAACTTTGTTATTAAACTGCTCAGTGCAAAAAAACAGACATGGCACACATAGAAAAGACTAGGACCAGCGCAGAACTTCCAACCGATTTTTATTACAAAAGACGCACACATATACAGCCTACAGAACAGATAAGATCATATGCTTATCCAAGAAGAAAAAAAAACACAACTAAAAGGCAAGAAAGGAACCGCGAAAAAACAAGTGATTACCCAGGAACACCACGTGCCGAGGAATCCAAATACGCCAGTTCTTTTTCTGATAACAATATGGACGGTTTACTGATGCTACTTCCTTGAGCTATTGTTGCAGCCTCAATTATGATTCTAGTGCATTCGTTAGGATGAGACGCGAGAACTCTTGTTAACGAGTGGAACTCGCTGTTAACGAGTGGAACTCTTGTTAACGAGTGGGACACAATTAACGAGTGGAACTCGCTGCCATTGTCATTGGCGCAAAGTATAAAAATAATTGAAAGTCTTCAGGATTGATGTTAGGTTATTTTATTTATGTTCCCTTTTTTTGTGAATATTGCTTTTTTTTTTCTTACACTTTTTGAGATGTTCATGGTGTTATTTCTTTCGTGCTTTGCTGTAGAAATTAGACGCTGTCTTTCTTCTAATTTTTTTTTCTTTTTTCTTCTTTCAATTCACTGTATGTACAAATGTGTCTATGTATTGCCTTTTCGAGCACACTTTTGCCCCTCCTGCTAGGGCCCAAGTCGGGCCTGCAGTATCTTGTAAATAAATAAATAAATAAATAAATAAACATTTGTTTTTCGCGGTTCCTTTCTTGCCTTTTAGTTGTGTTTTTTTTTTTGTTCTTGGATAAGCATGTGATCTTATCTCTTCTGTAGGTTATACAGGGTGTCCCAGCTATCTTTAGCCAAGGGTTAAAAAAATACAATATTTGAGGTAGGCGAATGAAATCATTTGAATATTGCTTACAGCTATCTTGCGCACTAGAGGCAATTTTTAAATACGAAGCATTTCTTAGCGAACTTCGGCGACTTTGAGCGTATCTATCTATCTATCTATCTATCTATCTAGCTATCTAGCCGCCTACGACTTTGTGCTCTCCTGGCCGTATCGTTAATGGGATTTATACCAAATTTTGTATGGCATAACATGACTGTATGAAGAACATAAATGGCTGGTCATATCATGAGAATCATGACTAACTTGTCATGAAAAGTATGGTTTACATGCCACGCTCATGGTGCGCTCGCGGCCGTTTCGTTAGCTTGACATACACCAAATTTGGGATTGAGTGACATGACGGTATGACGAACATAAATGACAAGTGGTAATATGAAAATCATGACTTCATGAGCGACATGACTTGCATTCCACGTTCATAGCGCGCTCGCGGCCGTTTCGTTAGCTTGATATACACCAAATTTGGTATTGAGTGACATGACTGTATGACGAACAGAAATGACAAGCCGTAATATGGAAATCATGACATGTCATGAGTGACATGACTTGCATTCCACGCTCATGGCGCGCTCGCGGCCGTTTCGTTAGCTTGATATACACAAAATTCGGTATATCATGACGTGACTGTATGACGAACATAAATAACAAGCCGTAATATGGAAATCATGACATGTCATGAGTGACATGACTTGCATTCCACGCTCATGGCGCGCTCGCGGCCGTTTCGTTAGCTTGATATACACCAAATTTGGTATATCGCGACGTGACTGTATGGCGAACATAAATGACAAGCCGTAATGTGGAAATCATGACATGTCATGAGTGACATGACTTGCATTCCACGCTCATGGCGCGCTCGCGGCCGTTTCGTTAGCTTGATATACACCAAATTTGGTATTGAGAGACATGACTATATGGCGAACATAAATGACAAGTCGTAATATGGGAAATCATGACTTGTCATGTGCGACATGACTTGCATTTCATGCTCATGGCGCGCTCGCAGCCGTTTCGTTAGCTTGATATACACCATATTTGGTATTGAGTGACATGACTGTATGACGAACATAAATGACCAGTGGTAATATGGAAATCATGACATGTCATGAGTGGCATGACTTGCATTCCACGCTTATGGCGCTCTCGCGGCCGTTTCGTTAGCTTGACATACATCAAATTTGGTATTGAGTGATATGACTGTATGACGAACATAAATTACAAGTGGTAATATGGAAATCATGACTTGTCATGTGCGACATGACTTGCATGCCACGCTCCTGGCGTGCTCGCGGCCGTTTCGTTAGCTTGATATACACCAAATTTGGTATATCGCGACGTGACTGTATGACGATACATAAATGACAAGCCGTAATATGGAAATCATGACATGTCATGAGCGACATGACTTGCATTCCACGCTCATGGCGCGCTCGCGGCCGTTTCGTTAGCTTGATATACACCAAATTTGGTATTGCGTGACGTGACTGTATGATGAACGTAAATGACAGGTCGTAACATGTAAAACATGACATGCAAACTATGTAAAGCATGATTTGGTCCTTCCTGGCTGCTTCGCATTACATCGATTCCCACAGTGCGTGGGATCTGCCGGCTTTTTCTTTTGTAATTAACGAATTGGTTAATTAGGATTAATTTACTAAGTTGATAAATATTGACTTTACGCAAGAAACGAGCGTTCCAAAATTGGAGGGCGTCTTCAGAAACCCCCATTGCATCATTTGCGATAAAGAAAGTTTTACGCGTACCATTTTTTCCATGCTGCAAAGAAAGCCCGCGAAATACAAAAAAATACCACGTGACTAGCGCATTCGCGCGCCGCGACCGTGCTGCTCTCAGCCGTGGTTTGAGCGAACAAAATCAGCTGCGACCACGAACCGCCGGCTGCGTTGCAGCAGTAGGCCGATAAGTTTACGGTGGTTTCTTGGCCCGTTGCCAGCCAGTTGGCGCGCGTGACTGTGCAAGTTGTTGCGAGCGCGGGCGAAAAAACCGCCGTAAACTTATCGGCCTACTGCTGCAACGCAGCCGGTGGTTCGTGGTCGCAGCTGATTTTGTTCGCTCAAACCACGGCTGAGAGCAGCATGGTCGCGGCGCGCGAATGCGCTAGTCACGTGGTATTTTTTGTATTTCGCGGGCTTTCTTTGCAGCATGGAAAAAATGGTACGCGTAAAACTTTCTTTATCGCAAATGATGCAATGGGGGTTTCTGAAGACGCCCTCCAATTTTGGAACGCTGATTTCTTGCGTAAAGTCAATATTTATCAATTTTGTAAATTAATCCTAATTAACAAATTCGTTAATTACAAAAGAAAAAATTGCCTGTAGTGCGCAAGATAGCTGTAAGCAATATTCAAATGATTTCATTCGCCTGCCTCAAATATTGTATTTTTTAACCTTTGGCTAAAGATAGCTGGGACACCCGGTATATGTGCGCGTCTTTTGTAATATATCATTTGGAAGTATGCGCTCGTCGTCGTCTTTTCCATGTGTGACGTATCCAATTTTTTGCGCTGAACAGTTTAATAATGGAATATACACAAGCCCAATCGCACACTTTACTGCGACTTTGTCACATGCGTGCTGAAAATGACTATGATCAATATTCCAGTTTCGCATATTACTGTCAATTCGCGGAATTTTTTTTCCTGGCCTGCAAGGTGCCCGCTCCCCCCCTTTCCCCTCGCTTGCCGACCTCTGCTCTAAGTGAAATTGTCGTACAAATAGATGAATTCATGAAAAAAATTAACATGATAACTTCTGAGACAGCCAAATTAATAAAGTATCGCATGCATATGGACAACCATGAGTCATAATTTCGGTTATATTCTCCTGAAAGCAGTTTTACTAGAAACGGCAGGATACACAATATTCTTTTGTAGTCGAAAAGTGCAATTTATTGCCTTGGTCTACTCGTTATAAGAAGCTTTTGAATAGTAGGAACATAATTTGATTTTGCTTGTTTATATTCATATTGTATATACTGTTCACTGTTCAGCATTTACACCCACTCCTGCAGTAGTCCATCAAGGCTGCAGCATGTACGAATAATAATAATAATAATAATAATAATAATAATAATAATAATAATAATAATAATAATAAAGGGTACAGTACAAGTTCAGGAGGCTCCTTGGGTAATTGCATGCAGGAGAGCTTTAAAAATCGAGAAATGTACCGTAACACTGTGAGATGCGACCAATATATGGCTCACGATGCGGTTTCGGACAAAAAAAATTCGCCTCAAGCTATAGCACCTACCTTCTTGCACTTCATGAGGTGTATGAGGAAGCGACTGCGCTTTATCTTGTGTTGACTGTTGTAGGGACATGTGCGCAGCAGTTTTTCTTGCGCTTGGTTCATGGCTTATGTCTGAAAAGAAGTAACAAAATGACAACATAAGTGTATTTTTGGTTTAGCGTCTGGCTGGTGTTTTGGGGAGGTGTCTCAAAGAAAAAAAAAACTTTGCTATTGGACGCTTTCCTCTCTAAGCCTCTTCCTGCAAGATGCAGGCAAATATCCAGCCGCGCTGTCGAGTGCGCCGTCGTACAATGACCTTAATAGCGACAACGCATGGGAATCATAAACGTATTCCTCGAAGCGTGCAATGAGGTGAACTCAGAGGAGTACACTTCGTACTGGCGCAGGGTAAGTCGTGGAGGCGAGGCTGAAAGTCTCGACCGAGGGGATGCAGTAAGGAAAAAATGTTGAAAGCCATACTAGCTTTAGAGTTGTGGAACGAACAGAACAAAATAATGTTAAGCCGTGAACAAAAATTTGGAAGCGTATATATTCAGTGTTAATTCCAGCCAAGTATTGATGCCTTGAGCGAAATGCAGCTGGTAATTGGACTGCTAAGGCATGCGACATAAGAGGACGGGGCGTCGCTCCTCGCGCCCGTCGAAAAATTTTAGGGCAGGGGCAAGCGCACCTTTACCCCCCTCACCGATATTAGCTGACACCTCAATGTAAAGCAGGTGAATAGTTTCATACGCGTATCCTTTTGTCAAAATATGTCAGAGCGGGAGCACTAGGTGATACTATAGTCCACCTTGTCCATCAGGATGGAAGATTAGCGAACGCTAAAACAACAGCCACCAACATCATCCGTTGTGGTATACGTGAATAAACACACTACGTGTCATTATTGTACGATGTCAGGCCATTCAGCTTCATCGTGAACATTCTGATGTCACAAGCAACCTTAACATCACCGCGTCATTTATGCATTTGATATCAAGATAATGCGACATGCTTTTATTTGTTTTGCCGTCCACAGTTGTCGCTCTGTACGCACAGCATTTTCGGAAGCCAGCTTGCGTCTGCATTTGAAACGTATTCGAGATGCCAGCCCGCGCCTGGGATGTCCCGCGACGCATAATGAACCGCCGCTTGCGTCTTGAGTCAGTCTGATGTCCGCCGTTCAGCCACGGTGTTTTTCGCCGTCGCCGAATTATTTCGATGGATTATTAAGCCCACAGACCCCTTTCCTAAGTACGCCACCTGGCGGTGCACTTTTTAAATGCGAATGCATTTCTTAGTCGGGCTATGTCAGGCATCCGGCGTTGTCCGGCGTTGTCGGCGGCGGCGTCCGCGCGCCGGCAGGTGTTATCTCTCCGCTCTCACTCCCTCTCCCATAGCAACAGCTGCGGGCGCGCGCGCTTATCCTCGCCCCTAGCAACCGGAGCAGGTGGTGCGGGCGGGGTAGCGGAAAGTGAGTGGAGAGGAGGAGCGCGCTCTGGTGTGTGAGGTCGCTCGCATCGCGGGAGCTCGGCGGAGCTCCCGCGATAAAATATATATATATATATATATATATATATATATATATATATATATATTTGTAAGCACAATATTCACAGCATTTGTCCTTCATCTTCGTCACCTGTATATAATCATCATCACTGTGAGCGTCTTCTTCTTTCGAAGGGTTGGTTAGGCGACTCTGTCGAATAAACGTCGTTGAGACCACAACGGTGCTGCTGTCTTGCAGAGTGGTGGAGGCTGCTTTCGATCCCCAAGTCCTCTACGACGTCGAGTTCCCCTGGAGCTTCGTTCGGGTCGCCGCTTGCTGCGCCTATCCGCTGTCATGGCCCAAGAAACGCTGCCCGGACCATCCAGCATCTCCGCCCAACCACTCGCCCCCCGCGTGGACCGTCACCGCTCGCCAGCGGGACCCACCCATCTTCACCGGTCTTCCACGCGACGATGTTGAAGTATGGCTGAAGGAGTACGACATGACAAGTGTGTACAATCATTGGGACGAAACTCAAAAGCTTCATCACGTCGCTTTATATCTGTCCGACGTCGCAAAATCGTGGTTTTTTAACCACGAGAGCAGCTTCGCTTATTGGCCGACCTTCGCTCACCAAATCCGACGAATTTTTGGGACACCAAACATCCATTCTGAAGAGTCAAAACGAAAGCTGGACGGGGGGGCGGAGATTCGGTTCTCATCCTGAGCAGTCGCCTCTTTTTCGCTCCTCATCCCTTATCCCAGTCATTTATTTTTTAGCTTTTGCGCACACCCGTGCGCCACTTTCTTTATCTTTTCCTTTCCTCCGCTTCAGTAGCACCTTGCGTGCAGCCCTTTTAAGGGCTAAACAAATAAAAGGAAATGTAGTCCCCTGTCGCCTCTTTATTATTTTTATTTTTTCTCCCTTTTCTTTTAACGCCGTACGCGGCCCATCGTCTCCATCCGTGATGGCAGACGTCCACTCGGAGGATAGTGACAACTCCTCCAGCAAGCAAGCAAGCGCAACCGTCTCGAGCCGCCTCAGCGCGCCTCGCAAATCGCCCGTGGCGTTGACACTGACCAGGGCCTGCAAGGTCAAGGGCGCCATCAAACGATCACAGCCGATTGCTCGTACCCCAACTTCACGGCCACGCACACGCGGCACCGCGAAACTACCGGCAACACGGCAACGCAAGGCCCTACAAAACAAGGCCACCTCAACTGGGAAAACGCAGGAATCGGCCGCAACCACAAGTGGGGAGGACGCCACCGCCATTACCCCTGTACTCCGGCCTGCCACCCTCCATTTTGCCGCCAAAGAGGCTGACGCGACTCTGTTCCAGGGCGAAGAGCAACCTAAGGAAGGAGCACCCCGTACAGAGGAAACTAAAGAGCAAGGGCAGAAGCAAACTTCAGTTTCGCCCCCCCTCTTCAAAAGAAGGCAGCGACGGCGAGAGCAGTGGCAGCAGCAGCTCCCCCTCCACATCGTCCTCTTGGGAGCATACTACGCCACCCTCCTCCCCTTCCTCCTCAACAAGTACGCAGAGCAGCCCAAATGCAGCGATTGCGCAAGCAACCAGTCCCCCTGCGCAGCGCGCCTCTCCGATGGCGGGGGGGCAACCCTCTGCGCTGTCAACACTCTCTCCCGCAGCCACAGGCGCCGGAGTGGTCCTCCCCCAGTCACCTGACGTCGCCGTGACGTCACCTTCCTCTCCCGCCGGCACAGACGGTGCAAGGAGGAAAACAAGTGCGCCGATGGACACACCCACCCCGCGCGCGCGCGCTGACGTCACGGCGGCAGCGGAGGCAAGCACGGCGGCCCTCTCCTCCTCGCCACAACATTCCGCGAGTGACGCAACCCGCGCACCCGCCGCCGCACAACCTCTCCCTCCTGCTGCGGGGGCGACTTGTTTACAACGCACCTCCTCGCAGCCACCCTCCTCACCCGCCCGTCGCGAAGAGAGCGCGGCTGTGTCGTCTGCTCCGGCCCGCCCCCCTCCGAACTCTAGTTTCGCCGCCGCGGCCCTTTCGCGAGTGGCTTCCGAACCTACCGTGCACGGGACACAATCAGAGGGCTTTCCCATGCTCCCTCCCACAGGAGCTCCGAAGGGGACCAAATTATGTGAACCGCAGGCATGGCAGACCGTGGGCCGAAAGTCCAAGACCACGCAAAAGTCCCCGCCCGCCGCACCACCGCAACCCTCTGAGCCTCCGACCCAACAGCAGACCATCCTGTACCGGCCGGAGACCAAAAAAATCAGTTTCCGCTCGATCACAGAGGCGGCAATCGCGGCGGAATTCACATCACTCGAAGGCGTTCTTCGTGTGCGTACAAACTTTCCACGCAATGTTGTAGCTGTCGATGTCGCCGCGGGAGCCGACCTCGCGCACCTCCTGGCAGTGAAGTGCATTTGCGCGATAACTGTGCGTGCCAAACAAGCCGCCACAAACGCTCCCATCACACCAGACCCACGGCCAGTCATCAAAAATCACGGAGAGACAGCCGCGCGCCAGCCGTCTCACACGGCCGTACACCCGAGCGACTCACACCTCAGGAAATTGGGCAGACTGTTATCTTCAGGCCAGTGGGAAACAAGGCCCATTTCCTTGCGGCATCGAGGGATGCAATCGCTGCTTTCCTCGCCGGTTTTCCTGCCACGGCGCGTGTTCGCGTCAATCACCGTCGCAACCTGGTGGCGGTCGACACGGTGCCGTGCGCAGATGTCAACAACCTGCTCGAGATCCGCACGATTGTTGACGTCGCCGTGAAGGCTAAGGTCCTCGAGATCAACAGCTGTGTTGGTGAACTCTTTGGTGTGGACGCAGAGATTCCCCCTGGCCGCTATCACTGCCAACATTGTCTCTGCGGCCAGGGTGCTCTCCCTGTGCGCGCCGAGGTCGCACAGTGGCCGTCACCTTCGAGGGAGCCGTGGTTCCGTCCGAACTCTCACTGTTCAAACAGCGCAGGCCGGTCCGGGCGCGCCTACCTCGCCCACTTCAGTGTGTGCGCTGCGGCCTCTTTGGCCATGCCACCGCCACATGCACGAGGGACAAACGCTGCCTGCGCTGCGGGAAGAGTCACGTCGAGGGCCCCTGCAAAGCAGAACAACCGCGGTGTCTCAACTGCAAGGGTGCGCACGCCGCAAACGAGCCGCGATGCTCATCTTGGCAGCAGCAGAGGAAGGCCGCATTCCTCATTGCCACTTCAGGCGGCAAACTCTCTCGCCGCCAGGCGATGGAGCGAGCGCAGACCGAGGCTCAGGAGCGCAAGACCAGTGTGCCAGCAGCAGCAACAACGCGCCCTGGACACTCCTTTCGAGATGCGCTAGCCGGCAACGCCAGCGCCGATCCTCCGCACACACCCCTGTGTCAACAGGCACGCCCCCCTCCGCGGACGACCCGAGGGACACGGTGATGGCGGCGTTAGCCGCGGCTCTTCGTGCGCTGCTGGAAACTGTGGCGTGCGACTCTCCGGCGCGTGAAATGTGCGCCGCGGCCCTGGCCGCCCATCAAGCCATCGCACGCCATGGCTAGTTCGTCGAAGACGCCGCGGCCGCGGATTTTGCAGTGGAACGTGCGTTCCCTCCGCCGCCGTCACCCAGAGCTCTCCCTCCTACTTCTCAAACGCGAGCTCGACGTCCTGGCCTTCCAGGAAACGCGAGTTCGAGAGGGGGGAGCTCAACCTCACAGGCTACGTCGCATACCACGGCGCAACGGCCTGTGAGGACAGTGCGTGTCATGAGACTCACTGCGCAAACATCGCACATCCCTCGGGTCGTGCAAGGGCCTCTGTTTACATCGATACACGGCTCCCTCAAGTCCTCATTGACGTTTCCGACATCCTGTGCGCGGGCGTCGAGTGCGTGGCAGTGCGAGTGCGCGTGGGGGCAGCAGACACGTGCGTCGCGAGTGTTTATGTTTACTCGCCGAGCGAGTGGGACGCCGAGTTTCTTGTGCGACTCGCCGGACGCCTTGGCGGTGCATCGGTGGTGTGTGGTGACTTTAACTCGCATCACACGGCTTGGGGCTGTCGGCGTGTCAACGCCAGTGGCCGCGCCCTGATGGATGCCGTGCTGACTGCGGGTTTCCACATACTCAACGATGGCCGCCCGACTTTTGTGCGTCCCGGCGCTGTGCGGAGCGCACTTGATCTCGCCCTCGTCTCGGACGATTGTTATTACTCGTGGCGCCGTGCTCCGGACACTCAGGGATCGGACCACTACCCGATAACCCTTGAACCCCACGCGCGAGTGCAGCGCACCAGGAGTTATAGTGTTGTGAACTGGCCCCGCTTCCGCGAACTGTGTGCTGCAGTGCCAGTCGCGGGAGACGTGTTACAACACATCTCCGAGTGCGCGAGTGCTGCCACCACGGTGTGTCGCGTTCCGGCCGGCACCCCAGCACCGGATATCAAGCTGCTGAACCTGCGAGCGGCTCGCCGACTGGTGCAGCGCAAAGCGGATCGCTCGGATAAAGCAGAGCACTGGACCGTGTACAACCGCATTGACGCGGTGTGTCGCCGACACGCCCACCATCGTCGTGATCGCGGCTGGTCCAGTCTCTGCCGAACCTTCGACGATCCGCGCAACCAGCGGCGATCGTGGCGCATTTTCCGCTCAATGCTGCGCATTCGTGCCCCTCGATATCCGGAACTTTCTATTGCTGTGGCGCTCGGGATCTCTGCCGCACAGCTCGCCGAACTGCTCGCCGATACGTTCGCGGGACTATCGGTCAACACCGCAGCAGACAGCGCCCCTGTCCTCCCAACACCAGTGAGGCCTGAACTGTTCGCACCCAGGCGGTTCTTCCCAACACCTACCACTGTTGACATGATCGGCGAGCTGTGCACGGCGGAGTTCACGATCGGAGAGCTTCGCGCTGCCCTCGACACCCGCAAGCGCCGCTCAGCGCCCGGCGTGGATGGGATTACATACCAGATGCTGCGCAACATCGACAAGGGCCAACTCCCACAACTCCTGGACGCTTTCAACGCCGCCTGGCGCACAGGAGAGTTGCCATCATCGTGGAAGGAAGCCCTGGTAATACCCATCCACAAGCGGGGGAAGCCGGCGTCGGAACCAGCGTCGTATCGGCCCGTGTCGCTCACCTCGGCCGCCGGGAAACTCTTCGAGGCAATGGCCCTTCGGCGCCTTCAGTGGATTGCTGCTGCCCTCGACTTCCTGGCGGAGGAGCAGAGCGGCTTCCGCGCTCACCGCTCCACGGCCGACTCGATTTCCGACGTCGTCAGCCTTCTCGAGGAGGCCAAACACCGTGGTGAGGCCGGCTACCTCGTCCTGTTCGATGTGCGCAGTGCGTTTGACTCTCTCCCACACCCCGCAATCATGGACGCTCTTCGCGACATGCGGGTGTGTGGGAACATGTTGGCGTACGTGGGGGCATTCCTCAGTGACCGCACTTTTCGTGTTCGCGTTGGTGGTGAGCTCAGTGCGCCTCGGGCTGTGAACGCTGGTGTGCCGCAGGGCAGTGTGTTGAGCCCTTTTCTGTTCAACATCGCCCTCGCGCGCATCACTGACTATCTTCCCCGCGACACAGCCTACGAGGTGCGCCTGGCCGTGTACGCGGACGACGTTGCGGTGTTCACGAGCGGACCAAAACCACGCGGCCTCCACGTACGCCGGAGCATTCAGGCGTACATCGACGCAGTTGACGGCTTCATCAGCAGCATTGGCCTCGTCCTCTCCGCCGCCAAGACGGAGGCGCTTCTCGTGCACCCGGACCCCTGTGCGCGCTACAGGGTGCCGAAACTCCAGCTGCGCGGCCGTCGCCTGCCGTGGCAACGCAGGGTGCGGTACCTCGGCCTTACGATCGACCACCGGCTCAGCTGGAAGCCTGCGGTCGCCGAATTCCGCAAGGGCTCGAAGAGAATTGCCCACATGGCTTCCAGACTTCTCGCCGGTGGCAAGGGCTGCTCCCCGGACCTCGCCCTGCGGCTGTACAACGCAGTCGCCACGGCCAGGACGCTGTACGCCGTGCCGCTCGTCGCACTGAGGCCAGCGCAGTGGGACACGCTCAACACAGACCATCGTAGTGTTGTGCGCCGTCTCTACGGACTTCCGCGCACCTCACCCGTGGGACCCACACTGGCGGAGGCAGGTCAGACGTCCCTCGCGCTGCGTGCGAAGAGCGGTGCGTTGCGGCACGTGTACAGAATGTACAGGACACAGGAGGGACGGCGACTTGCGAACCGGCTGCTCTCGCGGCCTAACTCTGGCATGGGCGCAAGTGCACAGGAGTACGCCACCGTCGTGCGCGACACACCAGACTCCGGCTGGCTTCCCACGCCACCTCATCAGGATCGCGGCCTCGCCATCACGACCACGATTCCTGGCATCCGGGCCAAGAGAAGCACCCCTCAGTGTGCCCTACAACAAGAGACAGCGGCCACGATCGAGGAGCACCTCTCGGACCGCGTCCTTGTGTACACTGACGGCTCGGTGACCGCGGCTGGTTCGGCGGCGGCCGCGTGTGTCAGCCCTTCTCTTGGCCTGCAGGGGAAGTGCCGGATTCCCTTCAGCGCGTCCTCAACCACTGCTGAGCTCGCGGCGATCGATCTGGCGGCGGATCTACTCGCCGAGCACCTTCCACCTTCAGCAGCAGTGTTGTGCGACTCGCGCGCCGCACTTCACGCCCTTGCGCGAGGAGAACGCGGCACCCCCCCTTGCGCAGCGACTTGCGCGAAAGTTTGCGGTGATTCTGAACAGCGGATGTGATGTTGTGTTCCAGTGGGTGCCTTCGCACGTTGGGATACGCGGCAACGAGGCGGCGGACACCCTCGCCAACGAGGCCCACGACCCCATCACTCCAATCACTGCTTTCGTTCGCGTGAGTGACGTTGCGCAACTGTGTATCGCGCGCCATGTGCGTGCCCTGCACCCTGACTCACGTGTGGCCACAGGGAATCCCCCCACGGCCGCTACCGAGGACTGGACTCAGCAGGCGTGCCCGGGCCTTCCTCCTACGACTGCGCACCGACTCTTGTCGCACCGCGGAGCGACTCTTCCGCCTCTCCGGCAACGGGAGTCCATCGTGTGCGCAGTGTCCGGCAGAGGAGACCCTCGAGCACATCCTGCTGCAGTGCCCTGGCTACGACGACCAACGCCGTCAGCTCCTCGGTGTTTACGGCCGCCTGGGACTGCCACACGTGAGTCTGAACCATCTGCGATTCCCCGGTGGTCATGGATCAAACCTCGGGAAGGCGCTATACGCCCTTCTCGACTTTTTCCATGACTGTGATCTGTATACGCGCCTTTGAGGCCCGTACGGGTGTGGCGTAGCTCTCCTGCCTGCTGCACCGAACTCTTCACGCGTCAGCTGGCGCGTCACGTGATGTGTGTTTACATTCATCTTCGCCCCGCCGGCCTGCCTGACGGCTTTCTCCCCTGCCACCAGTTTTCGTTTTTTTTTTTTCCGGCGCGGAGGCATCTCGCGGGTGTTCGCCCGCTCCTAAATTACATCCTCTCCCACTTTTCTCCTCTCCTGTCCTTTCCCTCCCCATTCCCTCTCCCTGTGCCAGCTCGTTGAGGTGACCTCAGTTAAGAGAGACAGTTACGAGCTGGCACTTTTCTCTTCCACTTTCCATTAATAACCACTTACAACGAAAGCTGGACGGGCGCGCCTAACACCCAGGGGAGACGTACACTTCCTACATTGAAGATATCCTTGCCCAGCTGCCGCCGCGTGGACTCGGCGATGACAGAAGCTGATCGCGTTCTACACATCCTTAAAGGTGTAGGTCAGGTGGCGTTCAACATTCTGGCTGTCAAAAACCCCACCTGTCGAGGACATCATCGCCACGTGCCAGCATCTTGATGCACTACAAGCCATCCGATTGCACCCAGACACCTGTGACGTCCGGCCTTCTTCGGATGGCGATTTGCGTACGCTGATTCGCACTCTGATTCGCGAGGAGCTTCAAGCGCAAGGCCTGTCATGTGCGCCCGCCCCTCGGCCCCAATCATCGTCTGCTGGACTGCGCGACATCATCAAAAGAGGAGCTGTAATCCATGGCTTGCGCTCTCACATCCGACACTCCGACGCCACCAACGATGCCCGCGACGTATGCGCAAATCGCTGCCATGCCACCTGCCTTGGTTCAGCATGCGCATCCTGCTCCTGCTCAGCCCGCCTTAGCAGCCTTTGCACCACGTTCGCCTGTCCCAGCTCCTCCTGCGTTTTACGGCCCCCTGGCGCCCGTCTCGCCCTATATGTTACTACTGTGGCATTCGGGGCCATATTTCACGATTTTGCCGCAAACGCCAGCAGGACGAACGCCGCTGCTACGACGCTTACGAAAGGGATTCGACGCCCTTTCCTAGCCAGTATCCGCGCCGACCTCCAGCACGTTCTCTCTCCCCGTCTTGTCCACCCGACGTACCTCGCACCTACCATTCGGGACGCCGCCGGTCCCCTTCCCCTCTGCGACGCTCAACATCGAATCTACGACCGGCCGCCCCTATCTCTGACTACGGCTCGGAAAACTATACTCGGCGACAGCTTTCCTTGACAGCACTGTGGAAGCTACAGAACCAAAGCGCATGTCTGCTTCCGCGCCAAAAAAATAGTACTGAAGTTTATTGATAATTTTCTCATTTGCCTTGCTGAAATAAGTACTGCTTTATTTATTATGAGACTTAAACAGTTGCAGTTGTGGGGAGTTGCAGGCAAAATACAGTTATCGTTCACCTTGCAAGAATGCTTTCCTTTTCTTTCCATTTCTCAGACAGAACCATGCACCTTTTCAGCCCACCCGTTTTCCAAGGAAACAAGGCGTCCGTGACGTCACTGTGCGGCCGAATACACGCTGTTTAGTTCTCCAAGAAAAATATACTCGTAATAGGACAGTAAAATGTACACTGAAAAATCGAAATGTTTCTCCCATTCATAATTTTCAAGTATGCGTTTTTCTAAACGGGTTAACGATGCGAGCGAGCAAAACCGAAATCAGCCGCAAGCTGCCGAACTACTTGCAGAGCAACACGAATGTGTGGAAGCCCCGCCTCCGTAGCCTTATCTCAAATGTCAAGATAAGTTGTCGCCGAGTATAGCTGGTGCAGTTTTTGGAGGGAAAGCTGCATCGCTCGGACAAATACCAACACCTCCAGAGGGCCCGGCAAATTTGTTATTAGTGGATGCTGAAGGGGTGCCTATTCAAGCATTGGTGGACACGGAGGCTGCTATTTCTATTATTCGTGTGGATTTATGTTCTCGTCTACGTAAGGTTACCACACCTTACAATGGCACTCCCTTACGTAGTGCAAACGACTTGGAGATACGGCCATCAGCACTGTGCACCGTTAGAGTTCTCATTGATGGGATCCGGCACCATATTCAGTTCGCCGTGTTGCCTTCCTGCGCATATATGCTTATTTTAGGATGGGACTTTCTTTCTGACGCTGCCGCTTCCATCTCTTGTCGACAACGACTCGTACATATGCGAGAAACTGATAACATCGGCCCGAAGTATTCGTCGCGTCACCGCCTGCGAACCATCAACGATTTTCTGGTGCCACCTGGCCACGAGCACGTTATTACGGTTGTCTCAGACTTCATTGAGCATGGTGACGTCCTAGTCACTCCATCAGCCCGTTGTATATCCAGAGGGATTGCTCTAGCCTCGAGTCTCGTTCGCTTCACCAACGGCACCGCCTTTCTCGCTGTACTCAATGTCACCAATGAGCCGATCCTGCTTCCAAAAGGCACTGCTGTAGTTTGCGGTGTGGACACACAACCTGTCTCTGTAGTGACTACGAATACAAGTGCGGTGCAATCACGCTCACCTACAGATACTCCAACTACTACGGCTCTCGTCAATGCAATCAGCACGGATCTCACTCCACCGCAAGCCGACGAACTACTGGAATTGTTGTCGAAGCATAAATCTTCGTTCGACGTACATTCCCCTGTTCTAGGGCAGACTTCGGCGGCAGCTCATCGTATACACACCGACGGAACTTCTATCGTCCGCCGCCGACCATACCGTGTCTCTTCTAGCGAACGCGAGATCATCGACAAGCACGTTGCTGATATGCTGAAGCAGAACATCATCCGCCCCTCCGCAAGCCCTTGATCATCACCTGTCGTTCTCGTGCGCAAGAAAGACGGCTCTGTGCGATTCTGCGTTGACTACCGTGCATTGAACAAAATTACCAGAAAAGACGTATATCCCTTGCCCCGCATCGATGATGCCTTAGATTCCTTACAAGGAGCGGAATATTTTTCCAGCCTTGACCTGCGCTCGGGTTACTGGCAAATTCCGATGCACGAGGACGACAAGGAAAAAACTGCCTTTGCCACACCCGACGGGCTTTACGAATTTAACGTCATGCCTTTTGGCCTCTGCAATGCGCCAGCAACCTTTGAACGAATGATGGACACTGTACTGCGAGGCCTTAAGTGGAAGACATGCTTATGTTATCTTGACGACATAGTCATATTTTCTTCAACATTCGAACAACACTTGCAGCGACTAGACGAAGTTCTGACGTGTCTCGCAGCTGCTGGTCTCCAGCTGAATACCAAAAAGTGCCACTTTGCAAGCAAAAGTATAAAAGTACTGGGACATCTAGTGAGCAAAGATGGCATTCGGCCTGATCCCGACAAGATTACCGCCGTTCTTCGCTTCCCGACGCCTCAGCGCTCCAAAGAGCTGCGCAGCTTTCTTGGCCTCGCCTCGTACTTCCGGCGCTTTATACGAGACTTCGCCACCATTGCTGCACCGGTTCATCAACTTCTTTCTTCGGGAACGTCATACGTATGGACGGACGAGTGCCAAATCGCTTTTGACACCTTGAAACGTGCCCTCACGTCTGAACCAGTGCTTTGTCATTTCGATGACACCGCACCCACTCTCCTTCATACTGACGCCAGCGGGCATGGACTCGGCGCTGTACTTTTTCAACGACATGAGCGGTCTGCCGAACGCGTGATCGCATACGCAAGTCGTACCCTCACAACAGCCGAGAAAAACTACACCATCACCGAGCAGGAGTGTCTCGCTGTTGTCTGGGCCATTCAGAAATTTCGACCTTACCTCCACGGCCGCCACTTCACTGTCGTGACTGACCACCACGCTTTGTGCTGGTTGTCGACGTTGAAGAATTTGTCTGGACGTCTTGGTCGCTGGACGTCTTCAAGAATACGACTTCGACGTTACGTACAAATCCGGCAAGAAACACAACGACGCAGATGCCCTGAGCCGTTGTCCATTACCTTCCTCCTCAAACACACCTGGCCTGTCGTCATCCGCGAGCGACCCCGTCAACGCGTCTTCGTCAGTACATTCGCTCGCCGCTCTCAATGTGCTTCTTTCCTTCCGCAACGAGTCGTTCCCGTCTCACCAACGCAGCGACGCTTACTGCCACTCTATATTACAACGCCTTCACGGCTTGTCTCGTCCTCCTAACGCCCGCGCCCGTCGACAGTTGCAGAACTTCAAGATTGAAAACTCATTCCTGTACCGCTTTGTATTCCACCCCGAAGGACAGCGCTGGGTTCCCGTCGTTCCTCGTTCTCTAAGACCACAGATTTTAGAAGCATTTCACGATGACCCCAAGGCTGGTCACCTCGGTTTTCAGAAAACCTGTGAACGCATCCGCAGTCGTTTCGCCTGGCCTGGACTTTCCACCTGCGTAGCGCGATATGTTGCGTCATGCCAGCCCTGCCAGCGCCGCAAGCGACCCACTTCATCCCCAGCTGGACTCCTACAACCTCTTCCGTGTCCTGACGCTCCATTTGAAGTCATTGGGATTGACCTCTACGGACCACTGCCAATATCAGCTAGCGGCAAGCGATGGATTGTCACCGCAGTTGACCACTTGACAAGGTACGCCGAGACAGCTGCACTCCCTTCAGGATCAGCGGAGGACATTGCCACTTTCTTCCTGGAGGCAATCTTTTTGCGACATGGAGCACCGCGCGTCCTTTTGAGTGACCGCGGCAAGGCGTTTCTCTCGAAACTACTCGAAGACGTTCTCCACGCTTGTCACACCATCCATAAGACGACTTCCAGCTACCATCCCCAGACTAACGGCCTCACAGAGCGCTTTCATCGAACTCTGTCCGACATGATCTCCATGTATATCAACGCCGACCACACCAACTGGGATACCATCCTGCCATTTGTGACCTTTGCGTATAATACCGCTACGCAGCGCACCACGGGTTAATCCCCATTCTTTCTCGTCTATGGCCGTCAACCGACATCTCCGCTCGACGTCTCCTTCTTTGATGTCCCTGTGGCCTCGTCGGCGTCATCAAGTGAGCACCTCATCTCTCGCCTGGCCGCTTGTCGCCACCGCGCCCGCCTCAATACAGAGGCAAGTCAACAAGAGCGCAAGACTCGCTACGATGACGTTCACCGCGTCGTTCACTTCAATCCTGGAGACGAAGTACTGCTGTGGACCCCAACGCGAATTCCTGGCCAGTGTGAGAAGTTTCAATGCCGTTTTATCGGCCCCTACGCTATTGTCAACCAGACGTCTCCTGTGAACTATCGGGTAACTCTCGTTATCATGCCTTCCGATGGCCGTTCCCGCGGCACGGAGGTTGTTCACGTGTCACGCTTAAAACCATTCGTGCGACGTACAGCATCGCCGTAAACAGCGGCCAGGTTGGCCGCTTCCGCGCGAGGGGGGAAATTAGTGTAAGCACAATATTCACAGCATTTGTCCTTCATCTTCGTCACCTGTATATAATCATCATCACTGTGAGCGTCTTCTTCTTTCGAAGGGTTGGTTAGGCGACTCTGTCGAATAAACGTCGTTGAGACCACAACGGTGCTGCTGTCTTGCAATATATATATATATATATATATATATATATATATATATATATATATATATATATATATATATATATATATATATATATATATATATATATATATATATTGTTACGGGGAGAAATTACACGGTATTATTTACACGGTATGTACAGACACCCAGAGCCAGGCCTACAAGGCAGAGACAGTCCACGCGCGAATCAAGGAACGTCGTCTTCATCTAAGCTGTCTTCCTCTTCAGCTGCGACAGCGCTTCGTAGCATCACCCCCGGCGGCGGAGGCACCGACCCGGTGCTCGATTGGTCCGAGTGGAACCGCTTTAATCGCGTGACGTGAACGATATCAGATGATCGCGCTATTGTGGCCTCCAGAGGTTCGACTTCGTACGTGACGTCGGTGACTTGGCGCAAGACTCGGTATGGACCAGAGTATGGAGAAGTTAACTTCTCGCAAAGGCCAACTCGCCGTGATGGTGTCCAAAGAAGGACCACGTCACCAGGATTGAAGAGGATATCACGGTGGCGAGCGTCGTAGACCCGTCGTTGCTTTTCTTGCGAAGTGTTGAGACGAAGGCGGGCAACTTCGCGTGCCTCCGCAGCTCTAGCGATGGCATCACGAGCGTATTCCGATGTCGTATCAAGAACGGGAGGAAGGAGCGTGTCGAAAGGCAGCGTTGGTTCTCGTCCGTACAAGAGAAAAAATGGAGAGAAACCTGCAGAGTCATGCCGAGACGTGTTGTAGGCAAATGTAACGAACGCCAAAGCTTCATCCCAGTCACGATGATCTGGCGAAACATACATGGCGAGCATGTCTGTAAGCGTTCTGTTGAGCCGCTCTGTTAGTCCGTTGGTCTGCGGGTGATACGCAGTGGTGAACTTGTGTTTTGTAGCGCAAGAGTGCAAGATATCTTGGACCACCTTTGATAGAAAGTATCGACCCCGGTCTGTAATGAGCTGTCGAGGAGCGCCATGGCGAAGTATGACGTCCTCGAGGAGAAAGTCAGCGACGTCAGTTGCACAACTGGTAGGGATAGCCCGTGTGATGGCATACCGAGTGGTGTAGTCGGTGGCAACAGCTATCCACTTGTTTCCACTGATGGACATAGGAAAAGGGCCAAGGAGGTCAAGACCAACCCTGTAAAATGGTTCAGATGGTATCTCTATGGGTTGAAGGCGTCCTGCTGGAAGGGTGGTCGGTGTTTTGCGTTGCTGACACGATTTGCACGAAGCCACGTATCGACGAACGGAGCGGTAAATACCGGGCCAAAAGAAGCGACGTCGAACACGGTCGTAAGTCCTTGAGACGCCCAGATGACCAGCAGTAGGAATGTCGTGCAACTGCGCGAGAACAGTCCGACGCATATGCGTAGGTATGACCAGCAGTAGGTCTGGTCCGTCAGGATGCATGTTATAACGATATAGGATGCCATCTTGGAGCATGAACATACGGAGAGAGGGAGGACTTGAGGGATCACCCAGCCGGTTAATGATGTCTTTCAAGTGAGGATCACGTCGTTGCTCGTCTCCGATGTTTGTAAACGCTGAAAGTGTTAACACGCATGTAGAGTCGCCGCTCTCAGGAAGACCTGGTGGGTCCACTGGGTGCCGCGACAGGCAATCAGCGTCCGCGTGTTGGCGACCAGTCTTATAGACGACGGTGAATGAGTATTCTTGGAGCTGTAAGGCCCACCGACCCAGCCGTCCAGTAGGATCTTTTAACGATGAGAGCCAGCATAAGGCGTGGTGGTCGGTGACAACGGTGAACTGCCTTCCATACAAATAGGGGCGGAATTTGCCCACTGCCCAGACGAGCGCGAGGCATTCGCGTTCGGTAATCGAATAATTACGCTCCGCTGGTGACAACAGACGGCTAGCGTATGCAATGACGCGGTCGCTACCATGCTGTTGTTGAGCCAAAACAGCGCCAATGCCATGGCCGCTGGCGTCGGTGCGCACTTCTGTTGGAGCGGACAGATAGAAGTGACCGAGAATCGGTGGCGACGTGAGGCGCATGATCAGTTCATCGAATGCACTGGCTTGTTCAGGACCCCAGACAAAAGCCACATCCTTCTTGAGGAGTTCTGTGAGAGGGCGTGCAACGTCAGCGAAATTGCGCACAAATCTTCGAAAGTAGGAGCACAGGCCTACAAAGCTTCGAACGTCGTTAGAACACGTCGGCACAGGAAAATCTTGACTGCGCGAACTTTCTCTGGATCGGGACGAACACCGGAGGAATCGACAAGGTGTCCGAGGACAGTCAGCTGCCGGCGACCGAAGTGGCATTTCGAGGAGTTGAGCTGCAGTCCTGCCTTACGGAACACAGAAAGAATGGTAGATAGGCGCTCGATGTGTGTCTCAAAAGTTGGCGAAAAGACAACGACGTCATCGAGGTAGCACAAGCAGATTGACCACTTGAAACCGTGAAGAAGAGCGTCCATCATTAGTTCAAACGTCGCTGGGGCGTTGCATAACCCGAACGGCATCACTTTAAATTGATAAAGGCCATCAGGTGTAATAAATGCGGTCTTTTCACGGTCCATTTCATCAACTGCAATCTGCCAGTACCCGGAACGAAGGTCTATCGAAGAGAAGTACTTTGCACCACTGAGACAGTCGAGGGCGTCATCTATCCTTGGCAGGGGGGTACACGTCTTTTTTTGTCACCTTGTTGAGATTTCGATAATCGACACAGAAGCGCCAGCTGTTATCCTTCTTCCTGACGAGCACAACGGGGGAAGCCCAAGGGCTTGAAGAAGGTTCAATGATGTTTCGGACCAGCATCTTGTCGACTTCTTTCTGAATCACTTGGCGCTCAGTAGAGGAAACACGATAGGGTCGTCGGCGTATCGGGTTAGCATCACCGGTGTTGATTCGATGCTTTACAACGGTTGTCTGGGCGAGCGGTCGGTCATTCAGGTCAAATATGTCCTGGTACGAAGCGAGAAGGTCATGGAGGGCCTGGACCTGTTCGGCCGTGAGGTCAGGGGCGATCATTTTCGTCAAGCTTTCTGTTGTAGTTCGGCCCAAATCAGAATTGGTAGGTGATGGTGTATCACCTGTCAAGGCGGAAATATGGTAATCGCAGGCCGGGTCGAGCGTCGCAAGGGAGATACCACGGGGCAGTACTTGGGAGCATAGTCCAAAATTGACGATAGGCAGACATGCGGCATTGTCCTGGATGTTGATGACCGTGTGCGGGAACGTGACGTTTTGCGAGCAAAAGAGGGTAGCGTTGGGTGACACAATGTAATCACCGTCGGCCACAGGTGGATCGGGACAAACGTCGATGTACGTAACGGCTAGAGAGGGGACTCGAACGTAATCGGTGGAACACAGCTTGCTCGGCACAGGATCCGGAGGCTCAACGGCATATGGTAGAGCGAGTTGGACGACACCCGAGGCACAGTCAATAAGAGCTGAATGGGACGACAGAAAATCAAGTCCTAAGATGATTTCATGCGGACACTGCTCTAATACATAAAACAAAACAGAAGTTTGGCGTCCAGCAACAGTTACACGTGCAGTACACATGCCGGTGACAACTGGAGTTGCACCATCGGCTACACGAACTACAGCGATGGGGGCAGGGGTGAGAACCTTCTTTAGTCGAGCACGAAGATCTGCGTTCATGACGGATACGTGAGCGCCGGTGTCGATGAGTGCTATAACAGGTGCGCCGTCAACGTCTACTTTGATCAGGTTGTTGTGTCCAGGTAGTGTAAACAGAGGAATTTCGGGTCGGGTCGTCACGGCAGGCTCACCTCTAGGAGCTGCGCCCGTTAGTTTTCCGAGGAGCGGCGGGGGGTAGGAGGGGGAAGGAGAACGAAGACGCTGAGGAGAGCTAGGTGGGCGACTTGACGGCGAAGGGGAGCGGTGTGGTCGTGCATTCGGCGAGGGTGTAGCAGCGTCGTCTTCAAGGTGGGCGGGCAGGCGAGAACTACCAGGTGGACGTCGGTTGTTGGTATAGCTCGGCCACGGCTGTGAATTCCAGGAACTGCGACAGTGGCGGGAAATATGGCCGGCGCGTCCGCAGCAGAAGCAGATAGGCCTGTCATCGGGGGTTCGCCATTCGGCTGAGTTCCGGTATCGAGGACGGTCGTATGAGCTTCGGCGCAGATCAGAGTCTCGGGGCAGAGCAGGTAGAGCGGGTGGACGGTAATCGGGCCTGTTCACTGGGCACAGCGTCTGCAGTCCTGCGTTAGCAAGCTCCTGGCGCACAACAGTCTGGATGAGGGTAATCGTGTGGGAATCGTCGGGGCCGCGCGTATGAGCAGGAACTGGAGCTGCAGCTTCAATTTCACGGCGGACGAGGCGCAAAATATCCTCGGATGCAGCAGGCGAAGGAGGTGGACGGATATCCTCGCAAGTAGACGTTGCAGCCGTGTTCGGAAGACGTGAAAAGTTTGGAGTAATGCGACGACTTTTCGCTTCTTCATAGCGCCGGCATTCGTTAATGACGTCGTCCACTGTCGACGAGTTTCTGAATACCAGAAGAGTAAAGGCGTCATCCGCGATTCCTTTGAGAATGTGCGCGACCTTTTCAGTTTCTGGCATCCGGTCGTCAACCTTGCGGCAGAGCGCGAGCACATCTTGGATATAGGTCACGTATGACTCGGTGCAGGTCTGGAGTCGGCACGCGAGTTCTTTCTGTGCAGCCCGACGTCGCCCAATGGGCTTGCCGAATAGATCAATGAGTTTCTGCTTGTCCGTCCCAGCTCGTGATCTCTTGCTCGTGGTTGCAAAACCAAACTTTTGCCGTTCCCTCAAGGTAAAAGAGGATATTGGCCAGCATGAGCGTCGGGTCCCAGTTGTACAGAGCACTCACCCGTTCGTAGAGCTGGAGCCAATCCTCGACGTCAGTGTTGTCGGTACCAGAAAAGGTGCCTGGGTCGCGCGGCTGTGTGAGGACGACGGTGCGGTTTGTGGCGGCTGGTTGCGGCGCGGCTAGCTGTGGCGCCAGTGGTTGTGAAGCTGCTGGCTGTGAAGCCGTTGGTCGCGGTGCGGTAGTTCGAGGCACGGTCGACGAAGTGTCTGAGGTATCCTCGTCCTCGTCCTGAGCATGCATCGCGAAGGTGGTCAAGAAGCGGCCGCTGCGTAGAAGCGTCGTGAATGCTGGGAGAACCCGCACTCTCCACCAAAATGTTACGGGGAGAAATTACACGGTATTATTTACACGGTATGTACAGACACCCAGAGCCAGGCCTGCAAGGCAGAGACAGTCCACGCGCGAATCAAGGAACGTCGTCTTCATCTAAGCTGTCTTCCTCTTCAGCTGCGACAGCGCTTCGTAGCAATATATATATATATATATATATATATATATATATATATATATATATATATATATATATATATAAAGCAAAAACAAAAACAGGCGCTGAGCCGTGCTCCCGACCGGGCTGCAGAAATTAGGCGCCTTTTCCTTCTACGAACCACAACCACCATATATAAATGGAGTGAAGCGCGCGCGAAATGCATTCGCATTTCCTCACGATTTCCCTTCGGGGAGGTGGGGGCATTTTTTTTCGTCAGTTTTAATTTCGCAAAGAGTTCTGGGATAGAAATCGCCATGTTTAGGGCAAGGGGGTGTGTTCGTGTACGTCCGCCCGTGTAGACTGTCCGCGCGTGGTGCCAGCCGCCTGAATCTCAGTCTCCTATGTTTCTGCGAAAGAATGCCGCCGTGCCTTGCTTTGCAAAAGCTGTACAACTGACTTCGGCGTCGCAAGAACGGCCCGTAGACCGGGTGGACGAAAGATTTGGCGTGGCTGTTGAACTCATAGCCATGGATGGGCTGGCGTCCACCTCAGCAGCAGGGGAACTACAAGGTGCCAACGGAGTTAGGTCCACGTTGTAGCAGCATCGCCGACGAAGAGAACGGTGTCCGCCTGAGAAACGAGGAGGGCGCGCGACACAGGAAGTCTCGAGTGGCCAGTGCCGACCGCTTTCGTGTGTACTCCATTTCACACATCAGGTGCAACATAGCGAGACTTGGAGTAAACAGATAGTTGAACTTTTTACGACCCCGAATGTATTTATTTTATTTTTAGGCTGAGTAATATGTGAATATAGGCCGGTCTGGACGCCTCAAGGTGCAGCCTCGCGCTAGGTCCGCAAGGGCGAATGCTCGCGCGGGACACGCTCGAGCACGCGCTTGAGTGCGTCTGTTTTCATCAGTTTTCGCGTGGAGTTGTACAGACGCGCCGAGTTTTGCATTTTGTTGACCGCTACGCGCTTACGATGGTTCATACTATGTCATCCATCGCGCGGACAAGCATTTTACATGCAAATCCACAACATGCCTACGTACACGGCATAGCGCTTCCACGACCATGATGGCATTGAGAGTGTATCGTGCCGAGGTGCTGCACGTGTATTAAGGCGAAAGCCTTTAATGTCTCATACTCGCGGCGACCGTCCGTTCATCCGTGCCCTGGCGTGGTGCCAGCTATGGCCTCTCCCCCCTCACACTCTCTCAACAATCACGTGGTTGCTCAGAGAGTGTTAAAAAAAACATGGACATAGTCAGTCGAATGGGCACAGGATTTCGCCGCACATCTTGAAATTTACAGTGTGTCCTTTTAAGGCGAAAGCCTTTATTGTCTCATGCTCACGCCCATCCGGTGTCCGTCTAGCGTCCGTCCGGCGTCCGTCCGTCCGTCCGTCTGTCCGTTCGTCCGCCCGCCCGCCTGTCTCTCCGTCCATCTGTCCGTCTGTCCGTCCATCTGTCCGTCTGTCCGTCCGTCCGTCCATCCGTCCGCCCGTCCGTCCGTGTGTCCGTCCGTGTGTCCGTCCGTCTGTCCGTCCGTCCGCCCGTCTGTCCGTCCGTCCGTCCGTCCGTCGGTCCGTCTGTCCGTCTGTCCGTCCGTCCGCCCGTCGGTCCGCCCGTCCGTCCGTCCGTCCGTCCGCCCTTCTGTCCGTCCGTCCGTCCGTCCGTCCGTCCGCCCGCCCGTCTGTCCGTCCGTCCGTCCGCCCGTCTGTCCGTCCGTCCGTCCGCCCGTCCGCCCGTCCGTCCACCCGTCCGTCCGTCCGTCCGTCTGTCTGTCTGTCTGTCTGTCTGTCTGTCTGTCTGTCTGTCTGTCTGTCTGTCTGTCTGTCTGTCGGTCCGTCCGTCTGTCCGAGCTCTGGCACGGAGCCAGGTGGCCGCCGGGATGCGCAAACGGACGCCGGTCGCGTCGGACTCTACAGCGCTTGCGCTTTGCTTGCGTAAGGTCGCTGTGTCCAGCGTTTGCAATCATTCTGACCGACGCCGTCTCAATGGACACAGGCGTTCACGGAATACACTTTCGAATTTACAAAGGGTCCGTCAATTTAAGCGCTGGAACGTGGATGGCGTTTGCACAATGCGCAAAGTGCGAGAAAATACTAACGCATGCGAACGGAGGAAGATTAGTCTCGCGTCTCGCTGCGATTCGCGGTAAAAAATTAAAAAAGAAAACACGCACACATTCGGTTTGTGTGTTATCCCGCTGAGAGTGTAAAAGATAAGACATGGCATAGTCAGTTGAATGGCCCCACGCTTTCGCCGACCACACTTTGGAATGTACAAAGTGTCCTTCAATTTTTTTTTTACATTGGTAATTTTCGAATATCCTCGGCTTACTTTTTTTGTTTTTGTCGTGGCAGCCCCGTTGGTGACACAACGGAAAAGATCTTTTGAACCATCTTTATTACCACGTATCCGGCCCGACTCACAACACGCGAGCTAGCTGCCGCGCTAGCGGAACGTCACGCACCACTGCGATGCTCTAACTTTGATGCCCTTCTGACTGAGACTGCTGTCCTGAGGCATTTTTGGTCTAACAAATATAAAGTTCCTTACGTCCCTTCTCGCTCCCTCCGACCTAAAAACCGTTTTCGGGTGATTCGCTGCTCCACCAGATATGGTCAGCGCACTCGCAGCTACTTCATACCGTCTTGCTTAAATCAACTGCCTCCAAGTGTCTTCCGTGCAAAAACAAAATTCAAATTGAAGCAACTTCTTCGTCGCATTAATCTTTAACTTCTTCGCGATATCTGCACTTTTCCTTCGGTGCATGTCGCTGCGGTATCACAATCTTTAGTGTAACGATGTTCCTTTTTTTTATTAGGCTGCGCATAGCTGTCGGCGTACTAAAGGAATTAAAATTCATTTTTTCTTTGTTTCTGTACAAGTTCGAATGATGTTACAATGCTTTATCATGTGTTCTTTTGTGCTTCTTGGTTTTTCCGCTTATCTCTTTTGATTTTTTTTCTTCTATACCACCGAAAATCTGATGGTGTTGTATTGTTGTATTGTGGTTATTGCAAGTACGAATTAACTCTCACAAGGCTATGTGACGTCACATGTAATAGCAAGTTTTATTTCCCCATGCATTGCTGTACACGCGGTTCTATATTTTGCAGGTTAAATGAAAAAAAAAATGTTGTGTATTCGTGTGGTCTTAGGCTAAGCAATTCCTGTTGTCCGCTGTCTGTCGGCTCTGCCCCTCAAGCCCAATGTGGCTTTGGCAGGCCAATTCTCTACTGCATTGTTCATGTTTGAAAAGGTTAATAAAGTATTATTATTATTATTATTATTATTATTATTATTATTATTATTATTATTATTATTATTACCAGTATTTGCAGTCTCGCACAGTGTCGTCTGCTGTGACGACCTAAGCATGAAGGCTTGTGGTAGTTCGCGTGAAGGGCGCTTGAGGCACCCTTTTACGAAAAGGGTCTACTGCCGACGCAGTCTCTCTTTTAGTCTGAGCACCGGTCAGCCCGCCGTCACCTACGTGACAGCATACATGACAAGCACATCAGACTAGTTTTCATATAGGCACCGTCTGCTGACCTGAGGGCGCTGTGTTGCTCGCAGTGGCCCGTTCTAAGTTCTCTAATATTGGCCGCTAGGGGCATGCAGAAAACAGACGTGCGCATCGCGTTCCATTTTGTCCGGCCCCGTCACATTACATTACTGCTTTTTAAGGCGAAAGCCTTTAATGTCTCATGCTCACGTCCGTCCGGTGTCCGTCCGTCCGGCGTCCGTCCGTCCGGCGTCCGTCCGTCCGTCCGGATGTCCGTCTGTCCGTCCGTCCGTCCGGATGTCCGTCTGTCCGTCCGTCCGTCCGGATGTCCGTCCGTCCGGATGTCCGTCTGTCCGTCCGTCCGTCCGGATGTCCGCCTGTCCGTCCGGATGTCCGCCCGTCCGTCCGGATGTCCGTCTGTCCGTCCGTCCGTCCATCCGGATGTCCGTCCGTCCGGATGTCCGTCTGTCCGTCCGTCCGGATGTCCGTCTGTCCGTCCGTCCGTCCGGATGTCCGCCCGTCCGTCCGGATGTCCGTCTGTCCGTCCGGAAGTCCGTCTGTCCGTCCGTCCGTCCGTCCGTCCGTCCGGATGTCCGTCCGTCCGTCCGTCCGGATGTCCGCCCGTCCGTCCGTCCGGATGTCCGTCTGTCCGTCCGTCCGTCCGGATGTCCGTCCGTCCGTCCGGATGTCCGTCCGTCCGTCCGTTTGGATGTCCGTCCGTCCGGATGTCCGTCTGTCCGTCCGGATGTCCGTCTGTCCGTCCGGATGTCCGTCCGTACGAATGTCCGTCTGTCCGTCCGGATGTCCGTCCATCCGTTTGGATGTCCGTCCGTACGAATGTCCGTCCGGATGTCCGTCCGTCCGTCCGGATGTCCGTCCGTCCATCCGTCCGGATGTCCGTCTGTCCGTCCGTCCGTCCGTCTGTCCGTCCGTCCGTCCGTCTGTCCGTCCGTCTGTCCGTCCGTCGGTCTTTCCGTCAGTGGAATGGCCACACGCTTTCGCCGAACACACTTTGGAATGTACAAAGTGTCCTTCAATTTTTTTATCCGCTAGGCTGTGCGTTCTGGCAGTGCAGACACACTGGAGAACACTGCACGGTGCCTATACTGCGAGTGCCAACAGATGACAACCTTTCATATGAAAACGGAATGCCAAACGAGTTTCACAAACGCAGTTTTTACAGCCAAGCTGTACACCTCTACACCTCCATGGTTTCGTCTCCGTCGGCAGAAAAACGCGCGGGCGAAAAACGCGTGCACGGAAACCACATGGGCTACAGCCTACATTTATGCATACCTTTCAATAAAGGTAACCGCAAAACAAGCATCAAAACCACTCCTCGCACGATCTTCGCTGGGCACCGTGCGTCGAGCGTTCGCCGTTGGACGAAGATTGGTCGGACGTACGCCGGTCGAACGCCGCTTGTATTCCCGCCTTAACAACAGCCATATAGTTTCATACAAGCCTCCTTGGTTTCTTACAATAACTTTTTCTCAACCGGATTCGCTCAGATCACCCGCCACCTACGTGGCCTTCACTACCACCCCGGTCGACCACCTGACTTAACGCGCTGGACGCACGGTCCTCTGCACCGACAACTCCTGGCCTTCATACGGGAAACAGAACTCTTTCTTTGTATTTAACTTATGCGGTAGGGCATACTGGCGCCAATAATAATAAAAAAATAAAGCTCGCTCAGACTCAGACTCACGGCTTGACTTGAGTCTGAGTGAGCCTGAATGAGTCGACTCATGAGTCCGTTAGCGTAAAATTACCTTTTTCGATCATTGTGGCAATACTCTTTAAAGCCGATATCTCACATAACTGTTGCTCTGCGATAGGCCCTTTAATCTTGTACCTTCAAATACGAGTTAGTAGTTTCAATCCAGTAAGGACACTTTCATGAAATAAGCGACTCACACGAGACATTTTTATCAAGAACTGGCATCATGGCATCCGCTGCCCCCTAACTCACGCCTCTGATCAACAAATATTGATGTGGTGCATGAACGCCAGGGCGTTTAGATATGTGTGAAGAGAATTAAGTATAAACGTAAGCCGACAGAAGGCGGATAGTAATGCTGAAGATAAGTAGTAGATAGGGCCATAGGTCAGCAATAAAAGGTGGAGCACAGTACCGAAGACTCACTTAACGAATATAATTTGCGCTTAGGGCTTACCGGGCTCAAACTCACCACTATTCTCCGCAACCGGGCTCACTCAGACTCACACTCAGACTCACAATCTTATCTGAGTCAGCGTGAGCCTGCGTGAATCAAATAATGAGTGAGTTTGCCGACCTATGCTAGAGCACTTTCGGGAATAATACTTCGATTTGTAAGCTGTTTGCAAACTGTAGCTACCGCTATGTCAGTTGGTCTTTTTGTTCTTATGCGGTGTGCAAGGTTATGCGCATAACTCCTGAATGGTGAATGGGACATGTCAGCAGCGACGAGGATCGCACTTTTCATGTAAACTTTTCGGGCGTTATGGAATTCCAGACTACGTTAGACTTCAAAGTATATCCTTGATTGGTTTTATAGGCTCGCATCACTAGGCAGTCGTTAAGCCCAGAACATATGAAAGAGCCTGTCTACTCCGTTTCGTTCATTGCGTGCAAGCCTATGCAAGCTAAGGAGGTAGTTCACTTAGCGCATGGTATAACTATACTCCATCTCACAATTACCTTGCAGCACTGCCGAAGCTACGAGGAGTAAACAGGCAGTGTTCTTGCGCAGCACATAATATAGTCCCGGGCTTAACTCTCATTATCAACGAGGTGCAAGTGCTTAAGCTGTGCTTCTCGCATGACTCGTTACGGCGCTACGTGGCACGTTAGGCCCTTCACGCATGCACTTCTAAATGTCTGAAATAATGAAGAGATTACCGGCTGGTAGCCGTAATAACCACCCCAACCGCGGTGACGTACAGCAACATGGCAGCCCCCATACACCCCAGACCACCCGCTTCGATCCGAATTCGTGCTTTTTACTGGCTCCCTGTCCGGACAGCCAGAAGTAAGTGGCATAATCTGTCATCGCTTAGTCTAATCTAACGCTGAGGTCAAATAATCAAGTATCTTCTTTCGCAATTATTTATATCGCTCGTTTGTTTTGGTGCTGCTAGGACTACTGAGGCGATGCCAAGCCGTAAAAGTAATTTGATGTTAACTGAGCAGATGTCGCCACAACATTAGCGTCGGTGATGCGTTGACGATGCGAAACACCCTGAATGTCTATATTGTTTTCTGTGCCAATCATTTGCTGTTCCCCTCAAGAATGGTACGCGATAGCTGCTGAAAGGGCGTCGACCGCACTGACAAAAAACTCGGTGAAAACGCCAGTATGAACGCTGTTATGAAAAGAACCGCGTTCCTCACAAACGCCAGCGAACACGCCCTGCACAAGTGGGTTTCTGAACATAAAGAAACAACGAGGTGGCGTTCCCACAGAGGTTTTCGCGTTTTGTACTAATTGAAGGGAGTAAGTATCGACAAGGTAGGCGAGCCGACGCCCACGAGACGACGAGCAGACGACGCGACGCGGATGAACACGTCTCGAGGGGGGCTTTCGCCTTTCCTATTGGCTAACAAGCCCTGCAGCTTCCACAGTGCTGCAAGGTACTTCTGAGATGGAGTATAGGCTCGTTTTACGGTCTGCTTTCGTGGTTGGGAATGCTCACACGTGCCAATGCGCATAAATCGGCGCGACGAGACGCTTGAAGTTAAAAAAGCCGGCAGATCCCACGCACTGTGGGAATCGATGTAATGCGAAGCAGCCAGGAAGGAGCAAATCATGCTTTACATAATTTCCGTGTCATGTTTGACATGTTAGGACCTGTCATTTATGTTCGTCATACCGTCACGTCGCGCAATACCAGTTTTGGTGTATATCAAGCTAGCGAACTGGACGCAAATGCACCATGAGCGTGGCATATAAGTGGTATTGTGGATGACATGCATGCCAAGATTTTCATGTTACCACCTGCCACTTATGTTCGTTATACAGTCATGTCACTCAATACCATATTTGGTGTATATCACGCTAACGAAACGGCCGCGAGAGCGCCATGAGCGTGGAATGCAAGTCATGTTTCACATGACATGTCATGATTTCCATATTACGACTTGTCATTTATGTTCTTCATACAGTCACGTCACTCAATACCAAGTTTGGTGTATATCAAGCTAACGAAACGGCCGCGAGCGCGCCATGAGCGTGGAATGCAAGTCATGTCGCACATGACAAGTCATGATTTCCATATTACGACTTGTCATTTATGTTCTTCATACAGTCACGTCACTCAATCGTAAATTTGGTGTACATTAAGCTAACGAAACGGCCGCGAGCGCACCATGAGCGTGGCATGTAAATCATACTTTTCATGACAAGGTAGTCATGATTTTCATGATATTACCAGCCATTTAAGTTCGTCATACAGTCATGTTATGCCATACCAAAGTTGGTATATATGCCATTAACGATACGGCGAGGAGAGCGCAAAGTCGTAGGCGGATAGATAGATAGATAGATAGATAGATAGATAGATAGATATAGATAGATATAGATAGATATAGATAGATAGATAGATAGATAGATAGATAGATAGATAGATAGATAGATAGATAGATAGATAGATAGATAGATAGATAGATACGCTCAAAGTCGCCGAAGTTCGCTAAGAAATGCTTCGCATTTAATAGCCGGAAATGCAAAGAACTAAACGTGAAGTAATATTAAAGGGCCCCTAAACCACCAACAGACGCTCGCGTGCAACTCTCCGTGCCTTTCCTCTATCGACAACGGCTGTCATGACGTCACATGTATCATTAGGTTACGTCGAAAGAAACAGACGCTGTCAGTGGGCGAACAAGAGCATATTTTTGCTGCCAGACGCACGCGCTTCTTGCGTTTCTACATCGGACGCTGAAAAATGGCACGCGGAGAGGTGGACATATGAGCCGACGAACGCAGCCTAGCGAAGGAAAGAGCGAAACAAAGAAACGCGGGTAACTCCACCAGCGTTCGCTGTAGACTCGTGCACAACTGCAACGCTTCAACTAAATTTTGACCTATGGGTGGTTTAGGGGCCCTTTAAGTAACGTACTGAAAGCTGTATAATTTTTTAAAGGGCCCCTCACCAGGCCCCATAACAAATTTTAGTTAGACGCTGGCAGTTGTTGTGTGTCCGATGAGGAGCATTATGCCACAAGAATTTTTTCAATCGGTTCATTAGGCGCTGAGAAACCGATATTTTGATGCGGCGCGAAACCATGATGCGAGGAGGCGAGCTCGAAACCCTTGTCGCTCGCCCCGCGTAGCCTTCGCAAGCCAAATCTCTTCCCTACCTTCTCCGGCATGCGGGCGAGGGCAAAACGCCATGGCACGCAAGGTCACCTGTGCATAACGTGACCGAGGAAGCCCAGCCCCCGAGCCCGCGTGCGGCGTTGTTTTGTTGACCAGCGTTATTTTGTGGTCTATTGCCTGTTTCTGCGGGATGGATGCCTCAGTGCGTGTTCGTTTCACTTTTCACTGGCACGAGAGTGGCGGTATCACGAGCCAGTGGCGCATTTACGTTTACTTGTACGCGCTAGAATAAATGAGCACATTGAGTGCTCGAACGCGCCAGGACATCACTTTCGTTTCCAGGGCTGGCGTCTCCTCAATGCGCTAACCGCGGGGACACGAACGCATGCGAAACGGAGGCACATTAGCCCCGCATATCGCTGCAAATCACTGAACAAAAATGAAAAAGACGCAGACATTCCCCTTGTGCGTCTCATTAGTTCTCTCAAGTTTTATTAATCTATTCAAGCAACAAATTCCACAAACTACACATGTCGTGTCAAATAATTTTCGTAGTGTCACGTGCTACTGCTGTCGACGTCAGTGCACAGCCGTCTACGTAGGCGACCGACGTCACAGCACTGCCATCTGCGTAGGGTCATTCCGCCGTGTACGTCATCCCCTCATTCTCTACGCGCGAGCACGCGAAAGTAAGGGCAAGCAGCGTTCAGCTTGAAATTTGACCCATTTCCGCGGCGCGTAGCGTTCCAAAATTTGGCAGACGCGATCGTGAACGCTCAATGTATGAATTGCGCTCGCCAGCTCAAAATTGTCAAACCTGGTGAGGGACCCTTTAAAGGAACGAAACACTGTACCTAATAAACAGCACCCCCCCCCTCCCCCCCCCCACACACACACACAAAAAAAAAAAAAAAAGAAAAAAAGAAAACAAATCGAAAAGAAAGAACGCAGCTTTCACACCCCCCAGTGTTAGAAAGCTTGTCGCTTCTCATTTAGGACGAATGAACGCACTTGCCTGCCTTTCGTGCGGACGCTCACAGCCCCGAGGACGCAGCCTGCACAGTATGATGACTGTCGACAGCCTACAAGAGCTGCGTCGGACTGCGAAGAGCAACTTGCGAGGCGCGATCTGTGCCAGAGAACGCCGATGGCGATCCGTGTGCTGCAGGTCGTGCGCAGAACATATATTAGTGATGATGATGATGACCTAAAGAATGAAAACGGAGATCTGGCTGTCCCTCTGTTGGCACAGCGGTAACTTCTCCGTGAGAAGCGCGGTTGTCTGGTGTGGCCAGTCGAAGAAGATGACAAAGTTGACGTTGGAAACAATTCTTGTCTAACCCCTCTTGGGGAAAAAAAAAAAAACAACGAGCGCGCGCGCGCCCAGCGCCCACAAGCCAACCTTCTCGGACGCCGCTCCCCTATCATTCTCCGTGAGCTGGTCGCAATTCCCGCCATGCTCCTGTTTAAGTTTCCATGCCAATCCCTCAGTGGGGGTATAGCGTGGGTACGAGCCATTTATGAGGGCACAACAACGACAACAACGACTCTCGTGCGCGTTTGCCTCAGCTAGGGTGGCTAGAATGGGGAGGTGTGATGACCGTGGCGGCGCGCTCATTGCCTAGCGAGGCCCCACTGCGCGTTCTCGCCGCTGGGGGAAATTTGGCGGGTCGGTCAGGGGCGCGGTTGGCATGTGCCGACTGTGAGCATGGGTTGCTCGTGTCTCGTAGCCTAGTTAACGGAGCAGCGCAAGTTAGCTGTCGCTGTCAATGAAGTTTGGCCTGTTTTCTTATCGCTTCCCGAAGGAGAGAGCGTCAGCGAACGTTGTCGATTTTTGAAGCGCTCTGAAGAATTGAAAAAAAAAAAAACGCAGAGATGGTGCTTTGTGCCAGGTTGCGACGGCGGATACAAGGCTTGTGGTGAAATACTCTCTTTCGTGCACCTGCCGGAAAGGATGAATTTGAAAAGTGGGCACGTGTTATACCAAGGGCCGACAAGCCACTGCAAAGGAATTCTGCACTTTGCGAAAGGCATTTTGGCCCATAGGTATAAAATTCGTACATGTTTAAATAGAAAAGTTGAGGTTTCTCACAAGTGAACACATTGGCGTGTTTAACGGCCTGGTGTGACGCACGGGTCATCAGCAGCAGAGCTGCAGTGGAAAGAGCCAGACTAATTCAGATGATCGGTTTTTTCTTGTACTTACATTGGCATCTTGCTCCACGAGGACGCATTTGGCCAATGTGCCACAAACTGGCTGCAGGGAGCATGCAGCTTCTTTCACAAGATCGGTTGTCGGGTTCTACACCAGTACGCGTGTCCATTTTCTGCTGAAAGGACTAAACCAGCATGCTACGCAGAATAAAGCCAAGAAGGTGAATATTCCCTGTGTTATGTAATGTTTTAATGTGCTGTTTCTAATAAACTTGTATCAAGCAACCAGTCTTGTAGTCTTGTACTTTAGTGCATTCCTCTACCACATTGCAGAATAATTGCATTGCCTTCCACTTTTTAAGTACTACAATAAAAGCTTGTTATTTCGAACTCGGTTAATTCGAACTTACGGTTAATTCGAACTGACGCCTTGGTCCCGGCATAGCCCTGCGTATTTAAAAGGGGGAAAACTACGTATAATTCGAACGCGCTTCGACAACGGTATCCGCAACAGTTAATTAGAACTAAAAGCCCCCGGGCTTTCATCGTTCCTCGCACAATTCGACCCAGAGTGGTGCCAATGTGTTGCGCAACCAAGCCAAACCAAATTTACTAGAGATGTAGAACAACAAATCAGCAGCATTTCTCCGCAGATAAGAATTCGGACGCTGCGGTGGAGCTCTTGGGCAAGCTGCAAACGATGCTCATGGAGTGGCGACAGAAGAAGCGCAAGCAAATGCAACTTGCTAATTACTTTTAATTTTGATTGCGTTAACACTTCCATCTAAGTAAACGTAAAACAATGCGCTGTCAGCGCATTGTGTATCTTCTCTTCTCTGTCCTCGTCGTTTAAGCGCTGTTTTTTTTTTTTTGTCTTTCGTTATGCAACACCAACTGGCCCAACGTCCTGCTAAATGAACGTTGTGAAGCGTAAATATATAGCGTCATATATTTTGACATTAACACTGATCACATGCATGTCGCTGCTCGTTTCTGACGTATCACTCACTGATTAAACAATTCTGTTCGCTGTCCGAGCTCCATGAACTAAATTCACGAAATAACCGCCACAGACGTGTGGTATCGCCTAATTCGTGATAACGAGTCCAAAGGTAGCTTCTGTGGGTTCTGTCCGCACAGTGTGAGGCGATGTCCGCTCATTCTAGCGCCCAATTTTATAGTCCCCTTCGAGTTCGAAATAACGAGCTTTTACTGCATTACAATCGAAAATGTATAACTAATCTGCGAGCGACAAACGCAGAGTTGTTCCAACCTGCTGGTCTGCAGGAGGGATTTCTCTAAACTACTTTTCACCTGACAAGCGCGCCCACCTCTCAAGAAATGGCCGCTCGAAATCGAACTCTGTATCGGCTGCGTGGTCGGCGCTTGTAGATTACGCGTGAAATTAGAGCGCTGAATCATTTCATCAATTTCTAGACGTCTAAAACACTAAATAAATATGCCCGAAAACTCTGCAGCGGTAAAACTGAGCGCGGTGGAATCATTTGCCCGCCCAGAGGTAAGCAGACGACGCGAGAAAAGCACGGCGCCATGCACGGCGCCCCCGCCGGCAGCGCCACCGCGCGGCAGGAACGCGCTTTTGGGCCAGCCTTCGGAGGCCGGTCATCACACCTCCCCATTCTAGCCACCCTACCTCAGCTATATCCTCCGGTCCCGTCCAGCCTCTGCCACTTTTGGACAATAAAGCTCTCACTCACTCACTCACTCACTCACTCACTCACTCACTCACTCACTCACTCACTCACTCACTCACTCACTCACTCACTCACTCACTCACTCACTCACTCACTCACTCACTCACTCACTCACTCACTCACTCGCCTGTGTGGCATAGTGTTGCCTCTGTGGCATGTGAGTTACAACTTATGTTGCAAGCAAACTACGTCTTTCTACTAAGTCTCGTGCCCCTAACGCGGGGAAGACAGCACTCGGTCAATTGGTATCGCTGGCTTGTTTTTTAAATAACAACCATGCTTCCATTCCTTACAATGCACGTCCTTGCCACTTTATAAATACAGTGCGTATCAAGAGATGGTATGGTATGGTATGGAAAAACTTTATTTATGTCCGTCGGGGCGTGAACTAGCACGTAGCGGGCCGCTCCCACGTCGGGATGGTCGTACTAAAAAATAAATGTACTATGCAATACGCCGGCAACATAGGTGACCGCACAACCAGCGCTTGACAATAGCTATTTCTCGGACTTTGTTGATGCTGCTGCGATGGACATTGCTTTACATATATGTAGATGTGCGCACAGGAAGGGAGGGCTGAAGGGGGGGGGCACGAAATCATTTCTCGACTTGGAAAATTCGCTAACGCGAAAGCCTTACTAATGCCTCATGAAACGCGAAATTTTGCTTCGGCGTCCCGCGTCGGCAGCGTCAACGCGAGTGATGCAAAATATCACCACGTGATGACGTTATCATTGATGTCGTAATGACGTCACACATCGCCAAAACTTGTGACGTCAGAAGACGTCACATAATGTGACGTCACAAAATATGACGTCATACATTGACGTCATCGCTTGGTCAAATGTGGCCGATCGCGGAGGCAGAGCCAAAGCAGGTGCGCTGCAGAAAGCTTTCAATGCCTCCGATCCTTGAGGCAGTGAAAAACCATGTTAGGCGCAGAAAGCTTTTGATGGGGGGTGGGCGGGGGGGTGGGGCGGGGCGGTAGCATAAGTACACCGACTGTGAAGAAAAAGAAGAAGACGGCTTTTGCCTTCGAGTCGTCTCGGGTGAATGCGTAAGTTACCCTGTGACTTATCTTTTCGAAGCAGTCCATATAAGCTCATAGAGCACTGTTGAATTGGTCACAAAGAGTCTTCGCACCATTCTGCGTATAACTATCGACGAAATGACCTTCCTTTAGAATCCCGAACCTTCACTGGCACTGGAACACAAGCTCGCCTCACCTGTAGCGTTAGAAGCATCCATGTGCCCAAGGATTTGGATCTCCGATACCTGCTATGTACTTTGCATATGGCTCTTTTTGAAAGCAATCACATAACACAAAAGAAAGCATGCATACATTTCGTACCACAAGCGGGAAACCTACATGTAGTACATAAAATAAATTCTGTAAACCTGCAAAGTGCCCAGCTAGTCTCGAGTGGAGCGACATCGAACGACTTAGCTTAACGCTTGGAATTGGGACGAACCCCACGACTTACCTGCACTTGATCCATTTCGTCTATAGTAGGATACAACATTAGATGTCCGCGGCATTTCCTCCTCAAAGGCGGATGCACACAATGCCTGCCCCAACGCTCCAGACTGACGTCATGAGCCCAATTGCTAGTGACCCCGCCTTCGGAGAACATTGCCGAGTGTATGAGTAGTTATATCGTAGTTACAGCGCGACAAAAGTAGAAAGAAAAAACCGGCAGATCCCACGCACTTTGGGAATCGATGTAATGCGAAGCAGCCAGCAAGGAGCGAATCATGCTGTAGATAATATGCATGTCATTATTTACATGTTAGGACCTGTCATTTGTATTCGTTATACAGTCACGTCCCGCAAAACAAATTTTGGTGGATATCAAGCTAGCGAGCTGGACGGAAGCGCACCATGAGCGTGGCACGTAAATGGCATTGTAGATGACATGCATGCCAAGATTTTCATGTTGCCACCTGCCACTTACGTTCGCTTAATTTTTTTAGCTCCAATCGCAGCGAGACGCGAGACAAATCTGCCTCCTTTTCGCATGCGTTCGTATTCTCGCGCTTTACGCATCGTGCAGACGCCATCCGCGTTCCAGCGTTTAAATTGACGGACACTTTGTCAATTCCAAAGTGTGTTCCTCGAACGCCTGTGCCCACTGAGACGGGGTCGGTAAGAATGGAACGTGATGCGCGCTAAAGCTGTGCACGGGCTCCGGGTAGCCCGAAAGCCCGAGCCCGGCCCGGCCCGCGGGCCGGGCTCGGGTATGCGGACGTCTTCCCAACTCGGGCCCGGGCCGGGCTCGGGCTACTTATCTCGGGCATCGGGTGGGCCGATCCAGGTCCAAAGCCCGCATCAAACCAAAAAAATATAGACGTTGTGCCGGAATTGTTTTCTAGCACTTAGCGATGAGCACACAGATCACCTTTGTGATTATTTATCCATACAATCATCCTCCTGTCCTGCATCATAGATAATAAACTGCTGGAAGAACAAGGACTCTAATTATTCTAAGCTTGTTATGCTTGCGAAAAAGTTATTTGCGATTCCGGCTACCAGTGCGAGCAGCGAACGGAACTTTAGTTCGACAGGATATGTGATGTGCACTTCACTGAAGTCCGAATCACTGCGCAGCTTGTTATTTTTACAGAACTTGTAATCTGTGTATACACATTAACATATGTCGTTTGCATATGTTTAACCTTGATATGTTGAATAAAATGCAACATGATCAAAAAGTGATATCTTGTCTCCGCAGCAAACTTTCGTAGTGTCGGGCCGGACCGGGCCCAGGTTTGTGTTTTTGTACGTCGGCCGGGCCGGACGGGCTCGAAGTCCTTTGGGGTCGGGCTCGGGCGGGCCTGCGACGCAGTCAATGGGCCCGGGCCGGGCTCGGGCTTGAAAATTAGGCCCGTGCACAGCTCTAATGCGCGCGTCTCCCTCGTTGCATGATAGAGACGCTGGGCACAGCGACGCTACGCAAGCAAAGCGCGAGCGCTCTAGAGTTCCACGCGACCGGCGTCCGTTTGCGCGCCCCGGCGCTCACCTGGCACTGTGCTAGGGCGCGGCTGGACGTACGACCGGACGGATGGACATTAGCACGAGACATTAAAGGCTTTCGCCTTAAAGATTTGGTGTATATCAAGCTAGCGAAACGGCCATGAGAGTGTGATGTGGCATGCAAGTCATGTTGCACATGACATGTCATGATTTCCATATTGCCAGTGGTCATTTATGCTCGTCATACGGTCACGTCACTCAATACGAAATTTGGTGTATATCAAGCTATCGAAACGGCCACGAGCGTGCCGTGAGCGTGGCATGCAAGTCATGTTGCACATGACATGTCATGATTTCCATATTACCACTTGGCATTTATGTTCGTCATACAGTCACGTCACGCAATACCAAATTTGGTGTATATCAAGCTAGCGAAAGGGCCGTCAGCGCGCCATGAGCGTGGCATGTAAATCATGTTGTACATAATATGCAGGTCATGATTTTCATATTACCAACTGTCATTTATGTTGGTCATGGAGACATGTCTCATCGTGCCAATTTTTAGATATATGAAATTAAGAAAACGGCATCAGGAGCACTAAGGCCATGGCGTGCAAATCATACTTTTCATGACAAGGTAGTCATGATTTTCATGATATGACCAGTCATTCGTGTTTGTCATACAGTCATGTTATGCCATACCAATTTTGGTATAAATCACGTTAACGATACGGCCAGGAGAGCACAAAGTCGTAGGCGGCTAGATAGATAGATAGATAGATAGATAGATAGATAGATAGATAGATAGATAGATAGATAGATAGATAGATAGATAGATAGATAGATAGATAGATAGATAGATAGATAGATAGATAGATAGATAGATAGATAGATAGATACGCTCAAAGTCGCCGAAGTTCGCTAAGAAATGCTTCGCATTTAACGGCATGGACAGGAAAGATCGCTGGACTGTTTCTTTAGTCGCGGAGACTAAAGAAACAGCTGCCACGCTTGGGTCACTTGGACGGGGCCTACGAATTTTAAATATTTTAGGATTGTCGCTCCAAATAAAAGCACTGGTGTGGAGAGAAATAGTATTGTGGTTCCTGCGAATGCATCGAATATACTTTAATACCGCTACCGTAAAAAAACAAAAAAAAAACATTGTAGGTGTCGATATCGAGGGGGGCGGCTTCTCAGTGACGTATCATCGCAGTGTGACGTCACGGGGTGACAAAACTAGCAACGTTCTAGCGGCAGATCCGTCATTCATCCCCTCGTGGTGCACTTACACAACGACTAGTGAATTATCATTCAGTGACCCCGACAGTGATTTCTACGATTTAGACTGCATGCAGGACGCAGATTTCGCAAACTCAGTGGAACTGTGTTGACTCGTCGCAATAATATCCATTCTGGTGGGGCTGGCCTGTTGATGCTCAGCGACGAAAACTTTAAAATCTAAGTAAAATAAAATGCGTTTTGTTACTCTGGTGTCTGGAGAGCGTTAACACTGTACTGCACACCAAGGAAACTAAAAAGGTCCCTTTTACGTTGTCTCAAAATCGTGTCAGTGCTCCTTTAAGCAATATCCAACTATAATAGGGGATGGATGGATGGATGGATGCTATGAGCGTCCCCTTTATAACGGGGCGGTGACATGTCTGCCACCAGGTTCGAAAAAAACTGTCTTTTTTTTGTTGGCCTAATGCCTCATCTACAATGATTAAATCTATGTTATTATAGCAAAGAAAAATATAAATTCACGGTCCATCTCTCTGCCTCTTAAGGCAGAATGACCTTATTTTTCCCATTCTTCATTTTTTGTCCTTTATCTCTACTTTTCTGCCACCAGTACTCTAACCGTCTCTTACTTATTTCTATCGCGGACGTGTTCAGCTTTCCATTGTTGTCTCTAAAACCCAAGGCTTCATGTAGACTCGTGCCCACACGTATATCTGGGTGGATATCGCCACATTCAATCAGTACATGTTCCATCGTTTCCTTAGTTCCCCCCACAGCATGTACATTGTTCTTCTTCGTTACAGAATCTCGCTTTATAGCTACGCGTTCTAAGGCAACCCGACCTTGCTTCAAACAGTAAAGCGCTTCCCCTTGAATTATCATAAAACCTCTCCCTCTTCATTTTGTTTTTTCCCTTTCGGTAGTCACTGAGAGCCGGCTTCTTTTCCATCGCTGTCATCCAATAAGTCCTCTCCGCCTCTCTGACTTTTCGCTTAATGCTCCTTGTTGCCATGTCGCCCACACTGCTAGCCGTATATTTACTGGTGAGCCTCCTAGTTCTTTTTCTCCACTGCGTGTCGACGCTTTTTCTATACAAATACCTGAAAACCTTCCCTGCCCATCTACTCTCCTTCATTTTCCTCAGCCTCTCTTCAAATCTAATTTTGCTCTGAGCTTCCCCCACTTCAAAACCTGTCCATCCCATATCACCATTTACAGCCTCATTTGTCGTCTTCCCGTGAGCGCCCAACGCGAGGCGTCCCACAGTCCTTTGATTTACATCCATTCCTGATTGCACCTCTGACTTCATGCACACCACCGAGTTCCCAAATGTAAGCCCCGGAACCATCACACCCTTCCACAGCCCTCGAAGCACCTCGTACCTATTGTATGCCCATAACGCTCTGTGCTTCATGATTGCAGCATTCCTCTTTCCCTTTGTTACCGATGCTTTCTCTTGTACCTCCATATATCTATCCCCCCTCATTTACCCACACTCTGAGGTACTTGTACTCGCTTACCCTCGGTATTTCTTGGCCCTGTATTAAGACCGCATGGTCTTCGTGATCATTGAATACCATCAATCCACATTTTGTTGCACTAAAACCTAGTCCTAGAGTCTCGCCTTCCCTTCCGCATATATCTGCCAGCCGCTGTATTGGCCTCGAGGAGTTACGGAGTCGCCCTCTATCGGGCGCGCCTCGATTGCGTGCTAGGCAGGATACCGCCGCTCGCTCCCCATAAGATTTGCTGTCGGCGCTCTACAAAACACCTCACGGAAGCGCTCCAGGACATTTCTGTGCGTACTTTCGAAACGAAATATGTTCTTTACTGTCGAAACAATAATTTTCGACGAAAAGAAAGCACAACCTAGTTTACAGTCGCTGTCACTTCGCAGAAAACGGAGCGCCCGCTTCACGCGGTCACCGCGATGGAGACACAGCTGAACCGGCTTATTGCGTGAAATGTAGTCAGTCGCTGAGTGGAAACTTTGTCAAATATTTTGTTAGAGTAGACGCCAGTACACCTAAATGGAGCATAAGAGGAAGAAGCCTCGAGGCAGTGATCGCACGGGTTCGCGGAGACCGACGGAGCTTTTGCATGTATGAGCGTCTGCATGTATATGTTCGAACTGATGGTTTCGCTGTCGATACGAGCGTCTTTTGGCGCCGTGGCGTGAACTTTAGGCCACAAAATATGAGGATTTGTGAGTACACAAAAACCATTGTTGAGCGGACGCTATCAGAGCAGTTCCAAATTTTTTCTTGTTACAACTACGACTTCGGCGCGCCTATGGCAACTTGTGATGTCCCGTTCCGACGATTCAACGTCTTCTTTTTTTTTTTTTTTTTCAGTCAAAATTAATGTATGTTTCAATGCCATTTGACATGTTGCCTCGCACTGCATATAGATCGGTCGTCTAAGCGAGCCATTGCCGCTGCTCCTGTTATTTCAGTGTGTTTGTTTCGTTTGGTGGTCACAAAAATCGTGAGAAAATGCGATGTCTTTTTTAATATGTTGCTTAATTATCGTTCCCTTTGCATTCCACTGAACTTGCCGCTCTCTGCCATAAATAAATTCATAGACCAAAGCTTCACCACTTCGAGATTGCTGATGGAAGGAGAAGGGGTCTACGAGGTCATGTAATAGTATACAACGCCAAGGAAACGAATGAAAATACAGTAACGTTCGCTGCACTTGTTCTACAAACGTCGATGTCAGCAAGGACCGACCTGAACTTGAAATAGCGGTGAAAGAAAGAGAAGTTATTGCAGCAACCTGCAGCTGCAAAGCAGGGTAACAGCAACACCTAAAGAGTGAAATGCAAAATTTTAATGCCCATCATATTTGTCGAGTTGCCCAGCAATTAGGGAAGTATGTCGAGTCTAACGCCAACAGCGCGGCATCTTTTCCACATAATTAAATAAGGCCCCCAAAAAATGTGTGGGGTTGGATAGGCCCAACTTCAGTTTGAGAGTGGCACAAGTAAATTTGGGCTTTTTAGCACGTAGCGTTTGCGTCATGAGAATGCACGATTGACTGAAAGAATGTTATTGCCAACATAAATGCAGCACACATCAGCCGCAGCATTTGACTCGCTCGCATATGTACATCCACCAGCAAACGTCGCGTGTAGGTTATGAAGGTGAAAGCCTTCGATGCCTCATCAAAAGCGAAGGTTGACCGTCGGCATCCCGCCTCGTCGGCGTCGGCACGATTAATGCAAAAAAATCACCATCACGTGATGACGTCACCATATGTCGTAATCATGACGTCACAGATTGCCCAAATTTGTGAAGACGTCATGACGTCGACTTGACACCCCATAACGTGATGTCACATGATGACGTGTTCACACGACATGGTCGCTTTGCACAGCCTCCATGATCGGTGGGCCGATCACGGAGGCAGTGCAAAACCTCGTTTGGATCACAGTTTTTTTGAGCAGGGAGAGGAAAATCAATACATTGAATGACAAGAAGGAGAACAAGGTGGCTTTCGCCTTCCGGTCATCTGAGGGCAATGCAGAAGGAACCAGTGGCGTAGCCAAGGGGGGGGTTGGGGGGGGGTTCAAACCCCCCCGAAATTTTTCAGTTTTACTTGCGTATATATGGACGCACACATACAAACGCACGCACGAACATATATAAAGTATGTTTGAACCCCCCCCCCCCTTCGAAAAAAAATTCTGGCTACGCTACTGGAAGGAACCTTGCAAGTTTTTAAATCCAACGTATCTAAATAATCACTCAAGTATCTGCAGCCCATATTGTAGACGCTGAGCACGGGGCCGACGATCAGGAGGTCGCACAGGAACGTTCTGAGATGGTATTGCAGGATGCAAAAGGCAGCGCCTTTTCCATCCTGTGGTAGATAAGCACCATTAGCCGGCGGGAAGCGCGTGCGGACGACCGTCGCAGTGCGCACTTTCTGCTACTCAACATCACAGCCCCGACGCAGTAGCGAAAATCGTCGTCGCGGCAGTGCTTGTTGAACACATGACTCGTAGCCGATCGCTGCTTGCCGGTTCTTAGCACCACAACCCACTCTTCACGCAGTTTCTTGACCCACGGGCACCGGTGGAGGCTTATACCGGACTTCGTTGCGTACGTCCGGCACTACGGCACCGAGCCGTAAGAGCAGCATGTTCATCGCGTTCGGAGGCAGCCATTTCTGTTACAATGGGTTAAGTTGGGTTCAAAATGCGAGAAAACCTCCGTATTCGTACCGACCGCAGCGCAGGTGGAGCTTGAAACTCATTTACAAAGCACGCGGCAACGCTCCGCAAGCAGCCGACGCGGCCGCCGAGACCGCGTGATCCTGCCAAGCACGTCACGCCGACGGTGGCGCCGGCGTTTCCAGTGGTGGCCCTCGAGGCCAATATCATCTTGACTGTCCGCAAATAAGACAATATCGTCAGCGTAAAATAGACCTGGAAGCTTCTGCTCAACCATCGCGCCGGCCTGTTTGTGTGACAAATTAAATCCAATGTTGCTACCTTCTAACGCTTTTTCCATCCTCACCATGTATAGCATGAACAACAGCGGGGACAAAGGACATCCCTGTCTCAGCTCCTTGCTAATGTCAACGCTGTCCTTGCTGCTTATTCCTTCCCATTCTACACAAACTGTATTTTCTCGGTATATTTCCCTCAAAAGCTGTATACAGTCGTCACCTATGCCCACTTCCTTCAATATACTCAAAATGTATAGCGCCATCTGTCGACGATCCCGTAATCTCGATCCGCCATGTTTTGTTGGGCACGAAAACGAAACCACATCGCAGCATTTATGGTGCTAGTTGCTGATTGTTTATCTTCGTTCTGCGATGACCTCCCGATGCTTCGTGCTCTATTAAGGCAACGAGGGAGTCCTGACAATGCAGGGAACATGCTAGGACTAACTTTAATCGAATTGATCAGTTACATGAACGAAGAAAAGAACGCGAACTTGTTTCGCGAACTTGCTTCGAACAAGATCGGCACCTTCAGAAGTGACCGACGAGCGCAGAGGCGCTCTACAACCTCAGTTCTCATTTCTCCGTGCAATTTAATTTTTTGACAGCGACATAGCTAGACTTACAGAACAATATAGCACGATATGTACATTTTAAAACAGACGGCCGACATCGCACACGTGTGAGAGAGCATGGTTGATCAACATAGCTCGTCGGTGTTGCAGATCGACGAAAGCTAAGACTTACACGTGTATAAGCAGTGCCGCAGGCGCTGCTGCGTGCGTCCACGATAAATCAGTGCCTCAACACGAGACCCGATCGCAAAGATTCACACAGCCACCGCTTTGCAAGCTTCGCAAGGCAGTGTGCGCCCACCGTCTGTGGGCCGAACTACATAGTCCGCGCGTCTCGCACGCCGCTTCTGCCATTCGCTTTGCACCCTCCACTTTTCTTTTTAAATGCGAAGCATTTCTTAGCGAACTTCGGCGACTTTGAGCGTATCTATCTATCTATCTATCTATCTATCTATCTATCTATCTATCTATCTATCTATCTATCTATCTATCTATCTATCTATCTATCTATCTATCTATCTATCTATCTATCTATCTATCTATCTATCTATCTATCTATCTATCTATCTATCTATCTATCTATCTATTTAGCCGCCTACGACTTTGCGCTCTCCTGGCCGTATCGTTAATGGGATTTATACCAAAATTGGTATGGAATAACATGACTGTATGACAAACAGGAGTGAGTGGTCATATGATGAAAATCATGATAACTTTTCATGAAAACTATGATTTACACGCCATGGCCATAGTGCTCCTGAGGCCGTTTTCTTAACTTGATATATCCAAAAATTCGTACGATGAGACATTTCTGCATGAGCAACATAAATGACAGGTGGTAATATGAAAATCCTGATCTGCATGTCATGTACAACATGATTTACATGCCACGCTCGTGGCGCGCTGACGGCCGTTTCGCTAGCTTGATGTACACTGCCGTCCTTTATGAAAGGGAACACGCGAGCGCGTGGCCGGCGCGCTGCGGCGGCTGCCTACAGCACCATCATCCGATATCTGAACAAAGCACGTCCGCTTTCGGCGTCATCTATTGACAAACAAAATAACGAGTCATGGCTGTTGGACAAGCGCGCTAGATTACGCTCCCGCTCCGATATCGCAACAGGCGATGCCGCCAAAAGCGAACGCGTTTTCTTTAGCTGTCGGTTGGTGGTGCTGTAGGCAGCCGCCGCAGTGCGCCGTCCACGCGCTCGCGTGTTCCCCTTTCATAAAGGACGACAGTTTACACCAAATTTGGCATCGCGTGAAGTGACGGTATGACGAACACAAATGGCAGGCCCTAACATGTAAATAGGGACATGAATATTATGTACAGCATGATTTGCTCGTTGCTGGCTGCTTCGTATCACATCGTTTCCCACAGTGCGTGGGATCTGCAGGTTTTTTTTTTCAGAGAGGCCAAGGAATATGAGAGAGAGTAGATGGGCAAAGAAGGTGTTCCGTTATTCAGAGAGGCCAAGGAATATGAGAGAGAGTAGATGGGCAAAGAAGGTGTTCCGTTATTTGTATAGGAAGAGCGTTGACACACGCTGGAGAAAAAGAACTAGGAGGCTTGCTAGCAAATATACGGCTGGCAGTGGTGGTATGGCAACAAAGAGCGTGAAACGAAAAGTCAGAGAGGCGGAGAGGATCTACTGGATGGCAGCGATGGTGAAAGAACCGGCTCTTTATGATAATTCAAGGGGAAGCCCTTCACTGTTTGAAGCGAGATCGGGTTGCCTTAGAACGCGTAGTTATAAAGCGAGATTTAGTGAAGAAGAAGAAGAACAATGCATATGCTCTGGGCAAGACAAGGAAACGACGGAGCATGTTATGATTGAATGCGGAGATAAACACGCGCACGATAGAAATAATAGACGGTTAAAGTATTGGTGGCACAAAGCTGGAGAGAAAGGACTAAAATAAACTGTGGCAAAAATAAGGACATTTTGCCGTAAAGGGCAGAGAACTGGGCTATGAATTTTGCGTTTTTTTCCTATAGTAAGATACACTCTACACTCTAAGAAAAAGTCCAGTATTTTGGGAGTATTTCTGCTACACAACAATAATCGTCATCTGGCTTGCTTACGTTTCCTCTCTTGAAAACCAGGCTCTCTACACATTCCTATCAAGAATGCTATGTCACGCCGATAACGCGCGCGTCGTTCGTGACCGGGAAGTGCCGGGACGGCGGTGATAACGCCAGGAAAGTACGCGGGGTAGATGACGATTATAGTTGTGTAGCAAAAAGACACCCTTTTTACCATTATTTCTTAGAGTGTAGTGTTAATCGAAATAGACAATTAAGGCATTAGGCCAATTAAAAAAAAAAGACGAAAACATTTTTTTTCTTTATTTGGCGAGCCTGGTGGCACACTTGTCACCACCCCGTTATAAAGGGGACGATCATAGCATCCATCCAGCCATCCATCCATCCATCCATCCTCTGGGTAGATCATCGTACTCATTTTTCCGCTGATCGCGGGCACTTTTATGCTGTTTGCAAATACACGCGGCGCGCGATAATGCACGCCTCCGTGGCATGCGAAAGCAAAGAGCACGATGTTTTAAAAAGATGTCAATGAACGCACACGTGTAGCGTTCAAGAAAGCCAGAACGACAACACTAAATCCGTGCGATAGATTACGACCACAAGGCATTATAAACAACCAGTGCGTATTAAAACAGCATTACTCGGGACGCTCTCTCCGTATACAGTCGAAACACGCGATCAGAATGATTTGGTTTGCGGCGCACCGCTCATGCACATGTCCATGCCTTGTTCATTTAAAAAACTACGACACACACTATTGCGAAGGGTGTAGAGATACCTGGGGCTAAAGAAATGAGTCGACGAATGCAGCACAGCGTTGCAAAGGTCGCGCCGAAAAAACGTGGTTTCCATATATGACGCGTGTTATTACAATTGCAGTGGGAAATGCAATGGACATGTATTGCTGCGCAAGGTCATCTGAGAAGTTTGAGAGTTGCGTCTCCTCTGCAATGAACACTTTTCTTCAACGCCTACCTCAGATCAGAAGCACACGCCACTAGAGAAAGGCAGTTCGGCGTTGCGAAGCGATGCGCCTCGTGCAGCTGCCGTCCGGATGATGAGTTTTGAAGCGCGCAGAGCTCCGACATTGCGTTCTCGGCGATCTGTGGCAGCGCAGTGGGGTTCACTGACCGTTCGGAGCTGGATGACGAAAGAAAGGGCCGATTTTTCTCGGTCCGAAAGCTTCGCCAACGACAGCGGCTCAGCCTCCCCATGGCCTCTCCTTATGGAGACGCTAGCAGACGATTCCGCGATGGTGCCCAACAAAAAATGGCGGACGCGCCCAGTGTTACCAGATCACTAAGCATGATGAATATCCCCTATTAGTGCAAGCTGCGCTATTTTTTTTTTTTACCAGACGTATTTTATCATCATCCTGTGCCTGTCACAAAACTTTTCGCTAAAAGAGAGCTCGTAAATACTTCTAAAGCCCTCATTATCGCGGCCTCCACTCTTTTCAGAATTAGTTTCAAATGACTTGTGGCTACTGAATTTCGTGAAGTCTGTGGGCTGCCCCGGAGCTCAGGAAGTAATTAGCTCTTCAAGAAGGACTCTGGTGAAACAAATTTGCGCGTGCAGTCTTCTTCTCCACCATCATCATCATCATCATCATCATCAGCCTAACTACCCCTACTGCAGGGCAGAAACCTCTCTCATGTCCCGCCAATCAACCCGGTCCTGTGCTTGCTGCCGCCACGTTATACCCACAAACTTCTTAATCTCACCTACCCGCATAACTTTCTGCCTCGACCTCGCGCGCTTGTCCTCTCTTGAAATCCAATCAGTTACTCTTAATGACCAGCAGTTATCTTGCCTACGCATCGCATGCTGTGACCATGCCCATTTATTCTTCTTGATTTCAACTAAGATGTCTTTAACACCCGTTTGTTTCCCTGACCCACACTGCTCTCCTCTTGTCTTGTCCCTGGAGGTTACACCTATCATTTCCCTTTACATTGGTCGCTGCGTCATCCTCAATTTAATTTGAACGCACTTTGTAAGCCTCCAGGTTTCTGCTCCGTAGGTAAGTACCGGTAAGATGGAGCTGTTATGTACTTTCCTCATGAGGGATAGTGGTAAACTACCACTCATGATTCATGAATACGTCTACTTATGACAGGTATAGTAACCACGTAGCCGAACTGGGGGGACTAATGTAACTGGAAGAATACTTCTGAAGGAAAAAAAGAAATTGTAGCGCAAAGCAGCACACGGACAGACAAAGAGCACGGGACTGACGCTAACTTCCAACTATGTTTATTGAAGAAACGTTCGTTTCTTCAATAAAGAAGAATAAGGAAGGTGGGGAGCACATTCAGCAAGTGCGTGCAGTAAATGTCCTCAAAACAAAAGGAAATCGCGTGGACTGAAGATTTTCTTCTAATTACTGTCCGCGGGTTGGCGCCCTACCACACACGAGCGAGCAAGAAACACCGTGAGCTCGAAGGGTCACGTTCGATTCCCGCCCTCCGCGGCAGCATTTCGAAAGGGGCGCAATGCAAAGAGCGCCCATGGGCTTAGATTTAGGTGCACGATAAAGAACACCAAAGGGTCAAAATTAGTCCGGGCCCCTTACTACGGCGTTCCTCAAAATCATCTCGAGGCGTTGCCACCTAAACACAATCAGTTATTAAAGGGCGAGTAAACAACCTCATGGTCCAAAATTTCTATTGTAGAAATAACTGCGCACTTGTACAGTGTGAACATGCTGCCGCAAGAACTTTGCGAGTAAGTGCTGTATTAAGGAAGTTACAGGGTAGAGAACGGCCCGCGTTGGCTGGTTTCGGTTTCTCGCTCACCCTTCCCACCCTTTTCTCGCGGCGGAGAGGGGTAAGCGTAGCCCTTGGTCGCGACTAAGCCCACTCCGTCAACGTAACAGGACGTAAGCGATTACGTCATTGGCACGGCGAGGCAATGGTGAGGTATTCCCCGAGCGGTAAGTAGCGAGACGCCTCTTCATCTCGAAGATGAAGAGGCGTTCTGGCAATACCGCCTGACCCGGTAGTCTCGGTCTCTGCGTAACGGCAGAGGGCAAAAGGAAAATGAAAATGCGGACTGCGCGGCCAAAACCGCCAAAACTGCATCACCGCAGGGACAAGGCGCCGTTTCGTAGTGTAAAGGACCAATCAACAAGCTCAGTGGCGCGCGATGTTGTCCATGGGCAAGATTTCGTCACTGCGCCTGCAAGGAGGATTGGTCGGTCGTAGGAAAGAGGTGCGGGAATAGTTTTTCGAAATGAAGGGTCTGCGCGGCGCGCGGCGCTGTAGTATTCGCAAAATGTGATCGCCGTGGTCTGCGGCACGAATTAGCGAGCTTGTTTGAGGGGTATGAAAAAAAAATCCGGAGCATGTTTACGGGATCTTTAAGAACGACCGTTGTGTCATTGTTATCAAAACCGTGTGTGATAACATAGCCGGTAATGTCACGCGGCCTTTCCGTGCGCAGCACTTTTGGAGGCCCGGCTTGTCATTCACCGTCTCACGTCGCATGGTCACGCAGGGGTCAATACAGCCCTATAACAAAGCGAACAATGCTTAAAACCAGTGTCAAATAAACTGACACGGTCTAAAAAAATATAAACTACAGGAATATCCGCGAATTAATAGCAATAATTGACCGAAAATCGCGAAAAACGCTTCTGAAGCAAGCGGCTGATACCTGCGCCACGCAAGAGAGGGCGCCACCACCTCGGCAAGCGCGCGATCGCCGATGCGCTGGGAAATGACGGGGGGAACCACTGGGTTGCCCGTGCTACGCAGTTCCTCAGGTTTCACGGTAGCGGAGCTGCATTATGCGCAGAATCCAGAACTAAACCAAACATATACAAGAATGACATTTTTTTTTCATGGCCCGACTTAAACGTTAGACCCAATGCTCAGCTTCATCTAAAAGACTTCGAAAGGCAAATGTACTACCTCGGTAAGACTCCCTCGATGACAGTCAAAGTCATTCTTTCCGATACGATGCAGTCATATGGCTCGCCGTTCGATGTTTGATTTGCTTTGTAGGACAACAAAAAAAAAATTACACCATCTTCCCAAAGGGAACCCTGATGGGATGCGAAGCAGCACCGTTGCGCACGGGTCGCGGCACGGGTTGAACGGCGCTAACGCGGGTGCTGCGGTGAGCGCTGGAAGATTCGTTTGAAGCGATGGCTGGCGTAGGTCTTGTCGTTTCCTCAGAGTGGACACGGGCGCTGGACCGGAGCTGGCGCGCGTTTCGCCTTGACTACCACGGCCTTGTGATCGGTGAAGTGCACGCTGAGAGGTTCCTGCAGACATTCGACGTCGAAGTTGGCAAAGACCAGATCGATGCACGTTCCCTTATCGTGGTGGGTAGTTTCCGTTCCACCGACACGCACTTCAGCGAGTGCACGTCACGCATGTAATCGACGAGCCATTCTCCTCCTCCTCCGCTGACGTCAACGTTGAAGTCTCCCGCGGCTATAAGAGGCGCGCGTCGACACGCCTCGCCGCAATCAGTCAGCGTCTCCTCGAGACAGCGCTCGAGGCGAGCGCGCGACAGGCGAGGGGAGAGAGTGACGTCCCGCTCCCCTCGCAGTGCGCGCTGCTGCGGCGTGACCTACTTGGCACCGCTCCAACACCTGCGGCGAGGGGAGCCAACACCACCTACACCTCGCGACAACTTTCTGTGGCAGCACAGCCAAAGCTACGAAGCCGAATCACGCACCTTTTTACTACGCGTCTGCATGTAGTCCGCGAACGCTAACTTTTATATACCACGTAGCATAAAAGGAAACATAAAAACAAAAGATGTAGTTATTATGCTCAAGATCCTTCGCATAGTTATCAAGAAAGCTTATTCCGTGCGGGAGTTTCGTTTTTTGCTGTTTCTAGTTTTCTGGTTTTCTGATGTCATTTCACCTTTTTCCTGCCCCAGTAAACAACGATGGCGTCGTTCGGTTGCAACAAGTTCACATCATGGCTTGTGAGCGAGGATGAGTGCGCGTTCGCTAGGTGATTTGTATTCATCGAGCAGAAGGAAAAGAAGACAGCTGTGCGTCGTCAAATATTTTGTTCCCCGCATATGCTATCACGGAGAAAGAAGTTGTGTGTAAGTGATACCGTCAGCGCAAGTGGGTTTCTCATCGCGATAGCCGCCTTGAAAGTGACACCGGCGACCTGTCAATCGTCAGCAAGACCAGCTGCTTGAAAGCCATATTACGATTGGAAACTGTACGCAAAAACAATGACCCTTTTCATAAATTGCGTTCCATACGTGGCCGGTATTTCGGTTGCCTGATATTAGTGGTACAATAACGCTAAAGATCGCGTACTTTAACACTGTACCCATCGGCGTCTACGGCGGGAAAGGTTCTTGGCGCTTTGACACGACAGCGATATTGGAGGATAAAATCACCAGTGAGAAGTTTCGCCTGGGCAACAGGCGCGTTCACGTCTATTATGCGGCTAACTACCAAAAACAGCGTTCTTGGCCGAGTAAGGAGTGCGTTTCACCCGCTTGGATTTGCCATGATCGTGGATTTACGAACGTGAGATGCCCGCCTGTGACCAGTAGTGGCCAAGATATCTGCGACCCATCGATGACTTCGTGTCCACAAACAAATTAACGTGAGCGTCTCCAGAAAGTTGTTGCGTCTCCAAAAGAAGGAAAACGACGATACCGACCCTGTATTCACCGCGTTGAATTTCCTATCACACAGTTCCTGCTCGGCCGTGCGCCTTCCCCCCCCCCCCCCCCCCTTTTTTTTTCAAAAATAAATCTGACCGCTTCAGTAAAGCTGCTTCCTGTGTTCCTTAGCAATAAAGAATATTTTATTGCTTTGAAAAAAAATGCAAGCAAGCAAATGCAAGCATTACTGTATGGTGCGCTCTTTACACGCGGGCTTGAACCGCTCGCACATTAGCTATGCTCGAATTCGCAGAAGAACACAGCAATGATTCCACGTATTTTTCCTTCACTGCTGCGTTTATAAGTATCTCAAGGCATGTCATAGCTTTCGATTAAAGCTACATATAACCTATCTTTTAATACACTATTTCAAAAATAACATCATAAACCTTGGATGTTCGTGCGAAAACGCACATGTTGGATGCGCTTCTGAAACCGAAACCGAAATCGCCCGCAAACGGACTACTTGGCGTAGTAACACATGTGCAGAAGCTCCGCCCACGTAGCTTTGGCTGTGCTGCCACAGAAAGTTGTCGCGAGGTATAGACTAACTCAAGGGCTCCGCGCGCTGCCGTGACGTCACGCACACGGGATGGGCCTGGAAATTGGGCTTCACCTCGTGCGGTGTTTTCCGGCAGGTTTTGGGCGCGCTCGTTGTGTTTTGCCCGGTCGCGGCGGCCGCATTTCGATGCAGGCAAAATGCTAAAAGCCCGTGTGCTTCGATTTAGGTTCACGTTAAAGAACCGCAGAGGGCGCAGAATTCCGGAGCCCTCCGATACGGCTTTCCTGATAAATATATTGCTCGTTTTGGTCGTAAAGCACCAATAGTTAATACTACCGTTTCAGTCACATAAGGATAAGAATTAGGACTATTATTACAAAATAGTTCGTGGAAACACTAAAAAAATACTTTATGACTGCGCCTATGCATATATTCTTGTGCCCGCGAAGACCGCTACGAATGTGAAAACCTTGCAAACACAAGTAAATCTGTTTTTGCCTTACATTACATTTAAAGCAAAGTAAAACACATAACTTATTGACAATGGAAAGGGAATAAATCCAGGAAGGAATGGGTACACGTTTTCAATAAATAAGTGATTTATTACAAAAGATGACAAAGATGGAGAAAAAATAAATGGAGCATCCCAGCTAGATGAAATAATGTTCTGCAAATCTACCAGCACGAATGAACATAGTTTACATCACACAAATACTTCTTTTTTTTATTTACAGTACTATAAGCTCTTGCAGGCTGTTACAGGAATGGGAAAGGACATATGCAAAGTAGTTTCAAACCTTGGTAAAAAGAGGTTCAGGTGATTTATAATCAACAAATACACTTCACTTGAGTTGTTCAATACAATAATTCTAACTGGGCAGAATGAAAAACCTGAATACATTCAAATTTCAAACAGTTCAAACAACAAGAAAACATGATCACAATACATATTTATGTCCAAAGTCACTTTTCATTTCTGCAGAGTTTGCAGCTTTCGACTTTCTTTTGTAATAGTTGGGTTGTCGTTTGGCGTTTGGAGCTCTCGCTTTCCTTTCGGAATAGTCAGTTCGTTGTTTGTTGTTTTGCACAAATTGTTGAGCAGTGTATTTGCCGCTGCACTCAAGACATGATGCATTACTTCCGGTGGGGAATGACCTGAGTCACAGAAGTCAAGGGCCTCAAAATTATTGAGTGCATGAGACACAAGTGTTACGAGTGCCTCCTTTTGGTTGGTCAGTGCAAGAAATTGCGAAGCATACTGATCGCCTCTCAGCTTATCGAGGATAATTTCTGTGAAGAGCACTGCATTAACTACTACAGCTTGTGGGAACTTGAGTCCACCCCTTGACATACCTGAAATGAGTACGTTTTCATCCCGGTCCAGATCTGTGTTTTCCAACACAAGGTTTTCCTTACAAAACGCACACATCAACTTCTTCAGTGCAACATGTGCACAATATCCTGCAACGTAAGTCACAGCAGGCATCCGTGAAGCTTTTTTCTCGATGTCTGCATTAGTAACTTTAACATGAAACTGTTCATGAAGGGAATCAGGAGTTGCCTTTGAGACAGGTCGAGCTATGACCTCGAAGTGAGGAAGATCAAGCACTTTTTGCAGCCTCAGCTTGCTCTCAGACTCATAAATTTGTCGAACAGAGACATGGTACTGGGAACCACTCAGTTGGCGATACTTTCCAAACCGTTCTTCAAGAGAATCGGTTTGAAATTTCCCAAGCAACACATATGTAAACCCAAGTTCCTGTAAACAGTACAGGGAAATTTCACGCAGAGCATGACTCGTGTGGCCAAGAGCCATGTGAGTCTCTGGCGTGAGATACCCAGTGTAGGGTAGCATACCGGTCCCTCTAGACTGGTTAACATCCCTGCCTTTCCTTTCTCTCCTGTTCCTCCTCCTCCCATCTGGGGGCAGGATGCGGAAGTTATTGGGTACTGCATGTCATCTCGCAGGCGTACACCTTTCCTTGGTGTTTTGACATTCACTATCCTCCACCAAGTTAGGATTGTGGCTATAAAATCAGCAGTTCCTTTTGCATGTTGTATGGTCGTAGAGTTGAGTGCAGCTACAGTTGACTCATTAAAAATTCGCAGTACAAGTTTCACATTTTGCCGTTCCATATTAGATGGGTCCAGTGCCTTCAAAGACAAAGTAGGTGCTATCTTTAATAGCTCATTTTTCTCTGCATCATGTAACTCACGCAATGCTTTAAATGATGCTGTGAGGATAGCTGGCTTGGGGTCACTGCTGTTTATGTCAGGATAGTATATGCATTTTCCAACGTTCCGTTGGTTCAGCCAATTATTTCTTACAGACTTCAACACGTGAACAGTGTCTAAAATGAAAAATAGTGGCCGAGACGGATCAGCTGGATGCTGATATACAATGCTTTGCTTAGGAGGGCTAGCGAAAAACTTCATTGCTTTCCGATTTATTGAGTTGTTGTCCGAGACAACTGCTATAACTCTGAATCCAATTAACTCTAGGTCAGTGATTAGTTTCCTTAAGAATTCGTGCAAAGTGTTTGCATCGATCTGGGCCACTGGCATAATATGAACAACATCTTTGTGATTTGACAGAAGGCTCTGCACCATAAAAACATGAGCTGTTTTAGCTGGAGAAGAATTGTTCGCAGCGGCCCCTGCGATAAAACCACCTTTGTAGTCAAAGTATGCTTTTAAATGGATCTCATCCATCATCAAAGTCACAGTTCGTTCGTGCTCTTTCATCGCATTCAAGATCGACTTTGCATAGTTAAGGAAACAAGAGTCGTTCTGCTCTAAGGCAGGGCTCACTTGATATGATGAACAGAGTCGTCTTATGGTAACAGGGTGGGGCAATTTCACTTTCATAGAGCTTCGAATGAAGTTATAAGCATGCGGTGATATAGTAAACAGCAGTCCTGCAAAAACAAGCATCTCTGGAGAGTAGCGTGAAGAATTTTTCAAAATGAGCTCCACTTGACTGCTTACAAATTTGAGTACTTCCAAATGCCATCCATGAAATTCTTGCAACTGGTACTCACTGCACACATCCTCCAGCAGCATCAACACAATTTTCGGAAGACGGTGAGCTTTCTGGTTGTCATCAGATGAGTGGCTAACGTGTAGCTGCTCCACAGACTGCAATACTTCATTTAGTTGCCTGAGGTCTTGCAAATGTGAAGGCACATTGACACTGGGAAGGTTCTCGATGTGGGCTTCTCCGATAAACACATCAATTCACAGGTCGACTGACACAGCCACCGAACTACGCACAGCGGGTGCACGTTGAAGTGCTAGATCCAAAAACACAACCTTTGACTCCTTGATGATCACACTCCAGAAGTCCGACACCGAAAAGTTTGACAGAGCACGACAAAACTCCTCGAAACTGCCGACTTTGTTCTTCCGATTTTCTTCTTCTTGTGCGGCTACAGATAGCTCAATAGCTGCTCGTAACGATGCTGCTTCTAGTCGGACTTTCTTTTCTTCTGGAGCCTCTCGAGCGGACGGTGTAGGACGTGACATATACTTGGGGCAGTTGGCGAACACGCTGGGGACTGCAGTTTCTTTAAGGCGAACACGCTCCAGAGGCACTTCGATCACCTTGCCGGTCTGCGCGTCCGTGTATGTTGCCGTTCTGACGAAGTCTGTAGGAGCAAAATGCTTCTCGCAGAGCTGAAAAAGAAAACATGATTCTATAGACGCATAATACATGAAAAGGTCGAAGCGAGTACGAACACAGACCACGTTGATCACTAAAAACGAGAGCTAGATAGAGCTAGGGCGCTGCAGATACAGAACAAACATTGTGGTAAAATATTAATTGCACGTTAGAAATGCACTTAGCGTAACAATAAAATTGACGCTTACCACTGTATGTTTAGAAGGCGTAAAATGTTCACGAGAAACAGCCTTTGTCCACGCCGCTCTCCGCTGCGGGTCACTGGGGAACCTGTAGACCCGTACACTTGCACACTTCGCATCATAGTTAGACTTGCAATTCGGAGCACAACAAGTGCCAGGCATTCTGAAGTGTGGCCGCACACTGTTCCTATCGCGAAGAGCAACGTCCCCTCATAATTGACAACAGAAATCGCTCAAAACAATGCGCCAACACGGCAACATTCACCACATGTCATGTTCTCCACACAGATCGTGACACAGTGTTGCCAACGCCCCATATCGTTCGACAAAAGGAGTAAACCTTCCGATAAAGTTTTTTTTTTCATTGCAAGAAACATTTATTCATTTGTGGTTTATAATAGAACACATAGCTAGTAAACATTATTGCGCACACATGTTGACTCGCCAGGAGAAAAGAACGAAGGAAAAAAACTTTTCTTTTTTACTCTGCAGATTTACGCAGACTAGCCAGGGCGGTCAAAGCCAATAATAAAGACACCGCTAGCCAAGCGAAAGGGATTTTGGGAAAGGAGGGATGAAACGGCACGCCGCCTCCTCGCCCCTTGCCGAATGACCCTCGTCGGCCGCCACCCCCGCCTCGGCCCATCCACGGCCGGACTAGACTCCCTCCTCCGCTCTCCCTTACGGCCTTCGCAATGCGCCGAGAGTGAAAGAACTTTTTCCTGACGAGTTGCTCAATGGCTCTCCGCATGAGGGCGCCACCACCTCACCGTATCCGCGGGCGCGTGGAGGCTGTACAGGCGCTCCCGCTGCGTTCTGCTGCTATCATTTTTCGAGTATCTCCTGCTCCGATTGGTGACATTCTTGCGTGCGCAACGTCCATACTTGTGAGCTGTTGCCCACGATATGAGTGTCGAGTAGACGACTAAGAAAGATCCATTTTTCTGAGTTTTGACCAGTTGTCCTATTCTCAAAAACATACGCAGCCAGTTGCTGGAACGCGAGCACAGGCATCATTACTGAAAAGTTTGTTCAGAAACTTTATGAATTCAAAATGGATAAAACCGTGATGTTGGCGAGAAACTACTAGGAAGCATGTTTACCCGTCGAACTTAGAAAATATGATCGCCCCCTCCCTCCCCTCTCGCTGTTCAGGTTCCCTGAACAGCGAGAGGGGCGAGTAAATAGGTGAAACGTACCAGCCCTTGCTGTTCACCACAAAAACAGTGGAGACGACAAGATTTCTTTTAGGGAAGGGAATTAATGTTTTGACGCGGAACTTTAACAGCGACCCAGTTGAAGCACGCTTCGGACGGCTTATTTCCAAGTGGGGAGATAACGTAGGTTTGATGGAAGGGTCGTTACAGTTGCTCTTTATGACATTGTCAAAGGCAAGGCCAGCCTTCTAAAACAGATGCATGTGACAGAAACTCAAGTTGAAGAGCTTGCGACAGCTGTACCTCAGGACGTAACACAGCTGGAGGACCTGAAAGGACATTTTTGGGGAGTCCAGCGCCGCCTCATCTACATACTTTGGTCTGATGTATGTTGGGGAATACATCGTAAAACTCAGTAGTGAGCATGGCTGTGATGTGTGAGCGACGATGGTGACGGCGATTAACGAAGGGGGCCCGCTTTTGTCCACTTCTGTTCACATTTGTTCTCTTTTTTGCAATTTTATTGCACAAAAAGAACAAAAGTGGAGTCCACTACCATGTCCTTGTTATTTTGAAAATCACCTTCCACGAACAAAAATTCACAAAGTGCTGCAAGTTCTCGTTACACGTTCAATAGTCACCCATGTTTAGCTTCCCAGAATATGTCGGCAATAGTCACAGAAGCCGCACAGCTGGTGTCATTGTTGACAAGTTTCTCAGACTACTTCTAGTAAACCACAACAAGATTGCAACGGAAAGAAGTAATAAACCAGTCACTCACGTGCATAAGTAATCTAGAAAGTATTTTAGTGTTGAATATGCATGACGTGAAGGTTGTCGCCACCAAAATGTACAAGAACACTCTGTATCGATCAAGAAATAAAGTTTGTACCGGTAAAATTTTATTTATTTTTTTTTTTGTAGAATCGCAGCATCCGCACCTCTCATAACCTCAGCTGCGTTTGCTGAGGCAATCATTTACCCTAACCTAAGTAACGGCAGGTGTTCAATAATTGTGAGTGTTGGCGCAACCTTCCTTTTTAATTTTTCCAGCGTCGTCTGCTACTGATGGCTTCAGGCAGAGGCCGAAAGCCGTAACATACACATCATATCAGCCTATGATGTTGACTACTGGCATCGAAAATAGAGATTAAACTTAAAAATTCCAGATAATATGCGTCCGATAGCCAGTCTTACGCACATATTCCTCGTATGCGGCCCGCCGGAGCGCGTCTGTGAAGGCGCTTTGCGGAGGCGGACGGTGAGCTAGCAGCGCCACCACAGAGCTGCGGCGGCAGGCGGCAGCGCCCGTCATTGCAAAGGCCGTAAGGAGGAGCGGAGGAGGGAGTCTAGTCCGGCCGTGGCCCATCCTACAGCTCCCATCCCTTAGCCGTGACGCAGCACTCGGGAAAGGAGGTTTTGCGCCGGCCTTGTAAGTTCTAGCACGGCCGGTCTAGAGGCGCTCGCTCGCTCCCTCCTTTTACGGCCTGAGCAGCCACCGCGAGTACAATGGAGTTCTTTCTATACAGTGACGACGGCGCTTTCCGCGTGAGGGCGTCGCGAGCCAACCTTTCAAAGCGCGTTTGGCCGCATACGCTTCGTCTTATAAAGTAGCTGTTGCCGGCCGCTTTCGCGTGCTAATTAATTTTTTCACTGATAGGAAGCGGTGAGAGTAGTAGAGGTACATGTGGGGATGGTCTGGCTTTCTCGGCATTCATGCATTCGGCAAATGGAGACGCACACGCAAGGCTACCAGAATTTTTTAAAGGCTCGACCAACTTATATTCAATGAATTCGAAAGTGCTTGAGGCCCAGATTTAGGTGCACGTTAAAGAACCCCATGTGGTTGAAATTTCTGGAGCCTCCACTACGGTGTCCGTCATAATCATATTGTAGGTTTGGCACTTTAAACCACAACAATTATTATTGTCACCTCATTATGCCGCAAACACATCAGTGAATGCAGATGAGGTGGAGTCACAAAGAAACATGCGCGAGGAACAAATTGCCATCGTTTTACGCAGTAAATCCTAACTTTTTGGTTGACAATGGTATGGACGGCATGCTGATGCATATATAACCGAGTGCGTCTTTTTGCTCAGTTTCTACAATGATACGTGAAATCTGATCCTTATGGCGAGCCACTCACTCGTGTGGTTGCTCATGTTGTTGTTTTCCTCTGTGTGGCTCATAGTTAATGCAGGAGATCGGCAGAGTAATGGGTGAATTTTCTCAATATTTTCCGTAGTGTAGCATTCGTAGAAGCTACAGTTCAAAATATCAATTCATCCCATTTCTCGGAGTTGCAGAAAATGAAAAACAAAAAAAACAGGCTTGGTTATAAACTCATCGATGCTTCCCCGAGCAACAGAAGAAGGTGCCTCAGTTCTTTATTTTTCCTCCTTGTCTCCGGCGTGCATTATTTCGCCTTGAGATTCTTCTCATGTGTTTACCTGCAAACCCATCTTCTTTTCCTTCTTATTTCTATGCTTCAGTGCCTGTCTTAGACTGTATCAGTACCTGCTATTTCATGTTATGTTTAGCTTGTGTTTTTCTATTTCGAACAGTTTATTATTATTATTATTATTATTATTATTATTATTATTATTATTATTATTATTATTATTATTATTATTCCTGCTACTGTGATTTTCACATGGAGATAAGTGCAAAAAACAGTGGCCGTCCCCGTTGACTTTCAACTTTTTGCAGTATTTATCTATTATGATGCCTTCCACAAAAAGTACAAATTTTATTATTTTCAAGTACCGCGACGGCCGGCGTGTGTATTTGAAATAAATGTTTTATAAAACATTTTTCTGTCAAAAAATAAATTTTACGTATTTTTTTCTGCCGATCGGTTATCACGCGGCTGAGCCTTCTGAGTGAAAACACACAATCGCACATGCGCTTCAAATAAAATATTCAGCCTCCTACTCATTTCTCGATGCTATAGAAAAAAAATGTTTTGTTATAACCACGACGATAATTTCCCGAGCAACATAAACGGCCATATCAGCGGCTTGTGCCTCGCCATGCGAAAAGTGGAACTCACCGGGGTTATCCCATATGCTTGCCACCATGTTCCCATCGCATTGGTACCATGGAGTGACTTCAAAAGGGACCACGGCAAGTTCGAAGCCGAGAATTCCCTGCGCGCGCTAGCCTCCGCAGCAGCCGGTGGCGGGTTGGCTCGTAGCGCCCCCGCCAAGCTGCGGCGATAGGTAGCAACAACCCCCCGTGCGCAGGCCGTAAAGGAAGGAGCGAGCGCGCGCCTCCAGACCGGCCGTGGTTCTAGGTGGTGTTGGGGGAGCGCGTTGCGGCGCGTTCGTACGCACGCACGGAGGGAAGGACAGCGTTACACAGCCTAGTCAAAGAGATGCTTCGCATCTAAAACATGTCTTCTTTTACAATGTCGGCATCGCCATGTGTGGCGAGCTTGCAAAAGGTAAAGAGCCGTGTTTAAAGTACAGCACACATGTGCGCCGGTGGTTGTACGCTCCATCACGGCACCGTTGTCTGGCAAAAGAAATTCGTGGGGAATCGTCGGAGGTTATTGGTCACATGTCGAGGCTGGTCCAGTAGGGAAGCAGAAAAGGGTGAGGAGGTGAAGAGAGAGGCAGAGGGCGGCGACGAGGTTCTACTTTCTTTTTAATACATTTTACTTTGCACTGACTCTCAGCTCTTGAAATAAGAGAATGAACAACTCTTCCCGAAACAAAAGAATTGGAATGCACCTCCAGTGACTTTTCTTTTTATGTATGTTCTTCGCCCCTGGGGTTGCCATAAAATCACCGTTCTACTTTTTGGAGCGTGGCGGTGGTCAGTTTGTGCTTTTGACATCACAGTGAGTAAAACCATCAGGTCTCTTGATTTGCGGCGACGTGGCAGCTTTACAGGTTGTATTT
>JALIZH010003510.1:0-20017 GCA_030522465.1 Rhipicephalus appendiculatus
GCCACACCTGTGTTTTTTTTTCTTTTTCATTTTCCGGCAGTGCTGCCGTGTGGGTCCACAAGCATAACTATATTTCCACTAACACCCACAATGCGCGACGATCATTCATTGCGCGACGATCACACTTTTATTCGTGCAAGTGCAAATCAGACGCTCACCTTTCCGTTTTTCAAGGCGTAAACCTTATACCGGTGTCACACGGGCACTTTTAATCGCGATCAACGCCGATCCGGATTAAGGACGATCCGGATTAGGTGCTGCTACACGGTCACATTTAATCGCGATCAGGCCCGATCGGGATCAAGACTATCGCGATCTGCGCATCGAGATCTGGCTCACAGATAGCGATTTTGCTGTCGTCTGCGCCGCCTGGCCGAGCTTGTTGAAAGCACAGTAAACAAGAAAATCAAGCATAGTTCAATGATAACACATTTAAAAAGCCAGATTTTTATAAAATAAACGAATCGTAAGCTGTTTAAATTGGAACAATCTCTGAAATTTCGCATATTTTAAGATTCGTATTGACCGCATGCAGTTATGGGAGAAGCAGACGATAAGCAGACGACCGTTGTCTTGCGCGCTTACTTCAACTGTCGCACCGTTGGAGGATTGGGGCTCCTTGAAGCAAATTGATTATGAGTGTTGCTAGCTTTTCGACCACGTCGCAGCGTAAGCGCACTTCGTGGTCGAATGAAGAGACCTGTACATTAATTGACCGCTGGCAGGAGCGACTGGTAGACTTGAGGCGCCAGAAGCGAAACTCTGGCGTGTACAACGAGATTGCCGCTTCGCTGCGACTGGACGGCTACGAGCGGGGGCCATCAGAAATCAAAGTGAAGATTAAGAATATCACACAGCAATACAGGTAAGTGCAACGAAATCTCTATCGAATCATGTATTTATGAAATTACTTTTGTAGTGGCACGCAAAGTTTTTCACGTTCGTGCGTTTCTTGCGCGAATAACAATGCAGAATGGGCCGGCAGGATTCCACGACGTATCGAAATGACCTGATACGCGAAAAGATTGCTTCAAAAACTGTTCCCCGATGTGCGATAGTGTCCTCAAATCATCTCTTGTTGCGATCGAACTTCCACCTTTGGCGATGTACGACCAGATTACCGGCCAATGCGGCAGCTGTGCTTATGGCATTGGCGAGCATCCAGCGTCTCTTCATTTCTTCGGTTTCCGCTCTTGCAACTTCTGTATCTAGGTCGATATTGGCAGATGTCATTAGAAGAGCAGCAATTCTGCGCTTTTCTGTGGCACTCATTTTGCTAGCGCAGCCAAAAATTCGCGGTGCCTGGCGCAAAAAAGCAGACGACAGAAAGCGCGACTGCCAGCGTTGCCAAGTGTCGATGATGCCTGACGTCACGAGCAGAAGTGCAACAAACTTAAACGTTTTTACAAAGCATGCGCTTGTAAACAACTTAACTACTACGTATAAAGAAAATGAGTTTCATAAAAAACTTGTAAATCGTGTTACACGCATTGTACAAGTTTTAGGGCAAGCTAACACCACGTGGTGCATTTCATCTGACCTAAGCTCGAACCGGATTAACTTGGGCCGTGTAGCAGCGGCCATAAAGTTGATCGCGATCAAGAAAACCGATCCGGATCGCCCTTATCGCGATTAAAAGTGCCCGTGTGACACCGGTATTATATACTTCACCAAACCATGCAACCAATCAGCCGAACAAGCGAGAAAAGTGACCGTCAGCGTCGACAGCATGAGTAGTAAAAAAAAAAAAATGCGATGACAACATATGAGACACCGGCCCTCTGTTAAAGCATGTCAAGGTAATAGGTAGCAAGTCGCAAGCATTTGAAAGTGATTTCGAGCAAACTGATCATAAGCGAAAGTAATTATGCGCTATTACATGTATGTAGAAAGTAATTTAATGTAATTAAGAACAGTTAGGTGTGAATTGAAACGAACTTAGACTATTTATTTTGAAATAAAAAGTGAATGAATTAGAACAAGTAAATCAAAATGAGTGATTTGGGAAGCCCTCGGTAATATAGCTACACAGGTAGGTTTTCGCCTTCGATTAGTCTTAGGCGAATTCTTTTAGGAAACACTGTGATTTTCTTGATTTACAACACAATTATTTTGTTCTTCACTGTAGGGCAACGAATCTGAAGAGACCCGAATAACCCCACTCTCTTTCTTCGACCTGCTGTCCTTGTTTATTTTTTTTTTTCATGCAGACATTTTTGCTACGTATATTATCTATGTATAGTGAAATATTTAAAAGACCACATTATCTGGGTCGTAGGGTGCTTATAGTCAACGTTTACAGCATTGTTTGGAAGGGCAGTGCTCTTTCTGGGATCGTGCACGCGTGGAGCAATCGAAATTTTGTAGGTCATGTCGATATCGAAACGCACGTTAGGCACTTATAAATGCGTACCATTGATTCATGGTACATAGGAAACGCAGAGGCAGCCTGCCACTGAACTTGTTATTCTCGAGCCCACAGTGTTGCAGCTCATTGGAGCGAAGTCGCAACGCTAATGGAAGGCTGGTGCATCACCCTGCTTCAGCTAAGTTGCTAATGTAGACCGTTGCCCTTGGGAATCAGACGTATACATCTAGAAAAGCAATGGATGGCGTAATCACACGTGAACCGCGTGAACGCTTACAATGAATTGTTTGTAGGAATCATGGTGCTTCTATTAGTAGTAAATGAACAAAGCGGTTTTATTACACGCCTGGACGAGAGAATGATGTAGCAGAGATCATATGCAAAGTCAAGGAGTTCCCTAAATGATCAGCCATGAATTAACTCCCATATAATCCCTGAATGATATTTATTTATCATATTTTATTATACGAGGCTTAGTCCGCAATGTTTGAAAATAATTTAGTATAATGTTATTCGGTTAAACCGTTTGACGCCGTAGCGTAAAAGTGTCAGTCAGTGGTTGTTAAAAAAAGGTGTGCCTTAGTTCAATGAGATAAAAATGAGACTTAATTGACACGAAAAATTATTTTAAACAAGTACTTTAATGAGAAAGGCATCGCAAATAGGGGTACTCAAACATTATCTGTGATGTTGTGCGCAACTTACGCTGCGTCAATACCAAAATCTCACTGTTTAATTTTAGTATTGCTAAATCAATGCATTGACGTAAACACCACAAGGCACAAACGCTAAAAACGGGAGATCGCAGAAAATAATTATCCTTTGTCTTATAGCTAGGCAGTCAGTTTCGCATACTAATCAAATAATTAAAATGACTTCATCAGCCAGTTTACAGCATTTTCATTAGTACTACGTAGTTGTTTTTAATAAAAGCATTTGTTTGGAATAAACAAAGTAAATCTCCCAACCGAAGCTAACGGGTTTTAAAACTTTCATCATTGTCCTTTTTGCAGGTAAGATTTCTTTTAATTAAAAAAAACGGACAACATGGAGTGCACTACTGGATTTATTTACATTTCAGACGTTTTGCGCAGACGTCGCAGCACTGCAGTCACCAAAAGCTGCAGCGGGTGAGTCAACAAAATGTACATTCTTTGACACTTACACTCGCGCTTGCAAGTGATGCGTTAAAATATTCTTTTTTTGCTAGAATAAAAAGTGTAGTGCTCCTATAAGAAACAAACACGTAAAAAACGTGAATTCAATGAGAGGGGTGTCGACTACCATTGTATTTGAACTTCTTCTTCATCTCCCCTTATTTCTACCCCTGTTCTTTCATGCGCTCAGCGCAGATCACTTCGAGTCGCTAAATTCCAATAAATTACTGAGAGAATCTTCACGAATTAAAATTCATGCCTATCGGAGCTACAAGAAAATTGATCTGAATCTCATAAAAATCTTTACGTTAGTACTGCTGTGTACTATTGCTGTGTACTATTTTGCTGTGTACTATTCTGTTAACCAAAAGCTTAGTAGTTGCTATACTGCAGCATACTGGGAACAATGTGCACTAGGTGTGCTTCGCGTAACGACGTTCCTCATTTTTAAAATTGAGCTTCGTTATATTTGAGACACCATGTATATTAACGCTGTTTTTACAACACAAATAACCATAGAGCCATCAATATTGGTATAGTAAAAGGCTTTAAAAACAATGGAGCAAGTACCTTCTCTACCGGAATTGCGCATCAAAATAACGATCCCTTTTTTAAATATGCGTACTTTTCCTAGCTACTTTAGTAAGTGGAAGCTCCAAAGAGATCTGTTGATCGAGAAGCTAACGAGACAAGAAAGGCAGACAGAGATACCGATCGTGGAAGTTCTTGGATATTTCTGGACGCACGCAAGGAATTATGTTTCCTGCATCTTATAGACAACTTTCGCTGCTGGCAAGCGCATTCCCTAATCCGATTGTAGAAGTATGCTATCAACGCCTTAGGATTATTTGTAGTGTTGCACTAGTTGTGCTTTTTCTCGCATATAAGCAACGAAAATAAAGGGCTCCTTCAGGTTTAGGAATTCAAAATACGTAACTACTCACGATATTAGTTTTTTTTCCTTGTGCAGGATTTTCCATGACACGAATCGTGCAAATACGCAGTGACATCTGAATACCAACGAAGCCTTCAATCGTTCCCCAAGTACCGGCCGCCTCGGCACCATTCAGCATCCAATTTCTACTGGCAGTTCGAGTGAGAGCACTGGGCCATGTCTGCTGTTCGGTCGTGTAATTATGCACGGTAACTTTCCTACCGCAGTGAGGAAAAGACCAGAGATAGAGCGATATAGTTAGTATTACTAATAGATTATGCACCATACTGGCTTAACATAAAATCTTACGGCAATGACATATCTCTAAAGAGACGACCACAACCCAAGGCTTATGTACCACAGAAACTGGGCAAGTCACGCTGCTCTCCACAGGTCGAGAGAGTACAGGTGCGGCAAATACCAGTGAAGATTTCTGAACAGGCCCAACCAATGAATGAGAGAGACTTTTATGAACCGTCGGGATTGATCCAGTAATTCTTTTTCTTTAATGGAAATGGGTCACAAAATCATGAGAGACCATTTTTTTTCTCTGAAGCCTAGTATTCGCATGCAAGAAAAATTATAGCGAACCTCCACTGAGTTGTCTAGGTGTACATATGCATTGGCGCGAGGTTGGGAAAGGCTTCCCACGCGGAAACGCCTGTGACGACGTATGTGGCACAATGTGTGGCATGACGTGTGGTATCACGCGTAGTGTGACGTCTTGACTACAACTGCTGTGTTAACGTTTGAAGTCACTCTCAGCAATTTCATTCAATATATTTTGTTAACCTAACATATGGCAATGTTATAAAAAATTTTGGGAAGCCTGGTGTTTTTACGCGCGGGGAAAAAAAACCTGAAATATGGGCATTATTGAACTTTGTGCTTTGTGAAAGAGGCGGTTTCTGACTCAGTGGAGACTTGTAATTTTTTTTAAAGAGGGTTAATTTTTTCTTCGCGACACCAAAATGGTTTTGTGGTCTTGGGGACTCGGACAACAAACTGTATTTTTTTCGACGAAATTACAGGGGGCCGGCGGACATGCACCAACGTTCTTACCTGAACACACTCATGGACACTCTCGGCTGATTTTCGCCGTCGCCGTCTGTCGACGCCGTCATGACCCGGATATGTATATGTATGTGTATATATAAAAAGGCATTAAGAAAAATATATCAGTAGAAAAAAATTCTACACCACCTGACCGGGGATTCTCACCACTGACCCCTCACTCACACAGCCACACGCCATCCTCATGCCAGCAATATAACAGCGAGCTATTCATAGGCACCATTTGCCGCTCGCGGTACGCAGGTCTCGGAACAGCTTGAGCGTGTTTTCTATAACGCAACGCTTTTGCAGTTTCTTTCAAATTGAAAACTGCCCTGGAGATGCGCCCGAAAAGGTGGCTCCCTTCTGTACCACTCATGATGCAGAAGGAAAAAAAAATTACACCATCTCCCGCTAAAGGGAACCATGCGTAGATGTGAAGAGGCGGGCGCTAACGCTTACACTAGCGGCGGCGTTGACGCTGGCGCTCATCGCAGCGTTGCGCAGGAGAGAAAACTGTGGAGGTGCCAAGCACGCATTGATGGAGCGGTGTTTCCTACTGGAACATGCCAATCGCTGCTAATGGGCAATGAAAGACAGACGACTCCGACTGGACACAGAGACCCGCAGTCCGCTTTAAGTGAACGCGCACGCTGCGAATTTTTATTGTTCAACAACGCACAGGAAAATCTCCCACCGGCACCACCTTGCAGGTCAAGATCCAGTGCCATATATACGGGGTGGCCAGTGAACGGTGTGTGCCGCGCGAGCAGTCGGTTTTTTCAACCAAGAAAGACGCTGCCTGCGTCGGCGTCGAGAGGTGAGAGAGGGGGGGAGCGTAGAAGAGGGGAGAGAGAGGGGGGGGACGCGCATGCGCAGTGGGAATGTGGACGCCGCGGGCAGGGATGCCTAGAGGAGAGAGGGGGGGGAGCGTAGGAGTTGAGAGAGAGGGGGGACGCGCATGCGCAGTGGGAGTATGGACGCCGCGGGCAGGGATGCCTAGAGGAGAGAGGGGGGGAACGTAGGAGGGGAGAGAGGAGGGGAGGCGCATGCTCAGTGAGGGTGTGGTTGCCGCGGGGAGGGATGCCTAGAGAAGAGAGAGGGGGGAGAGCAGGTATTTTTATTTTTATTTTTTTAAAGGGTTTGCGCATGCGCAGTAAGGGTGGTCACGCGGCACACCACTCCACCACCACCACCACCGGATTAAGCTTCGCCAAAAGATGCTTCACATCTAAAAGAACAGCGGGCACACTTTGCGTCAGACGCCACCGCGTGTAAGGAGACGCAGAAGTATAGTGCACTCTACGCAGAGGGGTCATTCTACGTGCAGCAGTTTCAAAGAAAAAAGAAGTATCAAACAGCGTCGAAAAGTCATATAACCATATAATCAATCCTTGGCCAATCCCCCTGAGTGGGTATGAGCCACGTCAGAGGCAATAACAACAACAGCGTCGGCGTCTGCATTGTGGACACTCGCAGCGCGTTGCTCAAATAAAATGGAAGGACACTTTGCGCATTTTAAAGTGTGTACGGTGAAAGCGTGTGTATTTGAACTGGTATAGCGCATTTTGGTAAATAAAAACAGGCCGAGCAGATCGACATAAGAGGACAGAGCGCTAACTTCCAACAGAGCTTTATTCGCAAATTGCATCAAATATGTAGCCTTGCGCAAGCATACAAATAACATCCGAACGTCTAATCTTGGTGATACGTTCGGGTGTTATTTGTATGCTTGCGCAAGGCTACATATTTGATGCAATTTGTGAATAAAGCTCTGTTGGAAGTTAGCGCTCTGTCCTCTTATGTCGATCTGCTCGGCCGTTTTTATTTACCAAAATGCGCTATACCAGTTCAAATACGACGAACCAACTCGCCCAATCTTCAACCCTTGTGGAAAGCGTGTGGCCATTCGACTGACTATGCCATGACTTTTTGTCTTTTACAGTCTCACTGGGATAACACACAAACGGAGTGTGTGCGTGTTTCTTTTTTAATTTTTTACCGCGAATCGCAGCGAGACGCGGGACTAATGTTCCTCCGTTCCCTAGCGTTCGTATTTTCTCGCGCTTTGCCCATCGCGTAAACGCCATCCGCGTTCCAGCGCTTAAATTGACGGACCCTTTGTAAATTCCAAAGTGTGTTCCGCGAACGCCTGTGTCCATTGAGACGGCATCGGTCAGAATGATTCCAAACGCTGGGCACAGCGACGCTACGCAAGCAAAGCGCGAGCGCTGTAGAGTCCGACGCGAAAGGCGACCACCTGGCTCCGGGCCAGGGCTCGGACAGGCGGACGGCACGGACGGACGGACGGACCGACGGACACGGACGGATGGATGGACGGACGGACGGACAGACGGATGGACGTGAACATGAGACATTAAAGGATTTCGCCTTAATACAAACACGGCACAACTGCGACAGTTGTTAGTTCACGCTTGTCCTGTGATACCCATGCGTCCTTTTCGAGCGTCCTTCTTTGTGCTGCGGCGGCGCGTTGCAAGTATCGAGCCGCTGTCGTTCTTCGTGTGACCTAGTGTGACAAACTAATTTCTTGCTATCTTTCTTTCTTCTTTCTTTATTCAATACTGCGGACCTTATACAGGTCCAAGCAGGGTGAAGGCAAATACAAGGAAAAAAATCAAAGCAAACATGAAAATAGGTATTACAGTTTGAAATAATCACAACGGGACGGGAGGCAATAAAGAATCATTCCAGTCTGTTACAGTGCGAGGGAAAAAAAGAAAATTTGAATAAATCTGTTCGAGCAAAATATTGTGTCATTAAATTAGGGTGATGGTGGCGAGTATGTCTTGATGTTGAAGATGAAAGATAGGGTGCAGGTTTAATTGCTAGTTTCTGATTCCAAAGCAGGTAAAGAAAATCTAAACGTGCGGTTTTCCTTCTTAGCGCAAGGCACGGAATGTTATTAGCCTGCATTAGTTCAGTGGGTGAGTCACACGGAGAAAATTTAGAATAAATAAATCTGACAGCTTTTCTTTGTACATTCTCGAGACGGTTAATATTGGTTTTAGTGAACGGATCCCAAACAACACATGCATATTCAAGTTTTGGCCGATTTAGTGTATTATAAGCAAGTAATTTTACAGCTGGAGGCGAATTTTTGAGCTTATGCCTTAAAAAGTATAATTTGCGGAATGCAGAAGAACAATTATCTATATGTGCATTCCACGATAAGGTATTAGTAAGAGTGACACCTAAGTGCTTGTATAGCGTTTCTTCATGCAGTGGTAATGAGCCTAACCTGTATGTAAAGGAAAGGGGAGCTTTTCGACGAGAGAAACGAAGATAGACGGTTTTATCAATATTAAGCAGCATATCCCATATGTTACACCATTCGGAAATGTTAGCAAGAGCAGAGTTAAGATGGTACTGATCCTTAGTTGAAGTGATTTCATGAAACAACACGCAATTGTCTGCAAACAGTCTAATTTGAATTATAGGATCAATGACAGTAACTATATCATTAATGTATAGCAAAAACAACAATGGTCCTGATACACTCCCTTGAGGGACCCCGGAGCCAACCGGAAGATAGCCAGACTGCCGCTCCTTAACTGTTACACACTGCGTTCGATTTGTCAAATAGCTCCTAATCCACGAGATCAAAATTTCCGGAAGTTCAATCTGTTTGAGTTTTAGGATTAGTTTGTCATGTGAAGCTGTCTCAAAGGCTTTGCTAAAGTCAAGAAATATTGCGTCAATTTGCCCGTTTTTATCGAAACATGAAGCGAGTGAATGTATAACTGTAACTAATTGTGTAACTGTTGAGTAACCTTTCCTAAAACCATGTTGGCAATTAGAGAGGACTGAATGTTTGCATAAAAATGCATTTATTTGCTTGGCTATAATGTGTTCAATTAGTTTGCAACATGACGATGTAAGTGATATAGGACGATAATTTTGTAATAATGACCGATCACCTTTCTTGTGTACGGGCACGACTCTGGCTACCCCCCAGTCATCCGGTAGTTTACCATGAAGTAAAGAATTGCGATAAATAATAAGAAACTTTGCAATATACTCAGCATATCGCTTCAGGAACATGTTAGGAAGGTTGTCAGGACCACATGAAGATTTAGTTTTTAAATTTAATAGCATGGAAACCACACCAGGGTAAGAAATAAAATTGACATCAGAGGGGTGAAATGCTGTGTCACTGGGCGGACAAATACCAGACTTAGAAAACACGCTCTGAAAATACTCATTGAAATGACATGCAATATCTCCAGAATCAGTAACAATAGAACCATTAAAAGAAATTTGAGACACTGGTTTCTTTTTTTTCGCTTATATAATTCCAAACTTTTTGGGATCTTCTGAAACAAAGTTTGGCAGCGTTGTATTAAAATAGTGTTATTTCGAAGAGTGTACCGCACGTGCAAGGTTTTCCTTTAGTTCCCTTAGATTATCGATAGGCATGCGCCGTTTTTTTAATCTCTTTATTTTTCGTTACAGGTGGATGATTTCACGCGTCATCCACGGTGTCTGCCTACGAACTAGTTTTTGTTTGCTCGGTACAAACGTATCTATACAATAGTGGCACATATCTTTGAAACGGCACCAAAGTGAGTTGACATAAGCGTCGGTAAAATCAGTTAGGCACGTTTCCAAATGTTCTATTATGGATGCATCGTCTGTACGTGAGTAGTCTTTGAAAGAGCGCTTCACAGAATTGTTCGATTTCATAGCAGCAACAATGCGTAAGCAGACACTGACAAGAAAGTGATCAGAAATCCCCTCCACAACTTGAACCGTACATTCTGATAACATCCTGGGTAAAAAAAAAAACAAATCTAGCACAGATTCTGAAGTTCCTTGGACGCGTGTTGGTTCCCGAACTATTTGGATTAGGTCATGAGTTAACATGATGTTAAGCATACTATTTAAATGATTGCTGTTTTCGGGAAGTGATTGAAAGCGCTCCCAATTAACGCCTGGTAAATTAAGGTCCCCCATTAGGAGCACTTTATGACTGTGGAATTGAGATAAGTGCTATTCCAGCTTATCCAGATACTCGGAAGTGGCATAAGGAGGCCTATAAATGGCACATAGCAAAAAGTTATGGCCCCAGCACGTGATTTTTACGCATAAACATTCTAGGCCGGGAATGTCTTCCAAGAGAACAGCGTCTATCGGGTGTTTGATGAGGACAGCCACGCCGCCTCCTCTACAAGCCCGATCCTTACGGAAAACTTGATAACAAGGTGGGAAAATATCCTCGTCGCTTATTTCTGTCCGTAGCCACGTTTCAGTTATGACAGCAATGTGGGGGGTCTTGCTCCAGTAAGGAAACTTCAACAGGTTCTGTTTTATTGATTACGCTACGAGCGTTTTGGTTAATTATACGTAAACGCTTGTCATGTTCATTGAAAACGGGTCATGTGTCAGACTGCTGGGGTCACTGGTTCGTTATCCTGACTCGCATATTTTTTGTCTCATCCCAAAAGAATAGCTCTTTATCGACCTTTATTTTGTCATGAAGCAAGTGCACTTTTTTACCCTGTAGTTTCTCGGCCTTCGCACTTTCCCACAAAAGCTTCCGTTTCTTCAGAGTCGCTTGCGAATAGTCATTTTGAATAGATATGCCTGATCTTTTAAGTTTACGGCAGTTATCGAGTATTATTTACTTTTCGTTAAAATTTTGTAGATAGACGATAACCGGGCGTTTGCTGCCCTGACGTGCAAGCCTGTGAATGCGGCCGATAGATTCACACTGTACATTAAGTTTATCCCGCATTATCGCCGTTCGAACTTTTTCCTTGAGAAGTACTTCCGTTTCCTCGGGGCATTCAGAAATGCCATGAATAATTATGTTTGATCGCCTGTTTCTGTCCTCAGTATCAGTTAGCTTCTTTGACTGAAATGTGATAACGTGTTATATGGACTTAAGCGTATTTTGAACACCATCTTCTGAAGCGCAAGGTGGTTCAGACAGCCTTTTGTCAATTTGAGTGAACCTCTGCTGAAGGCTACTGATCTGTGTTTCGACATTATGTAGTTGGGCTTTCATTTCCGCAATATCATTGCGGATTACAGTTTGACCCTCAAGCAACTGCTCAAATAACTCTTTTCGCGTGGGACCTGGATTTGTTTCAATGTCTCCGCAGAGAAGCAACTTTCAGACAAAAAGACATTCATAGGCAAGGTCAAGACACTTCCGTGGGCACGGCACGACAATAATACCGCGACAACCGCTACGAAGAGAACAGCTGTTAGCACTGACCTGCACAACGCAGAACAGAGGCCTGGTTAGCGTCATGGCCAAGCCGCGTCCTTAGTGCCCACAGAAGTCAAATCGTTGAGGCGTTTCTTTTATAGTGGTGTTTCCAAATGACGTCATGCCGCGACTGCCGATTGGTGTCGCTAGCAGAGTCAAATTGCCAGGAAGCGACCACAGTGGAATCTGGCCAGCGCTGCTATCCGGGCGAAGTTGGTACACGTCGACGACGCCGTTTTTTTCCCAGCACGTGTAGCCGCTCGTTGCTGAAGATGCGCTGAACTGGAAAATGCCCTGCGCAACGCAGAACAGAGCCCTGGTTAGCGTCATGGCCAAGCCGCGTCCTTCGTGCCCACAGAAGTCAAATCGTTGTGGCGTTTCTTTTATAGTGGTGTTTCCAAATGACGTCACGCCGCAGCTGAATACTGAAATGTGACCAGGTCTAGCATGGAGGCTTTTCATGATGACTTAAGCTTGGCGTACGCTCACGCGTCTGGCTCTGTTTACTCTGAGTGGCTGTGTCGTGTGAGTTTCGTGTTCCTTGTTTTTTCAGTGATCGCATTCATTGCTTCGCCCTATTGGCGAAACTGCGACTTTTTTAGGTTGAACATGTCCCGTGCGTATGGAAGAATTACCAAATGACGTTTGCATGGCACTACTCCAAGCATTTTCTCTGTCTCTTACTTAAAAGATAAAGTGAAGATTTCACTTCTATGCTACAGTGTTTTTATTGTTCAGTTTTAAAGTATGCCTGGTTGGATAGGCAGCTGAATACTGAAATGTGACCAGGTCTAGCATGGAGGCTTTTCATGATGACTTAAGCTTGGCGTGCGCTCACGCGTCTGGCTCTGTTTACTCTAAGTGGCTGTGTCGTGTGAGTTTTCGTGTTCCTTTTTTCTTGTTTTTTCAGTGATTAGTGATCTGTGTTAGCATCGCAGTTCCATTGTACGTATGTTCTCTTGTTTGTATGTCCCGCGGAAGTCATTTTGTAACCCAGTGCAGTTATAGTCATCTGAACTGCCGGTACTAGTATGCAATAAACTTCACTGTGTCACCTCTCAGGGTTCTAGGTTGTTTCGGTTCGTTGTAGACTCAATGCTGTCTTGTGCAGGGCACTGACTGCCGGCACGGAATCAAAAAAGCACGAGTCAATTAGAAGCCGCACAAGAGGTTATTAGATGTGAAGCATCTTATGGCGAAGCTTAATCCGGTGGTGGTGGTGCACTGTAAACCGTTTCACACCCTTAAGGGTGGATTTTCGATAAAACACCCATCGGACACCCCTTTTTTTTGCCAAGATTATCCAAAAGGGTAGAATTTCACGTAAACCACCCTTTGCGCACCCTTTTTTTCATTTTTGGGTGTACTATAGGTGTATGATCACAAATTACACTCTAGGGTGTATGTTCACAAATTCTACCCAAGGGTGTTTCTTTCTATTGCTTTTTTTTTTTTAGAAGCATCAATACGTATCACATTCCAACGGATACAATCAAACCGCATAGCAACTTTTCGGTGAAAAGATCGATGTTTCGGCTTTTGTTTTCATTTCACTTTTTATTCGCCGACATATACCGCGCTATATACCACATTTAATGTACCACTCTCTTGTTTGCATTATACCCGTGCCACACGGGCAGAGAAAATGGCATTTACTTCCTAATGCCTTCAGATTTAATGCCATTTGCGCGGTGCCACACGGACAAACGAAATGGCATTCGCCCAAATGCCATTCGTCACCAAATGCCATCACCAGAACTCATTCGACTGAGAAATGCATACTCTCGACGGTGCAGCTTACGAAGCGCGATATACCTAAATGATATAAAATGACATCCTATTCAGCTGGAAACAAACATTTCGCGTCTTTTATTTACACTAATCACTCGACGAACATCTTCAGCTGGTAGACGCTGTATTTTGAATGCGACAGGCGCCATTTTCTTTTTTACGCTGTTTTCTTTTTACGGTCGGTTGCCACGTCGTGAAACGAAGCAACGATCTAAAGCTAACGGCCGCGTAATATGCTTATTTCTATATTTAATTATTTTCGGAAGTATATCAAGCTTGTAAACGCATGTTTGTTTTTTTATTACTACTCTACAATTGCTCACTGCAGAAGAAAATGCGATCGACATCATCGAGTCAAATGTCATTCACTTTGGACGTGTAGCAGCTCCGCCGAAAAAAATGTCATTCGGGAACTGAATGCCTTCACTACCGAATGTCATTCTCTGTGCCCGTGTGGCACGGGTATTATTCACAAGATTCCTCACACGTTCAACGGCTTCATGGGTTGACTTTGTGTGATTCATACTAAAAAAGTATTTTGCAGCCCCTCGTAACCATTCATCATTCTCACTGAAAGGATGGTAAAAGAGATGGTGTTGCGCTTAAACATATATCATGAAACGATTACACACTGTTTTCGACAGGTCATCATGCGCGTTTTCTAATTTGAAATCACAATGAGCTTTTCTTTTAGAACACCTGTTTAATTTACAGTGGGGTGCACATATTCCTGTACATTGAAGTATTTCACATCAATTCAGAAGTCACTGATTTTATCAGTGCGTTATATTTAAACTTATGATCACGAATCAGCTCAAAGTGACAGTATGCAGCGTACGTATTACCATGAAACTAGGCATGTTTACATTGAACTGTCTGCGCTCACTCTGCTGCTGCTGCTGTACACGCATGGCACGCCGCAGCGCAGTTTAGGCGCACACCCGCTAAGCACCACAAGTGAACTTCTCCAATGGGACGCATCACTCTGCAGGCGCTTTATTTTTTTATTTTTTGTTTCTTTTTTTGTCGAGGAACCCTCGTGGGACGTACATTGTACGCGTGAGCGATCACAGACGCCACTAGTACAATGTACCCGTGCCACAAGAAGGAGGAACCGCAGTTGACTTGTGGCAATGTGATTGACAGGTTCATGATTTCTTGTTGCGTTGGGAATGACGAGACGAGGACGATACAGGGACTACAGGACAGGTGGTGCGCAAACTCACAACTCATTCGCAGCGGAACAAGAAACCATGAACCTCCACCAACTAGCCCAATTCATCGCTCTGCTAAATGAGATTGACAGCCCTTACCATTGCCTTACAATGCACACAGTGATAGCACATTCATATGCTTGCACGAAATTCACCACATGAAATAAAAGCAAGCTTCATTGCTACTGCGTCGGTAAAAAGAGCGTATTCTGCAAGATATCTTATCAGCGATTGCTGAATGGTGGAATGTTATTTAAAAACACGCTGTTAGCACAGCAGGGGCGTGGCCAGATTTTATGCAGAAGGGGGGGGGGGGGGAGAGAGAAGGGGGGTCCGACCCCCCCTGTATGTAAGTACATTTTTGCCAGTGCTTGCACACATGCGGGTCCAAATAAACGTAGAAAGGGGCGGGGGTGAGTCGAATACCGAACACCACTCCCTCCCCCCCCCCCCCCCGCCCTTCTTTAGCCTCCTAGTTATATCTATTATGCACAGGTAACGAAATTTTAACTCCTACTCGCCGAAACAATGCCCCGACGACGCTCTACTCGAAAAAAGAAAAATGTGAATCTCGAAGGCTACGAATTGCCACCTGCACACGTCAGCAGTAGCTGAAAAAAAAAGAAAAAAACCCCGCTTTAAAGCTCTACTAGCACAAACATGTTGTTAAACATAACATATTACGATATGTCTTGGTTTTTTGTTTTGAAAGATTATTATAAAACGGCGCTGCTAAAGTCAATTCACTGGTATAGTGATATTATTCTCGGAGGCGATGACTTTCGGTTTCGGACTCGGGGCAACTGCGCGTCACGATCATCATCAACAGGCAACCTTTGAATCTGTTGGTGACATGTCGTGTGCGCGTTTGCGGCATGCTAACGGTGGCGGATTGTTCATCGATTCACCTGCCTTCTTTTGGATGTGTGCTTCGACGGCTTCCACGGTGACGTAGTTCACGCGTACAAAAGATATAGTGCGTGTCACTGCAATCTCCGAATCCGTGGTGCATCGGCAAGTACGGAACAACGACTTCGGTGCGGCACAGTGCGTCTCCTCTGTCAACGGCTTCCGTTGAAGCTAGTGCTCGCCGCAAGCTCAGTGCTTCCGATCAAGCATTCAACGAAGTGTACGCTGGCGGCCACACAGAGAGCGCTTTTGGATTTGATCCTATTGCTGAAAAGGTAAGCTTTCGTGCTTGCGAGCAACGAAGCGCTACAAGTGCATGCCTGCCAACTCTCCCGATTTGCCCGCGGGACTCCTGAATTTCGGCGAACTATGGTAGTAAAGGCGCGGCGATAAGTCTCCCGAAATATAGCCTTCTCTGCGTATACGTAAAGAAAATAACGATGACAAATGAGAGAGGTTCTAAAATTTTTGAACGTTGTTCTATGGTGTTCGCCATGCATGGTACTTCGCTGTCGTGCGAAAGAACGTACACGCGTCGGCAAAATAAGTCGGGACGGGCGAGCGGCGACCAGAAAAGCTGCATCGCCGCGCCGTTTAGCGTCTGACGAGACATCGCAGTGTGCGTGCGCGTCCTTTCACGCTCGTAGCCATGTCTTTTTACGAGCTTGCAGCAGGCTAGGTGATTACATGTACAGGGATTCCACTCCTGCGCCAACTGCGCCAAAGTGCGCCAAATCAGATTTACTGCGCCATCCTGATAATATCAACGGAAATTGCGCCAAACTGCGCCAAAGTCTCGGATTTGGGGGGGGGGGGGGGGGGGTATATCACCAGCATTTGCAGCGTGTTCTCGGGGCGGCCAAAATCACAACCACGTACTAAGAATTATTCCGCTGAATAAACAGTGGTCGCGCATGCGTCCCAAGTAATCCACGATGCTATGCTCGGTGTCGATGCAACTTCTGTTGTTCAAGTCGGCCCAACGGCAAAACACGCTCTCCTCAGAGGCTCGTGACGTTTTGGCCAATCGGTAGCTTGTAAGTGTGGCGTCGATTCATCGGCGGACGTCGTCCGTTCCAGAAACGCTGCTGATACGTCGTTTCAAGAGTCGCACTGCACGTAATTAAAGCAATTTTTCACTAATAACTGCACGCGTGCCGCCAGAATGTTTGTCACGTCTATTTCTGGACATCGCGGAATGAAATCTGGGAACACCATAGGAATAGATACAATGTTACACCTCCGCTTCTCGCTTTCCAGTATCAATAGCTGATGGTTAAAAAGAAATATAAAATTACGGTATCGCATTCATAGTAAACGAACTCGTTGTTGGGCTAGTTGGTTGCTGATTTCCAAAACATAATTAGAGCACAAACACACGGCTCATTCACACACGCCTACACACCCAGGTGCGTGTTTGGTGCCTGGGTGTGTGCGTGAGTGAATGTGCCGTGTGTTTGCCATATAATTATTTTTTGAAAATCGCATTCATCGCTTCGTTCTGGGGGGTGGGAGGCAGCGTCGCCCGAAGGGCGCAGTCGCTGGCGCACGCTATCTCGAGGCATGGTGAGACTGCTCGTAATCTTGCTGTGCTTTCAACGCTTACTTCGCGTTTAAAGAACGGACAACACGAAAACCACTCCGGCTCCTGGAGTGGCCATATTCCCATTAACCAGCGTGACCAGCGTTCTGCTTAGTTACGCGAGGTCGGGTCCAAAATAGCTGCTGGCCTCGCTTCGTGTAACAATACAATTTGTTAGTTTCGCTTAAGCTCGAAGCAGTGAATGCGATACCAACAAATTGCATTGTTATACGAAGTAAGGCTTGACGTCATCCGCGAGAAGCGCTAGCGGCGGGGTCGCCATTTTGAAAGTCCGCGCACTCGGCGCACGCGCAAAAAGCTTTCTGCACGCGCAGTGTTCGAGACCCGTACGGCGACTTGCATGACTAGAGACCTCCGGAACACCTCTTGCACGCCAATGTACGTGCAGCACGAACGGCGCGTACGAACGGACCTCCAGAATGGCGCGGCGATGGTATTGCCGCCTTGCGGATCTAGGCTCAGTGGCCGCTCCAGGGAGAGAAGCACTTTTCGCACTGTCTGTACGCGTTGAGAGCACAACACGTAGAAGGGTATACGATGCCTGCCGAAACAGCGCGCGCCAGCGATCGCGACTGTGTCCCCGCATCATGAACAGCCATTTGAAAGGCTGCCATGTAAAACACGCCAAGCCGTATGTGCGTTGCGCCACCGGGGTGGTTTATGAAATCCCCCCTGTCTTGCGGCAAGTGCTACGTAGGGCAAACTGGTCGCTGCGTTAATGACAGAATGAGGGAGCACGCAAATAATTTGAACAAAGACATGAATGCTCATCTTTCTGCGCATTGCAAAGGCTGCGCATGTGCGCCAAGGTTTCATGATGTCAAGATCCTGGGTAGGAGTAAAGATAGAACAGCACGAGAACTTTTAGAAGCGTTTTTTATTAAAGGAAAAGGTAATGATTGTGTTAGTCAGACGTCTGTTGTCTTGTTTGGTGCGGAATATGCGTTTTTTCAATCGTCTGTTGATATGTAATCTTTGTCTAGCGCTCCCTGTAGCCCGCCGGATGTCACTTTCGCGCCTGCGCGTTTGGAACTGCATATATATTCTGTGTGTCTTCAATTTTGATTAAAGTTGTTAGTAGCGCCTGTGGTTTGTGGTCCTCTGTGTCCGTTGTGTCTTTTCGCGCTACATCATGATTATAAGCAAACACCAACTAGCCCAAGAACAAGTCCTTCTGCACGCCCTTAAAGTCAAAGTTCAGTGTTGCTGCTCTAGCGACACAACCCCCCCCCCTCCCTTTGCGTTCTTTCATGCTCTTTGAAGACGGGTGCGGCGTTCCTTTCTGTTTGAGTAGCAATCGATGGCAGGCCTGGCACGCGCGGTGATGTTATCGGATGCGGCATCCGTGCAACGGAGATAGGTCGGCTCTCTTTATCTCTGCTTCAGTCGCCCCCGCTCGCGCGCTTTTACCCGAGTGTAAAACGTACGATGCGCGGAGGGATGTTATCGATTTGGGCATTACATAAAACATGACGGCGGCGGCGAAAGTCGAGAATGTCCATATAATTGCTATCGCAATAAAAACAATATGGCTGTCGCCTTCGAGTCGTCTTAGGTGAATGCATAAGGTACCCAGTGAGTTTTATTTTTCTTAATCTTTTTTTTTTGCCATGTTTTCTAGAGGGCACTACACGGGGTTTACAACTTCACTGCAAAAGGACAACAAAGTTTGTTAAATCATGTAGTCCACCGTTGAACGAACTTCCTGACATTTTCGCGGAAGCTCGATTGAAGCGGATCTCCATATCCGGCCAACCCTGCGCATGCGCAAACGATAGTCCGGAAGCACTGTGAGAATGCTCTCTCTCCAGCCCAGAGAGGCCTCAGAGAGAGGGAGAGGAGTGTCGGAGGGGGGTTGGCTTTATGAGCCTAGCTAAGTGACGTCATGTTACGCCCAGCAATATAATCGATCGTGAAGAAAAAGAACCTCTCTTTCTCCTTGGAGTTGTGTTAGGGCAGTGCATTTGGGACAGTGTGAGTCTTTAGCGTTGAGGCATTGTTGTACGTCGCAGCGATTGTCTACAATGTCTGCTGATTATCACATACATGTATTTAGAATGTTATTTCATAAAGTACGATTTTATTGAACTGGTATTGTGTTTATATGCTACGAATATAATCGCTGAACAAGTTGTCCCAAAATGCTCAACCGCATGACGCCCTCATTTCTGCATCATCGAGTGAAATAGGGAATGTTCCTGAGATGATTGGTTCCTTGAGATTTGCAATGAATCGAAATATTTCTAGCTCTTCACAAGAGCCCCAAAATAATTATTCAGGTCCTTGAATGTAAATGCAACTTGCTTCTCCCGTGTACTCTAGGATGTTAGTTGCTCCAGTTGCTCCATCTGGGAGCACTCCAGAGTGCTCCCAGATGCTAAATTACCTGCTCCAAAGTGCTCCAAAATGGAAATTTTTGCTGCTCCAAAGTGCTCCAAAATGAAAATTTTGCTGCTCCAAAAATTGCTCCAAATCAGAAGACCTCGGTAGCATCACTGCATGTAGCGTTTTGCGGTAGGGGTCGCTTTCTTTGTTCAGTCCATCACGCGCAAAGTTCGCCGGTGGCACGTTGGCAGTGAGTAGTACACCGCTCGCCTCGCATTTATCGACAGATCACGCGTAGCAGCCGGACCTTGTCTGGTAATCGTATGCTAGTAAAGTGAAGCATGTTTTCGGCTCGACGTCTGTTCGTTTTTGGTGCCCTCGTTCGCATTTCAGTACGATTAAAAAACAACAACAAACAAACATGC
>JALIZH010003512.1:0-10185 GCA_030522465.1 Rhipicephalus appendiculatus
CAGACAACGGACCTCAATTCACCTCGGGAAAGTTTGTGAATTTCACAAAAGAGTACCAAAGAAAGCATGTCATTAGCAGTCCGCACTATCCCAAGAGCAACGGTGAAGCAGGAAGGACGGTGAAAATTGCCAAAGACCTCCTCAAAAAAAAGCTGAGGACCCAAATATAGGACTACTCGTGTACAGGACGACTCCTGGACGCAGTGGATACGCTCCAGCTCAACTCCTAATGGGAAGACAGCTCAGAACGACTTTACCTACCCCTGCCATCCCAGCTAACTCCTAAGTTGCGGAACCATGTGGAATTCCGCCAAAAAGATAAAGGAGAAGCTCTCCTCTCATCCACCGGACCTGTTCTCACTACCGCACGCCCTTCGGGTGGCCTTCTACGTCAAGTCGCTACCCTAGAACATGCTCACTGGCCACGATGACGCCCGCCGTCAATTCCTCGTGGTCCTGCTTCGTAACCAATACGCCAACCACCCCGCCGTCGTTTGCATGGACGGACTTGTTACATCTCTCCCGGCGATGCCTTTGCCGTCGTCTCTGTCTCGCCATCCTCGAGGGTGCATGCGAAGTCGACAATCGTAGCCGGCACCATGCGCACAACCCACGCCGTCGAGGCGGGCGGGGCGGCCATTGCCTTGGCTGCCACGTCTACCGAAGACTGTGCAATACTCAGTCAGTCTAAGCCCGCCATCTCGAACTTAGCCCCAGGCCTTGTCTCGCCTACCACCCTGCGTCTCCTTCGCCCGCTTTGCTTTGGGACGAACCGCGCCACATTGAACTTGTCTCGGTGCCCGTCCACTCGGGTCACCCCGGCAGCGAGTCGGCTCATCAATATGCTCGACGATTCCTCAACCGAGCGCTGGGTTCCTCTGAGTCGGACGCCATGGTGCCGGATCCCCTGGTCACCCACCAGTACACTGCCCAGCACTATCCTCTTGAATGGTACACCTACCCGGAAGTGCGCTTGTACCTATTTGACCAGTAGGTGCTTGACGGTAGAAATTCTCTGCTTCCCACAGCAGCGGCAGATGCTCAACTGTTTCACCAATGCTGTGGCGGGTTAAGGTACGCGCAGGGTCATTCGAAACACCTTATGGGCTACGTTTCACGATGAGTACTCAGAAACAACCGAGCGTCAGGTCGGCGTACTCCTCTACCCATTGGTAAAAACAGGTGGGTTACGGGTCGGCACCAGGAATCTAACCCGGTACCTACCGCATTGGAAGCGGAGGCTCTAACCATGTAGCCACCCCTGCGGTCGTGTAGCCACCGCTGCTGTAGTCTATATGGAGGCGTTGCCTAGCTCAACCACATTATCTGGGCTTCCCCGGAAGATCTCCCACCCATTGAACTCGTCTGACTACCCCACACCGAGAAGCACTGGGAGGCCGTTCTCTTCAGTACACACCGAAACGTGCAGACACGGATCCTGGCAAGAGCTCAGAACACCATTGAGAATCACGGCCTGGCAGCATGCATAGCCTGAACGTCACCTTACCCCCCACACCCCTTGATGATGAAAGTTGTAACTCACTCACTCACTTCTCTCGCATTTTCTCTGACGGCTCACTGCGCTTTTGTATTCGCCAACCGCTCGTACTATGTCATTGCGGTGGTGTACGCCTGTCAGCGCGCCCACTTCACTGCTGCTAGCGGTTCGTTTACAGCACTTCGTTGAAATCGAAGACTAGATTTAACCCAATAGAGTTACAAACACCGCTCCTTCTGATGCCAGCGACAGCTCACCCATCGAAGAGACGAAGACGGAAGCCGATGTCACCCCATTCATCACCAGCCGGTTAGGTCAATCCAGTTCATGGAACTCGCTTCGAGGAACGGATAAGGGCGAGCAGTCTTTCAGAATTTCACGCGTGCCTCCCCCTAAGACAGACAATTTGAACTCCCTTAACGGGCAGTCTTTAACGATTTAGTTAGATCTTGTCTCATCCGTGCAAGTCACAGAAATTCGTATAAATATTATGAACGTGTTGTCAGCTGATGTGATAAAGAAAACGTTTCATAGCCTTCCTACATGCAACAGGATTGGATGAATGGCTATAGCACTGCGCCAACTTGACAGGACTGTATATAATCACCTCCTTACCTCCCCATCGTCATTCATTACTCTTTTCCCTCCCCTTTCCCCTCCCCCGGTGTAGAGTAGCAGGCTAGAGCATGCTGTCGCTCAGGCCGACCTCTCTGCCTTTCTGTAAATAAACCCCTCTCTCTCTCTTTCTCGAGAGACTGATGTCAGTTGCACAGCTGGGAAGTATCCCTGTGCACTTTTTTCTCGCTCATGGGAAAGAAACGACTGGTGCCATAAATGACGTGGACTTAGATTGCCGTCATGAATGACGTGGTCTCAGAGGCTTGAAACGTCAACAGTCTGAATTGTGACTATGACCCGCCTCGGGCAGTCAAGCTGCATTAAAAGAGAATCTCATACTAAGACTCCGACTGCTAGCGTCCAGCTTGCATACGTGAGACCTCCAGCGTGCCCTTTCAAGCCAATGTCTCAGCAGGGTCAAGACGGCTGCAAGTTGGGACAGGTCAGCGCAGTGTGCAAAAGTGAGATAACTTGCGAGTGGTGACACTGCGGCTTCTTCCAAGGGCCTGAACGGTTATGGTTCCCATGAAGCGACATCGAAAGATTGATCGAAGATAAAAGAAGAAATACTGGTGCTGAGCAAGACGATGAGCTAAAAATTGGCATAAAGAGAGGCTGTCTCATCTATTCGTCGTCAGAGACGCTATTCGAAAGGCTACGCCGACGAGAACACAGCAGCCACTGCACTGATAGATCATGTTACATGATCATCACCTACAACCTGATTACGCTATTTACACGGCAAAGGCATCTCTCCAGGTTCCTTCCGGGGAGATGCCAGCTTCCTTCCGTAGAACTTGTTGTACGGCGTCATCTGAGTCGTGTCCTGCACGGCCGTGATGCATGTGAAGGTCATTAAGAAAAGATGGCAGCCGAAGTCTTGTGTTCGACATCGACGACATTGGGCAGCATGTCGGTGATCGTACTTATTTAGATCCTCAGTGAGGCCATTTGTTGGTGGTAGGCGGTGGTCTGGCGGTGACTAGTCTGGCTGTATCTCACAATCACCTTACTTAGGTCCACAGTGAAGACGGCAACTCTGTCGGTGATGAGGACCGCGGGGCGCTAGGACACGAAGCGGTGTTGTTGGAGGTGAGGTAGTCGGTGGCTACGCCGATCCATTTCTTTCCGCAAGTTGACGTTCGGAACGGCCCCATTAAGTCCATACCGATCTGCTGGAACGGTCGCCGAGGTGGCTCGTTAGGCTGAAGAAAGCTTGCTAGCCTTATTGGCGGTGTGTTGCGTCGCTGACCGTCTTGGCATATTCTTACATAGCGAGCGACGTCGGCGGCGAGGTGCTGCCACTAGTAATTTTTTTTATACTCGCAAGCATGCGCCGAACATAGAACAATTCTGTTGTCGGATCGTATTGAGGACATGGAGGACTTCCGGCACAAATGATCAAGGCACCACGAGAGGGCACCTGACTCGAGGCGGCGAGAAGTGATTCCTCTGTAGAACGCCGTTTCCCGTGAAAATCGACGACAATAACCACTTGATTACCTTCGGAACAACGGCGGTCCTGTCCTCGAGGTATTCTAATCGGTCCCTAAGTTCCGGGCAGCTCGCTGTCGTCAGGGAAGTCGTCGGCACTCATCGCTCCCAAGAAGCAACATCTTCCTGGTCGACGAGGGTGCAAAACAGACAGTCAGTGTAAGAATGCTTTCTGTCGCATTTCTAAACGATGTTGATGTCCAATTCTTGAAGTGCCATGCTCCATCGTGCGAGACGACCTGAATAGTCCTTCAAGTAAGCCAGCCACCACAAGGCGTCATGGTCGCTTGCAACTTCAAAGGGCCCGCCGTACGGGTGGGGGGGGAAATGTTTACCTAGCCCAGATGATGGCAAGGCACTCCCTTTCTGTTGTGACATAGTTGTCTTGTGCCTTCAATAAGTACCGGTTAGCCTAACTAATAACACTTTCCAATCCATATGTTTGTGCACAAGGATGGCGCCGAGTCCTACGCTGCTTGTGTCGGTGTGTGTCGGTGTGGCTTTGAAGTCTGCCTATTTTCTAGAGCCGGCAAAAATGCTGACGTTGGAGTGAAAACAAATGGTGAATTGGTCTTCCGCTACTTTCAAGGCGTGTTTTTTTGGCGGCGTGTGTGGCGGTAGTGCTTTTCTGTGGATAGTGTCATCGATCCCGATCTTAAGTCGATGACTGCCCCATGTAGGCTTCAGAACTCAGTACCAAGGATGACATCTCTCGACCAACGCTACAGGACTACTGAGCTCGCGGGACACATATGGTTGTTAATGCTGACTCTCGTGGAGCCGATTCCTGCCGGTGTTATTAGGTGACCTCCCGCGGTGCAGATTTCGGGACTTTCCCAGGTGGTCTTGACTTTCATTAACTTCATAGCGGACGGTCCACTGATGACAGAATAATCTGCCCCGGTGTCGAAGAGAATGACGACGTTGTGGCCGTCTATAAACACATCCATATCGGTCGTTGCGTTGCCGATAGGCCCTGGAGTCGGGTAACGGCTGCGTCGATTTTTTCCGATGCTGCAAAGTCGTGTCGCCAGGTTTTGTTGCGGCAGAGAAGTATTCTCAGGAACGAAAGCGCTCTCTGGTGGGCGGTGAGCTGGTAAATAATGATCCTTGAATAATCGTCGGCGGCAGCAGACGACCTTCGGCATTACGTCGTGCAGCAACCACGCCTCCAACGGCCCCGAGTGGGGCCGCTGTACTTTCGGCGTTCTGGTGGGTATTAGTGGCCTGGCGACGATGATCGGAAAGGTCGTCGAGTGGTCCGTTGCGCTGCTGTGAGATAGTCCGTGACGTCGCGAAGTCGTTCACCTGGGTGCAGACGCAGCGCGTTCACGCCGAAACCACGCAGTCCCATCTCACGGTACTGGCAATGCCGACATGTGTGGCCGGCTTCTCCACAGTGGAGCAGATGGAGCGGTGGTTGGGCGCGCGCCAGATGTCGGTCCTCCGAGGAGCGTAGCGCTGACCGGCAGGCGGGTGGTACAGCGTCCATGGCGGCAGCTGGCGACGGAAGTGCGGTTGAGCAGCGTCATTATGCGGGCGTGGAGGAGCGCTGCAGCGGAGTGCGGTGGCCTATCTAATCGCTTGCGGCTGCGGGTGCGCAGGCGGGTGAACGCCAAGTGACTGCTAGGCTTTTTCACCCACTGCTTCAACAACCGACGTCACCTCTTGCTGTGGAGAAGAGAGCTCCCGGAACTCCTCTGGCAAAATGGCTCGGATGGTTTCGCGCAAGTCGTTGGTGCCGAAGGCATGAACAGCTGGGCTCTCTTGAGGGGATCAGCGACTGTACTGTCGGGCGTCTTCTCGATCGTCATCACGACGGTGGGTTGTGCATCAGTCCAGTGAAGATATATTGCTTTACTGCTCGCATGAGGACGCATACTTTATGTCCTCGGGTACGGCACGGTCTGCGCGGCGAAACCGTCGGGTCATTTCATCTGCTAAGATGGCCCCGCTGTCTTTGGGTAGTTGGACCCTTGTCTTTAGCAAGGCCGTGGCCCATTACTTTCGAACCACGCTCGTGAACGTTTCCAAGAAAGCGCTGCGAAAGATGTCCTAGGCTCGAGAAGTGGACTCCCGATTCCTGAACCAGGTACTTCCTGCGTCCTCGAAATAAATGTACACGCGGCGCAGTTTGTCCTCGGAGTCCCAGTTGTTAAATGTTGAGAGCGTTTTGAGCGTCTCCAGCCAGGTTTCGGCGCGTTTCCTTGGCGATGCACGGGAGGTCGGCGGCTCTCGAAGTGTCTGCATCACGATCGATGCAGGGGACACAGCAGCTGTCGTATTGCTGTTGTCATTTTCGCTGTTTTTGGCTTGTCCGGTAGGAGTCAATGTTGGGGGGGGGGGGGGCAATCTTCTTACTCTGTGGCAGCTTTACGGGCGAAATCCGAATATGCCGACATATATCTGCGAAAATGTATACAAAAAAAATAAATCTGTAAAAATCTTCAGGCACTTTAACTATTCTATCCATATTGAGTGTGACCTTGACTTCCTACACCATTAGCACATACATTTGGTTTTTGCCGCACTGATGCTTTGTCCGCTCTTCAGAGTATGCACAATTCTCTCTATGTTATAACGTGTTATGTCGGCTAGATTACGTGTATTGATTAACTTCGAAAGCTCTGCGCCTTCAATTTTGTCTGTTGGGTTAGAGCCTTTCATGCTTTGACGTTTCTTGATGAATTTTTTTTCATCTCCTGGGAGAGCTTCACAGTGTCCGGTCTGATGCATGTACACACGAATACCACTGCACATTCCATAATGATACTTGTCAGATGACCGTTCATCCCGGCAATGGAAATGCCGCGATGATCATTCATTGCGGCAATGGAAATGCCGCTTCTCTCAGTTAGAGCCGAATATCCATTTTGAAGCGTCACCATGAATTCCTGCACTTCCCCTCTCAGCGCTAGCTCATCAATTGGCTACTTGCTTATCAGTTTCTGTCATTCCCCTCCCGGGGCGAGACATTCTACGCCTTACAACTCCTTGATCACTGCAACGTTCTTGGCCAACCACTTACACATCCTGCGCGATGCGAGGGTGTGCGCATAGTATGAATGTTATTTCATTGTTAGTTTCGCCATTAGGCCTCCTCCACATACGCTCACAGTTCACCTGCTTTCGGCAGGTGAACTGTGAGTTTTCCGTAAATTCCGTAAATTTGTGCGTTCTGCCATCTGTATAATAACTACTCAGTCGCATTTCAAGAACCGATGTCATATTCCCCTATTGCCTGGTCTCCAACCTGCTCCGTGCTTACCCTGGCATTAAAGTCACCCTTGAGAGCAACAGACTGTCTCTTAGATGCGAAGCATCTTATGCTCGGGGCTGCGTCCTTCCCTCCCTCCCGCGTCCCGTCCCTTTCATGAAGTAGGGAAGCACCCACTATGCGAACCAGAACAGTGTAGTACAATAAGGCCGTCAACCACCACCACAGTCACCACAGTCATGGCCGAGAGCGCAGAGTGGCTGCTTTGCAATGGCTAGGCAGCCACTCTATGGGACGCAGGACGCCAGAAGGAGGGACGGACAAAACCCCCGCAAGCACGATCAAGGAATGGAGTCAACGGGACGCGGGCGCCGCTCCGTAGAGTAGAAGATTCCTAGAGGAGAGAAAGGGGGGAGCGTAGGAACCCCCCATCTCCTTTTAGCGAGAGATGGGGGAAGTTTAGCAGGAGATGGGGATGCTCTACCACCGAGCTACGGTGGCAGTCATCCCTCCGTTCACTTTATAGGGTATATATGTGCATTTACTGTTGCCTTTACAGCGAGTGTAGAACACTCTTTTTCCTGTTGGCGTCACGTGCTACGTGACGCCAACAGGCAAACGCTCTATAAAGTGGACGGAGGGATTACTGCCATCGTAGCTCAGTGATAGAGCATCGGACGCGTTATTTGAAGGTCGCAGGTTCGGCCCCTGACGGTGGTGTTATCTTTTCGTCCACTTTTCTTTCTTCACATTTACATTACAATTTCTTCTAATAACATCCCCTATACTTTCCTTGGCATCATTGTCTGTTAGTTCTTATTCATATTGTGTTTTAGCACATAGTCACATAGTGAGACTTGTGTCTCACTAGGTTTCAGATCTGTCATTATATGTTTGGGACCAGTCCCCTTTATTTAACATTACCGAAAAGACTTAATTTGCACACAGGCGAATAGTATTAAGCAAAATCACGAATGCTTAATTCTTCTGAAGTCGCAGGCTGCTACAAAAAGGTCCGTGGGCAGCATGGGGCCTCCGGGCCACGTGTTTGAGACCACTGATAATGACCAGTTGGCCTAGCCAGATGCGTCGGCAGGGCGAGAGAAATTATGTTGCTTACAAGACTTGAATGACTCTTGGCGAAGACTCTCCTTGCCGGTTGACATGAATGGTTTCCGCAGAGGTCATTCATTTGCAGACGAAGCTGTAGATCTAGTTTTGTCAGTAGAACAGAAACCACAACGTTTTATGCGCAATTTGTCGCGCATAAAAGGTACGTACAACAACGGCCTTCTCGAGGTCATTCTTTATGCGCTTGAAGACATTCACGTAGAGTTTGACTCCACACATGGACTGCAAGCTTTCCCAGCAGAAGTAACATTTTCATTCGACGGCTCGGTTCGGTGTCGCAGAAGGCATGGCTCTTAGTTGTTTAACATAACCCTCACTGGTGTTTCAGCACAACTCCCTGACGTTGCCACAATCAGCGCGTAAGCACGCTGCATCTGCATAAGAACCTCTGGAGTAACGCGTCCGCAAATGCGAGCAACACTTGAATAGCCTACGTCACTAGCATCCAAGTACTTGCGCCGTCATGGCCTCCAACTTTTTACAGCAAAGCTTGCTGCATTGCTGTTCACAATGAAATAAATCTTGTGGTACCCAATTTCGCTAACGGAGCAGTGAGTCCTGCTGCCACACATTACAGATATTCGGGTGTCGTTATTGAACACAACTTCTTTTGGTCGAAGCATGTCATTCTGCTACAGAAAAAAAGTCAGCTTTTTTAGAAATGCTTTGTGTTTTTTTATTGCGTGAGTTCGCACTACGGCATCAATACACAATACACAAAATTTCGCAGCGGCGTTTCCTACATGAAGTCCAAGGGGGACCAATGGTTCGGACCATATATCCATTGCCGCAAGTCAGGCGGCTTGGTGTGCTTAAGTCCCACACGCCACAGGCGGCGTCCACGAGCCGCGTGTAGCCCAGGGCATGTCAATAAGAGGTGGTTCAGGTCTGCTTCCCCGCACCGGAGCAGAAAAAAATAGACAGCTTGAAATTTTGTTGGTGTAGCCCAACTTCGCGCGGATTGAAGGCGTCAAAGCTGCACTCACGCGAACCCTTCGGAGCGAAACATTCTCTTGACGAGTGAGTCCACTCAGGAGGTCACGGCCACGCGGGAGGTATGAGAGCTCGCGTGGTGCAGCGAACATTTTCTTTGTGAATGTCCACAGTGTCAGAAGGTGGCAGCAGAAGCAGAGGTAAGAGGTTCATGACGGTGACGGATTGACAAGCGGCATGTGCCACGCCATGAGTCAGAACACTAGATCGGCGAATCCAACAAACTCGAACTGAGCACGGATAAGCTGCAGCACAACGGTGAAATTCCACTGTTACACCCACAGAAGGGTCCACGCGACAGCATGCGCGAACAGCGTGCGTCGAGTCCGTGTAAAGCATCACCCTTGATGGGTATTGCATATCGACGAGCGGTTCAAGGGTTGAAGTGCGGCAAGACCATCACAGAGAGCAACTGACTCAGCTAGCGCGGATGTAATGGGGATGCCTAACCTATATGAGCAAATCTGGTTGACATGTGGATGAGAAGGGCACACTAAAGAAGTGTGCAGTAGAGATGACGTCAACCTGGCGTCCGCATACGCGCTTATTTCAAGTTATTGAGAAAGAAACAAAAAGTTAAGTGAAAGGCAGGGAGGTTAACCAGAAGAAAATTTCCGGTTTGGTACCCTGCACTTGGGAAAGGGGTAAAGAGAAATAGAACGGTAAGGAGGGCAAAAGAAAGAGGAATTGATAAAAAATAAAGGGCGTGACGGGGTGCACCTACAGAGAGTTTTTCCAGTCACATCTTGATGGATACATCCCAGAGGATTGTTGGTGGTCACTTGGCAATGATCTCATGGTGGCACTGAAAACGTAGGTTCGTCAAGCGAAGGTGCTTTCGGGTCCATACAATTCGCTAAAGCAGCAGCCGCAGGAACACTGCTGTGCTTTATCATCGTTGTCTTGCGTCTTTGGTGATTAAGCTCGTCTAGCTGTGCTTCTGCCTGGGGTGTCGGAATCGGAGTAAACCTTGGAAGGCCTGTGATCACACACAGGGCTTTACAGTTAACGATTTCTCTTGTTCTGTGTTACCTTTTCTTCGTCCCGTCCGTCTGCGTGCTGTTTTTTTCCGACAACGATTTCCAATCGTGTTTTTGGTGAAGCGCTGGACTGTGTTTGGTACATTAATCAAGCCTGGAATACCGAGCGTACCAGCTGCCGTGCGATACGAGTTCGCGCTCCGCCACTTAGCTGAGCAATGCGACGGAAAATATGAAGCATGCTGGAAGCAATG
>JALIZH010003516.1:0-150771 GCA_030522465.1 Rhipicephalus appendiculatus
CGTCTAGGACTTGCACAGCAGATCACGCTCTCTCTATGGTACCCACCAAGCAGCGAGACCGACATTACCAATCGTCAACGCCACCTGCCCTCTTCGATCCATATTTGTATGCCAACTGGGCTCCACCAAAGAGAGGCTGCACTTCTTGATCGCTTATGGTTAGGTGTGACATTCACTAAATCTTATTCCATTCGCATTGGAACGGCTGAGAATGCTATTTGCGATGCCTGTGGTTGCGAGGAGACGCTACACCACATTCTGTACGACAGTCCGGGATATGATGTTCAGAGACAGTCGCTGGCGTCAGTTCTAGCGCACCTTGAAAATAGCCAAATGTCCGTTGAAAGTAATCTTACATGCCGTCGACAGAAGACATCGCAGCTGAAGGAGACGAAGGCACTACTGATGTTTTTTTAAAAAAAACGGAATTTTACAGTGACGTACACACCGGAGGGACGGACTGTGACTGACTGCGTTTGTATGCTTTCTGTCTCTCTCCTCTCCATCTTTCAATCTCCCCCATACAGTTGCCATGTGTAAGGTAGCAAAGCGATTGTCCTGAATTAGTTAACCTTCCTGCCTTGAACGAGATTTACTTAGCGCCAAAAAACACGCAGCACACAAGAGAGACACACAAGAGACATGCCCTGAGCATAAAAAAGAAAGAGCGAACACGCTTAGTAGATCACGTGGACTCTTGTGGGTGTGAGGCATTGTTTGCAGAGTCAAAAATTCTCGGAAATAGCAGCAATGAGCAAGCCCGCTTATTACTGGAAGGATTTTACATTAAGAAGAGGGGGGGCGTGGTGCGTTAGCGAGCCTTCCGTCACTCTGCACACGAATGAATTTAGGAAGGAAGGAAAAGAAGATAGAGGAAAGACAGGGATGTTAACCAGTTTGGCATAACCGGTATGCTACCCTGCATAGGGGGGAAGGGATGGGGGAGATTGAAAGAAGAGTAAAGAAAAAGAGAAAGTGGAGGAGCACAGACGCACACACATAACGTCACAGCGCAGAGCGGCAGTCCTGTGCAGTATACTGCATCATTAAGAGTCCACAGCCGCTCGTGCAAGTCTGTTGTCCTTAGGAATTTGAGTAATGCCTTGGGTTGACTGAATTCTCGATGGCTGGAGAATAGTTTCTAGCGTCATCGTTCTGTTGTCGAGACGAGCGAGGGCGGATGAGAGGGATCGTCTCTGCACAGCGTGTATAAGACAGAAAATCTCCTATCATTTTCACTTGTTTGTTTCGTTGAACGCATCTGCGCATGTGCCGTATGTATATATGTTTCATGACGACTTTGTGGAATAAACAGTTGTAAGTAGCGCTTGTCCCTTGTGTGTCTCTCTTGTGTGCTGCGTGTTTTCTGGCGCAAGGTAAATCTGGTCAATATGCACCCACTAGACCCTCAAAAAGTGTTTTCCTGCCTTTCTTTCTCTGCTATTTCTTCTCTTAACGAATATGAGTAATATCAGGGGTTTTAAGTCCCAAAGCCATGATATGATCACGAGAGACGCTTTAGTGGAGGGCTCCGGAAATTTCGACTATCTGGTGTTCCTTAACGTACACTGACATCACACAGAATACGGACATCAAGTGTTTTGCTTCCACTGAAGTAGGACCGCCACGGCACGGATCGAACCCGCGAACTTCGGGTCAACAGCCGATCACCATAACCACTCCTCCACTGCGGACTACTCCCAACGTATAAAACCTTGTTCAGACTACGTGCGCTACATACGGATTGTAGGTATAAGGATCGTAAGCGTCAACGCAAGCAACGTAATCAGCTTGTTCAGACGTTGTATCTAGCGTAAAGTACGTAACGTTTGGGGTGTAAATGTTGGCGGGCCCGCATCTTTTCCAACTACTGATGCGACCGTCACGGCACGACCAATAGGCAAAGCAGTTTTGGTTTTCACTTACGCTCACGGGGCTTTCGGCCTCCCTTGATTCCGCGTCTTCATATGCGTCTTAAATACCATGCAGTAGCGTGTCTGTGCAGTTGCATTGGCCGGTGTTAATTGTTTTGTGTGCCCATGGTTAGTAACCATGAGCAATGGGGAAGGGTGTCCGCTGTGAAGTGGTGAATTATTCTTAGGGGAAGTGCGGCAAAGGCCCATACTGTACGACCTGCGTCTGAAAACGTACGGTGGCGAGTAGCTGCAGAAACGCCCGGCTGGAAGCTGGAGTCGGTAGTTATAATTTCGGAGGCTAGGCGATTATTGACAATGCACGAGTTGCAAAACCTTCAAGGCAAATATTTGGCCTGAGCCGTATAGTGTCTGCTGGAGTGCACGTATTTGGTTCCTGAAGACGCCGGCATAACCTAGTTGGATCCCTTTGTAGCCCATTTATTAAGGCGAAAGCATTTAATGTCTCATGCTCACGTCCGCCCGTCCATCCGTCCGTCCCTCCATCCGTGCTCTAGCACGGTGCCCGGTGGCCGCCGGGGCGGGCCAACGAATCCCGGTCGCGTCAGACTCTACAGCGCTCGCGCTTTGCTTGCGTAGCGCCGCTGTGCCCAGTTTCTCCAATCATGCAAGAAGGGAGACGCGTGCATCGCATTCCATTCTGACCGACCCCGTCTCAACGGGCATAGGCGTTCGCCGAACACACTTTGGAATTTACAAAGTGTCCTTCAATTTTTTTGGTTTTCACTTAATTATCTTTTCCCGCTCTTGTTCCAAGTTGCTTCAAGATGGCAGAACAGGCGTTCGTAGAAGCTAAACTGGCCGCCCTAGCCGCACCACGGCCGGACCGGCCGGACTAGAAAGCAGACACGGCGCTCGTTAATGAGAACGCACGTCGCCTCTCCCCTCTAGCCCAGCCATGGCCTAACACGCGAACTTCGCTACGCTGCAACAGTTTTACCGAAGACACAACGCACCTTCACAGCGGTGACTGGCCCGTCATAAAAGAAACATCTCTTACCGAAAGGACTCAATGTGAACATTCGTGGTCACCTTCAATGCAAACGGACGTTCCAGCAGTTACGCGATACGACACTTAATACATCTGCGGCTGCAGTCTAAACGCGGCTTGAGCCACAGAAAGTACGGCTGTTTTTGCGCAAAGAAATGACGAAGGAAGGGGTCAAGGGGAGCGCGCACATTCGCATCTTTATTTAATATGTGCAATAAAATACAAGGTGTTTCAAGAAAGGTGTCCAAAATCCTCAAAAAATCACGAAAGTTCGATATTTTCTCGCTGTATGCACAATTGCTTTTTATGTAGCGGCACGTACCCTAAGGAAGGACAACGAGCGGGAGGAAAGGCAGGGATGTTAACCAGTTCGGCATAACCGGTATGCTACCCTGGACAGGGGAAAGGGATGGGGTTGATTAAAGAAGAGTAAAGAAAGAGGGAGAGGGGGAGAACACACGCACATACATAACGTCACAGAGCAGCGCGGCAATCTTGTGCAGTAGCCAATACGGAGTTCATAACCGCTCGTGCAAGTTTCTTCTTTCAAATCTTAGTAATGCCTTGGCTCCTTGAATTCTCGAGGACTTTTCGGGATGACATTGCAGAATAGCTTCTAGCGACATCGGTATGTTGTCAAGAAGAGCGAGAGCGATTGAAGGGGATCGTTGGTGCACAGCGTAGCGAGGACAGACGCAGAAGACATGTCGCAGCCGGTTGCATCTTAACTTGGTGGAAGACATCATGCGAGAGAGTAATTAGTAAAGTTAAATTAATTAAATTTCTTACCAGTGGAGTTAAGTGGTTATGTTAAATGGGACAATTGAAATTTTTCATGCGAAATACCAATCGCAGCTTGAAGATATAAAAAAGGCGGCCTCTATAATAATTATTCAGGCAAATTCAACGGGGAAACTGATAACGATGCACCGATGAGCACAAGAAGCAGACGACTAGAATGACGTCACTGTTCAAGACAACGAATACAGAGGTGCATTTCTTCTGCGTTCGTTAGTACGTGCATCATGCGTGCTATAATTGCAAGCGCAGCCCACACACCCACACAACAAACTTGGTTGACGGTTGGCATAACGAGGCTCACTTATTCTAGACGTCTCAGAACAAATTGGCACTTGCGCTCTTCCGCCCATCGGCGTAGGTTTCGCCGCGGAATTAGGGTGAAATTCATTAATTCGCAATTATTACTAAACGACGCTTTTTCGAGATATCAAAGCTACAATAGGTTCATCGCATGAAGGACTTCAATTCTCTCATTTGACATAACCGCTAAACTCCACTAATTAAAAAGTTCATTATTTACAGTTTCTTAGTTACTCTCTCACATGATGTCTTCAACCATGTTAAGATTCCTGCTACTACAGAAAAAGCAGTTGTGAAGACATCCAGAAAATATCGCATTTGCCTGATTTTTCTAGGATTTTGGACACATTTCTTGAAACATCCGATACATAGGCACTGATACGTGCAGCAAGGCAAGCAAACTTCGAGCGCATACAACCCTAATGACAATCTGTAATCTAAGACCTTTCTTTCTGCCTGCGAGAGAGACAATGAAGTGCCACTGATATAAAAAGAACCTTGCGCTTTAAATATCGAACACCCCCAACAATTTGCGAGCCGCGGAATCACTGCTTGTGCGATTCACTGCTTCTACCATGGCATATTCAACGTGTAAACAAGACTCCCAACACTTTTCCACGCATTTGTAGCGAATTACTTCGATGTAACTCGAAGCATTGGCATGCCTCTGTGGTTTATTAAAGAAATGAGAAAGGAAACTGCCACGTTCCTGTCTTGGAATACTTGACTGCCACGCAGAATGCCTGTGTTCAATGCCAGGTTGAACCCAAATTTTTATTTTTCGCATAATTAGGGTTCTTTTTTGTCGGTTATGGAAAACGCCGCTGACACCGGGACTTTCGCCTACACCACATTTCTTGCGACAAAGCTATTTAGCGCTGTCGCTTTTTTATTCAATACGGACCTTACGTGTGGTGAATGCTGAACACTCGTAATATTTATATGGTTTTAAGTTACGTAGCCACCCTTTCAAATGACGTTTTCCTAAAAAAATTGTTAGTTTTATATTTCGAATTATAAATTTATGCAGACACTCAGAAATCTGCTGCAGATAAAATGACGTCTTTAAACATTCATATTTAAAAGTTATGATCTTTTTCACAACTGCCCTTAAACACAAAATGGAATGCTTGAAAAGCATATTTATTGTTTTTCTCTGAGCTTGGTTTCCACTGCTTAAGGTAGGTCAACACCTTCGAGAAAAACTTTTACAATTTTGGTCCAAAAGTTATAATTATGGTTTTGGATTGTAGGGCTTCGGTAAATTTAAGCTTTAAGATTATGAAATATATAAATATCGAAAACATAAAATTTATAAAAATCAAAATGTGCCAAAATATGCATGTTGCGCCAACAGTCATAACTAAAAAACTCTTGTTGCAATTCAAACGCAACTTGGCAACTACGTAGTGAGCACAACATTCTGTGCATCTAACCTCCACGATCATCATATCTCTAAGCTTCGGTGCGTTATCGTAAAAATACTGAAAAAGTTGATATTTGGCAGGTTTGCTTTGCACACAGTTGGCCACTGTACAAAAAGTTACCACTAGTTTTCAATAATTCTGCTTGAATGCACAGCTCCACCTATAAAGAAACAGCACAAAAAAATTTATGCGAAAATATTTATTAGAAAGACGGTTATCATTGTTCGCGTAACTGTAGGAAGCAAAAAATCTCATTTTGAGAAAAATGGCTTTAAAGATTTCAACCGAATGTCTATGAAACAAAGAAACATTCAATAGTCCTGAAATTCACCAGGCTTATAGCTTGGAACCTCTTTTGAAGCGGCATAATCTTCTTTTGAGCGAGATGAAGCACACATTTTTTTCCTAGCTCGTTTCGTGTCTCCAGCTGACTCTCATCCCCGTGTTCCACAGTGGGTACACACTTGGAATATTGATCCCTAACTTGCGTAAATGCTTCTGTTTCGTTCTATACTTCGCCATGTTTCATGACGTACTATAACTTTCTCCTTGTAAAGCCAGAACTAAGTCCAAGAGCTCGAAATGGCACACAAAAAGAACACAGACTGCCGAGTGAGAGCACGCACAACTTAAACAATAGAGTGCCGCATCAGAGTAGAGGAAATTTAAAAATAAATTGAAAACATCATGTTCCACAAGATTTAGAATGTTCTTAAACACCTTAGCATTACGTAATATGTAAGCGAACAACATTTATGACGAGATGGTAGAATCCTTCAGTTTCGGATGTGTCCAGCAGGTGTTGAAAAAATGGTCATAACTTTCAAATGGCTTAATATAACTGCATTATTTTTTTTCTAAATCTTCTTGAATGGACAGGGAACTTGAAAACAGAAAATCCCAACAACTCAATTTTTTTCAAAAAATGCGTTTTTGAAGGTGGTGACCTACCTTAATATCGACCGTTTTGCGATGAATGGACTGGTCAGCAAAAAGCATGGTGTAATAATGTAATGAAGGAAGGCTGAGAAAAAGGAAACGCCGAACTTAAAAACAGTAAGAAATTCGGTTTCGTGTTTTGGTGAACAAGGATTCCGCGCAAAAGCCGAAACATCTTACTCTTTGTCTCAATTTGTAATTTTCCTTTGGTCATCACGCTCTTCCTTCAAGATAATTCATCGCCGAGTCATGGATTTCATCAATTTTCGGTGGGCATTCGCTCGTAGACCTGCGCGCCGGTCAAAAAATCGTCGATGGCGGCGCGCTGGTGTGGCCACCTCCGGCGGCAGCACGTAAACGGCGGGGGGTTCATCGGATCGGTGGCGGCGTGGCGCGGGGCAGCGCGAGGGGGGAGGGCATTGATTGGAAAGTTGGTGGGTAGCGAGATTTGTCCCTTGAATTTTGTATAAAAAATCAGCTACCCTGAGCGGACGATGAAGTGACTGCGATAGAAACAAGTCGTAATGTTATACGAAACTAGACTAGGAGCTAACCCTTTTGTATACGATCTGGCGAAACTCTACGAACTGTTGGTGTATGGGACTAGGGCCGCTCCCAGAAGGGAAGCGGTTTTCATGCACTTTGCTGCACCAGCGGTCAAAGCGCGAAGCGGTGAGATGACTGCGCGTGTGAGTATACGAGCACTTTGCTTATGTCTGCCGAGAGAGCACGCGTAAGCGCTCGCGACCGCGCCCTTATAGTCAAAGTTCACAGTTACCGCGCTCGAACCACGCAGCCCCACCCTCCCCTAGCATCCCTCGAGGCTCCTTCGAAAGACGGGTGGGGAGTTTCCTCTCTGCTTGAGGGGCCCTCTTAGGTATAGGCCTCGCACGCGGGATGATGTTATCGCACGCGTCTTCCGGGCGACGGAGATGACCAGCTTGTTTCATCTCTTCTTCAATCTTGTACCTGACCAACACTTGCGAGCTTTTACTCGCGGGTAAACCACACGATGCGCGGAGCGATTTTATAGATTACGACTTTATACGGAATACGACGGCGACGGCGAAAACGTGCCGAGAGTTCCCATATAATTGCTATCTCGATAAAAGAGTGTGCAAAAACCGTGGAAGCGGGCTCGCCTTTTTTCTGGAGAGCTGCATCGTCTGCGCTGTAAATAGTTCATTCGTTGCAAGAATCAAATTAACCGGTACCTCAGTGTCGTTCTCGCCTTCGCTACGCTTCTCACAGGCGATATTTCCTCACCACTTATTTCTTCATGAAGCACGCGTAAAATGTCAGCACTAAGCGTAAAGCCTACCAAGACTTCGCGCTTACCGGCAGCACCCAGTTATCTCCGCTTGCGCAGACGGAAACACATAAAATAAAGCGGAATCAGTTGATCGCCCTGGATAATCATGCAAGACAAGGAAGAACGGGTGGGTGACTGCATAGCAAAGTACGGTGGGAGACAATTCACAAAGGATGTTTCTCGTACGTGGACCCATCGAGAGTAATGTACCAGAATGGCGTCACATGAATCACCATTCTGTCTTCACGAAGTGCGCCATAAACACGAGAAACGCGCTCGTGCTTTTTTTTTTTTTTTTGAATATTCGAAGATGTTTCTGGGCCCTCTAAATAGACGGCGTGCAAGCAAGGACACAAGAGAGTAATCAAGGCACCTCAAATGCCGCTCACAACTGCAAAAGCATACAGCTGCGGAAAAGAAGGTAGGCGGAAATACTTATCAGCGCATTCACAGGCAAGAGGTGATACTTACCGATCAGGTGCGTGTGGTGGTCTACGTGTGAGATCTCTAATTGCCTTCTGTTTTGTGTCCATTTTTCCACGTCCTGTCTTTTTGACATGAATACGTACTAACTTGCTCAACTCTCTGTTATTCGAAGTTTTTCATCGTTTTCTACATTTATATTTCATTATAAAAATGAAAGGAAAAAGTGGACAAACGCATCGATATATTTTACTTATCTGTTTATTTATCCATGCACACTGCAAGTCTGCAACATGGTACATGGGTTTCGGAGCAGTCCTGCGAGCAGACCAAACTGTCTTTCATAGCAGGCTTGGTGCATCAAGAAATACATTTCAGAGCAGGCCTGGAGCAGCCAGAAAGGCATTTCAGAGCAAGCGTGGAGGAGTCACAGAGAACGTTCAGGGCAGATGTAGCCCCGCTACACAGCACTTGCAAAGCAACATTTGTCTAATGCTGCATTTTTCAAACATTAAGCTAAACACTAAGCTGTACATTTTCCAATGCGAGATCTTCTATGGGAGCAGTTATCTGCCACTCTGTAGTATTTTACACATGAAGCAAGACAAGGTCAAGGTTTATTTTTTGCGCTTCTCTAGAGAAATTTTATGGGCAGAGGCACCAGGCTTTGCCGCCTGATGAGTGAACACGTCGTTAATGAGTCGACTTTCGTTTAACGCAGTCAAATAAACAAAAAAGTCACAGTTTCTCCACAAGGTGAAGCAATGAATGCGATAGCAACAAATTGGAATGTCAAGCAGGTCGAAACGTGCAGCGCGCTGCTCACGCACACATGACGCACGAAAACAACACGCACAGGACGAGAGCAAACTAAAAACATTCACATCTCGACACTTAACGCGCTGCTCAAACAGAAACGACGCACGAAACGTATTCACAGGTACAGACGAGCGCGAACTAACACGTGTCACAGTTGTTACTTCGCTGTGTTTGAAAAGCGTGCTCTTTTCGCAAACGGGGGGATTGCAGCGAGCGATGTGACCTTCGCGCGCCCGGTAACTACAACGCGATCGTTCCCCCCTAAGCCCCATCCTCCGTCACAGCGAGATAAGCGCGCGCGCGCACGGGCATCTACCCCCCCCCCCTCCCCCCCCTTCTTTCGGGTAAAGTGTGCGCCGGAGAGCGCGCGTCGCGACGAACAGGGCAGCTAAGCCTCGCCGACCGCGGCCATTGCGCCATCTCGCTGGTAATGCTGAAAACACGCTGAAAACTCGCTGTATATAAATAGCTCGCCGTTTGAGCGTTGAAGTACGTTCGCCTTCGTGGCTGAATGGTTAGCGCCGCGCGCTGCAGAGCGAGAGGTCCCTGGTTCGATTCCGCGCGTCGGAAACATTTTTCTGATTTTTTTTCTATGAGGTCTTTATAAATACATAGATACATATACATATACGGGACATGACGGCGACGGCGACCCCGACGGCGAAAACCAGCCGAGAGTGTCCATATAATTGCTATCGCAATAAAAGGCCACTTCAACCAGTGTAAGGTAATATTGTTGCGGCAGTGAAGGATAGAGCAGTGGAAGCGGGAGATAACAATAATTGTCGAAGTTTGTCGTCCCGAAACGACGACATTATTATGAGAGGCGCCTTAGTGGATGTCTCTGGAAATTACGACCATCTAGGGTTCCTTAACGAGCACCTAAACTGCATGAAAGCCGCGAGACGCAAAGCCACTACATTCATGAATTCGTCAGAATGCATAACGAAGAAGCACGCAAGAGAAACTTCGATAATGATGTTAAAACCGAATCAAAACTTGCGAGATAGTAGCCTGTCGCATTCGAGTAGTACGCGACAAAGGAAATGAGATAACAGGGAGTGTTATGGCACCGAAAATATAACAGTTTCACCGCAAGGGTGAAGCAATGAATGCGATAGCAACAAATCAGAATGTCACTCGATGAACGGCAAGCAACTCGATACTTGCATATCGTCGCTCAAGCGCACAGGACACACGAAAAGAACACACACAGGACGAGCGCGAACTATTAACTGTCACAGCTCGACACTGGTGCCACGATGCTCGAAAACAAAGAAAGACGCTCAAAAAGAACACATGTATACACAGGATTAACGCGAACCAATAACTGTCACAGTTGTTGCATATTCGTGTTTGATCAACGCGCTGAAAGTGTCGACTATGGTAGCGTCTCCTTCTTGAAGACTGCGGCGCGTGAAGTGACCCCTCTGGAACTCCTGCGGCGTGTCGAGTTCGAAGCATTGCTGGCCTAGTGTTCCCCATCGCGAATGGGTACAAAAATGGGTCACCTTTTAGGGTGCTCAAGAGCACTTGAAACAAAATATAGGAGCGTCGCAGTTTTCTTAGAAATGTAGCAAACATTACAGAAATGTTGCGCTATGACTTGGCAGGCAATAGTCTAAACATCTCCTTCGCACCATCTCGCGGTTGGTACTGAACACGCCGAAGAGCCTCTGAGAGTGGCGTATCGCCAGCAGCAAATGCTTGCCGCCAGCTCTCCAAAGAACGAGTGGCACGTGTCAGAGCTGTTAACGCGTCAGTTTGCGGAGCGAAGGGTCGTAGGTTCGAGCTGCGGTGACGCACTTGATAAATTTTTTTTCTTCTGATATCCGGATATCTATGAAACAGACAAGTGCAAGAACTGTGACTCCAGAGCCACTCTGGAGCATATATTATGGGGATGCCGAGGGATTAGTGCCCATAACGAGTACGCGGCCTCTAGTGACAGCCTTCGCGCGCGCTGGGAAGCCGCGCTGCTCAGTACCGCCCTCGAAGATTAGGGGCCGAATTCACAAAGCTCACTTACGATCAAATTTTCGCGCAAGAGAAATTTTGTCGCGTTAGTCGATTCATGAAGCCAAAAAAACCTCGTAAGAGGCCATGGTTGTCACATCGGCCGCTGCGATAAAGCGCGCTGCGAGCGTTCAGGAACATGCCAGTGATGGTGATGCACTTGCTATATTTGGTGACGTCACCGAAAAAGGCTCGTAAGTGGATTCACGAAGGAAAAACGTTCCGCAGAAATAGCGTGGCTACGAGGAAATGCTAAGAGTGGTCCGGACCACTCTTATGAACAATATGGCTGTTTAGAACATGCAACATCGGTGGGGTATTTGGGCACCGTGGCTGATTTTCAGCTAGTTCGCGGCCATGTAAGGCTGCGCGATGATTGCTGGTATATTTTATTTTATTTTGGCGCTTTGAGTTTCGTGCGTTGTTTGCTTTGTACGCAGTGGACAGTATTGACACTCGCACACGTCCAATAAGCTTCGTGTCGCAGTAATTAAGGAAGCTTATTGGTTGTCCGGAGCGAAAAATTATGCAAGCAAATACTCGTGGTTGGATTAAAACCAAAGTACTACGTGAATGGTCGGTGAAGTAGAAAGCGGCGCGCTATTTGGTCAACATTTTTTGTTATGCTGTTGTGCTGCGTCCCACTTCCTCCAATGAGGGGTCCAACGTATGACGATGTACGCAGCATTGGTGTAAAGTACCACCAAAGATGTTCAGAGGACGACATCAGCTGCTCGCTATTGGAAATAAAAATGAACGGAAGATTTCAGTTAGCTGTTACCAAGGCCTATTACGTGGTTCCACAACTTCTCTAGTTGGATTGGCTTTAACTGCCCAATAGGCACGTTGTCTGAAACGCAGCTGTCGCTATGCACGTTGCACCAATCCAGGGCGGGCTCGTACATTGCAAATCACAGCATATTAGAAATTTTCACGATTCTGTATGAAATCACAAACAAATCCAGCTTTTCGACCTTCACTGTTCAGAAACCGAAATGGAAGGTGTTTGTATGGCAAGCAGTCAGAAAGAAATGGCTCCAGTAATTTGAAATGACACCGAAAACGTGTGCGAAAGCTCGCGATTCTCGAGTATATATAAGCAAACTATATTACCGAATTCATGCCTCTTTGACTTTGAGCTGCCATTTAACCTGGCGTGAGCAAATAAATTAACGCTGTTTTCATCCGCTGATATGTATTTTGCTCTAAGAAGCGACAGAGTGGCCCGGCAATCAAAGTGTAGCCACGGCGAAATCCCCGCTGCAGGCGCCCAGTGTAGCAGACGACAAATTCTAGCAGACGACGGCTTGGGCGAGAGGCGCATTGTGATTGGTTGGAAAGCAGTATTCTCGACATCAGGCCATCTTATGACGTTGCCAAAACACTTCTTTCATCGCGCGGCCCTGTCATATTCGTCACATCTTCCCCCCTCGCACATAAGAGCAATTTTTATCTCGCCATAAAAAACGCGCAAGAGCTTTCTACGAGTTTTCTTAGCGCTTGCTCCTGCTGCGTAGTTCGCCAAAACAACATGGCGTCGTAAATAGTGTATGCGTGTGGGTGCCAATTTTCACAAACGCTTCTCGCTTGACTTCCTTCAGCGTTCGACTGGATGTGTTTCGACTGGACGGTGCGTCTAAGCCGTGTGAAAACCAACGGCAGTGTCTCTCGGTGTACGGTGAGGCGTAGCGAAGCTTGTGCCTCGGTGTGTTTATGCAGCGGCGATGGGCGCCTCTGTATCGACGGCAACTAGCACTCGAGGAGCCTGCAATGTGTGTTCGAGTTTCGGTGACAGTTCGTTTGCTTCGCTTTCCAGTTTCTCAGTTGGGTGCAGTGCGGCATTTCGAATTGACAGCGCTTTGGCACGTTACTTGAGTGATCCCGAGTGCGTACAGTAACGTATGAATTACGTGCTGTATTCGGTTATTGCTTGGCCGCTGGTTAGCCCGTGCGCTGCTATTTTCTCGTGAGCAGTCCAAAAAAAAGGCAGTGTTTGAAAGTGAAACAATGTGTGTTGTGAACATTGGTGCTGTGTTGATATTTCCAAGACTCGTGAAGAGGCTGTGCTCGTGTGACAGAAGATTAAAAGACAGCGTTGATGACTGTGTTTGTCCTGTGAAGTTGCGATGGTGCTTTACGAGTGCTTTAAGGACTTGGCGCTGGGCTTCGCGTGTTATTGTTTAACTCGTTATTTTGGCTTTTTGTGCTCATCGTAGTCCGAACGTCGTAATGTGTCGAATCGAAGTCGCGAGCCGATACATTGTTTTGTAAGTGAGGCTGCTTTGGCAGCAAACCTTGACTGTTCTTCGGTGAAAATTTTGAGTTCTATCTGGCAGCGAGAGCCCGTGAACGTCAGTCACGCTTGCCTCCCGAAAGAACAGACTTTTCACCGGTGCCTTGCCTTGGGTGACGTGGTAGACCAGCGCCTGCTAACTACAGGTATTCGACTCCATCATACACGTTGTTATGCACGGCACTGGAGCCTTGACTACAGCGGCTCATGGCGAGGTCTCACGCTTTACCAGTGGACGGACACGTCCAGCTAGCCTTGCATTTCAACGTCAACGGCAGCTTCCAGTCCACTTGCCTGTTTGCCGCAGAGCGCATTCCATTCCTGATGACACTGACGGCTGCTAATCGTTCTGCTACCGGTGAGTTGAACTTGCGCAGCTAATTTCGTTGCTATTCACGTAGTACTATAAATTGTGTGTTTTTTTCAGCCCCGCAGATGTAATGTTGCCCCATATTGAGTTCCTGTACAACAAATGTGCTACTATCACATTATATATATATATATATATATATATATATATATATATATATATATATATATATATATATATATATATATATATATAGGCAAATACGTCAGCAGTATTTATAGTTTGATTTAAGCAGGCTTTTAATTGATTATTAAGAGGAGCCTGTCTACCACACTTGTTAGTGCAGAGGTGAATATTTGATACGAATTTATTTTTCAGTAGTCATGTAGCACTTTTTGAGGAATTCCCTTGATTTTTCAAAATTAGTTCTATAGAAGATTACCGCTGTGGTAGCACTATACTTTACCAGGACACGTATATTGCTGTATGCAAAGCTGAGTATACTTTTTGGTGCAAATCGAACGAGAACACATAACACAAAAGAACAGGACGGGTACCGAACTTCCTGTTCTTTTGTGTTGTGTCCTCATTCGATTTGCGCCAAAAGTATCCTCAGTTATGAACCAGTACCAACTATCTCGAACCAGAATTCTGTATGCGAAGCTTACATGGGGATTCAGTTTGTTCCAAAGTGAATATAGCATATTTGATAGCTTTGACGATAGCTTTGTGTTACTGCCAAATATGTATTAAAAGCGATTTTGATGCTGGTTTTTTGAACGTATCTTTCTTGGCCTCTTCACAGATTGCAGACTTTCCCAAGGTCCTGGGATACATCGATTGCACGCACTGACAAAACAAGCCTCCTCATGACTTGGAGCACTCGTACAGAAATAGGAAGGACTTGTGCTCCCCAAACGTGCAAGTATTTTGCAATGGTGGGGGGTGTCATCGTACAGCAGACCTCGAAGTGGCAGCCTCATCTGGATGGACTGTGCTCTGCCTGGGAGCTTCGAGGGCACGAAACTGCTTCATGGTTGGTTGCTAGGTTAGTTATTTTTAAGAGCAGATGGTGAAGTAAACACCACTTAATGTGCACACATTGGGAACCCAAATACCGTTGCTAACAGTGGATGCCTCTATACTCACACAGCGATGCCAATTAGACTCTTGAGAAGAAGCAAACTGCAAGATAACTGACAATATCGAAAGTGTGAAGTCTGCAGCTTATCAATTTAACTCCATACATGTGAGACTGAAAAGCTTGTGATTTTGAAATAGCACAAATACTTTCATTACTTATAGAGCTCCTGAGCTTGTGACTTGCTCAGTGGTTCAAGTGCTCTGCATGGAAATAGCAAGTGAGTGAAAGTCGCTTGGCTGTTCAAAACTTGTAGGGAGAAAGAGCTATATGGCAAATTCCATTGGGAGAACAACAGCACTCAAAAAAACGCTGAAAGTGCTCTCTTCAGAGCTGGCGCGTTTCAGTGATCGAACAGGAGTGAGAGCACTGTCATCCAGCGATAGAGCGAGAGCGCTTTTGCTGCTCTGAGAGCAGGCAGGAGCAGTATGTAGTGCTCTCGCCTGAAAAGCGGAGTATGAGCAGTACGACGAGAGTCACGTGACTTTTAAACGTCACATTCTCTGTATTTGTTTTAATTTTGCTTTAGCCGATGAGCGCGGCGGCAAGTGTAGCAACCATGTGTAGACTGAGATCTCTAATGTTTGACACTACGAAGTTTACACTGCTACGTTTGCTGGATGCTCACAAACATGTAACTATGGCGAACAAGGGACTGAGAGATTTGAGGCGTATTTCGCCGCCCTCCAGTGGAGAGTGCCGGGCCTTCGTATGTTTTGGTCACATGGTATATTTCTGCCGACTCGTCAACCTCTCTCCTGCTCTCCAGACTCTTGCCGCATTCCAGTGGCAGATCGAGTGGCCCTGCTGTTAGTGCTTTGGCCTTCACTCCTCACTGCATGACGCCCCTACTTCTGTTCTCTCAAAGAAACTCGCCAATAGTTCAAGCCTCAGGCCACACAAGGGCAGTAAATGCGCATTTTACCTTACATAGCTTGTCTTTTTTTTCAATGTTGTAGCATGTTGTATTTCTGCCTTGCATGTTCTCAGCACAATTACATAGTGATGCGTTTATTTCCACAAATCATATGTGACCCAAGTACACGCTTGTTAATCTCTAAAGGTGACTCTCGGTATGCCTGAAAGCCATGGATGCTCTCCCTGCTGTCTGTGGCTGGCCTAGCTGAGCAGCAGTACAGTGCAGCCGCCACCCGTGCAGAGAAGTCATAGAGCGCACCTTTGGTGTTCTGGGCAGGACACAGCCTATCCATCCGGCATGGTACTGACATCAATAATAATCATGGTGAGTGTTTGTGGCAGCCGTAAGAGCCCATTAGCATGAATTTGCGGATAATGAGTGTGTTTTTTGCTTACGATTCCTAATTAATGAATGAATAAACTTTATTTCAAGTCCGGCTCCTTCGGGCGAGGCGGGGGGGGAAGAGGGGGTTGCCCCCCTGTTCCTAATGAAGTTCATTTTTTAAAGTGTACTTCGTTAGGAAAAATAGCTGCGGGCGACAAGCCCTTTTATAATCCACAAATGATTTGCATTTTCTAGTCGGCAAAATTGCTCCTGCGCACTGCATGATGAGGTGGCTATGTTACATAATTTTGAAGTTAAGAACATTAGCTGTTGTATTGTAGCACAGCGTAACGTGAGTAACATAGTAAACTCACTTTTGGTTGGCTTCTTGCACTTAGTTTGAAGTGGAAATAGAATGTAATTTATTGACTTATATGCCTCACTTTTGGCAGACGTTCGTTGCCATCAATATGAACATCGTAGTTATGCATTTGTATTGTAAAATAATTTTTTCAGTCTTCATTATTTATGTCTCCATGATGAGACTTTTCTTCTTCTTTTATATTGTTTCTTCATACTTGTCATCGGCTCCTAAAATTACGACAGCTATAGTTCGCGCATGTTTATCAACTTTATACTCTTACACGGTTGTAACAATCATCTGTATTTTTCTATGTTCCAGCAGTATCATGGGATCAGGTGCCCCATGGTCATGTACAGTGTATCTCGAACAGAGCGCAGAAGACCAACCAGTAAAGAAAGACTACCAGTGACTGTGTCCCGCTGTTCAAAATGCACGTCAAAAAAAAGAATACATTCTGATGGCTGGAGCAGTTTACATTGTATGGTGACAATCTGCACAGCTGCAGTTTAGTTTCTGAGCACTGCATCATTCAGCCGTTCGTTTGCACCTTAGCATTTAAAAGGAATTAAATTCTGTACTCATTGTACCAAATCATGACATTAATGTAAAACACACTGTAGTGGTATTGCGCAAATTGATGTGAGCTACCTGAAATTTTTAACATGCACGTAAATCAAAATGCCTGCGTGTCACTGCATTTCACTGCCATGTGAAGCAGCAGCCATGGTCGACAACCAAAATCGTGTTTTCATGTTTGGTAGTGGAAAAATTCAGGCCATTGAATCGGGTAATTTTTCACTTGGTCGATATATTCCTTCAGGACACATTAGTATAGCAAGCACGATTTCATGTGTGTATATGCTCTGGAAAGAACTTCTCCATGGATTATTTAGGTGGACGAGGATTGTCGCTATTCCTAGTATATCCAACACCAGGCTTTAGCATCTGTGTAATGTTATCCCGATGCCTCTCAGTCACCTTGAACAGTTGACCTCTCTGTTTGTACTGTGTAAGTTTTAACAGTTTTTTATACTGTGTTTGCTGCCATAGTTTTCTTCCCTAATGTAATTGTATACTCTGCCAACTATTTATCACCTATGCAGCTTTCCTCGTATTACTGCTGAAAGTACTCATTGCATTTGGTGTGTAACTATACCATGCATTTACTTCTCTCTTTTGATGCATCTGTACGATGGTTTGGCCATAAGAGTGCTGCTGGTGTGTTCTAGTCTTGAAGCTGGCGACTTGCAACAAATTTGAAGCTGGAAGTAACGATGTGCCTATTATCATTACTGCTATAATCAGATAAGCTTTCAAAGCTCCATGTAAATGTATTTAACATTCTGTAAACTGTTCAAGATAAACGTTCTTAAGTTTTTTTTATTGCGGTCCTTGATTTATGCACCTGAAACACAATTACATTGTAGAGGCACATTATAGACTGTGATTCTGTAAATTTGTGCTCAGGACATTGCAGCTGAGGCCAGCCGCACGATAAACATGCAGGGCACTGAACCATCACGTCACATACATTACGAACAGTCCTTACCCAGCAGTGCACTGAAATTTTTCCAAGCGAAGTGAGAGACCACTGTATGGCAACTCTGCAGATGTCCAGACTTTGAAAACGTTGTGAGTAGTGTTTTCAGGAAAAGCAATGGGTCTTGATATGCCAACAGCAGCATTGTTTGCATGCGCCGAGGAGCTTAGTAGCAGCGAATTGTTTTATTTATGTATTGTCCAATATTTATTTGTCTGAGCTGTGCCAATTTTTCAGTCCATGTCACCTAAAACGGGTGGTTGTCTATTTTCCCCTTATTAACCCTTCCACCACCTTGCGGGATTCCGCAGAACTCATTTGCATTATTGCTTGTTATTGTGTGGAGAATGAGCCGAACTATGTAAACGAACTTTGTGTGATTTTGCAGACATGCCCCATATTGTGATACACTGCCCTCGTCTAGCATGGCATTGTGAGGGGCTCTCTCATATTTTGTTGTGGGATGTCAACCCATGAAGATGTTTAAAAAGTGCATGAGAGTGGGAAGCAACATACTATATGCTGTGTGTGTGTGTGGGGGGGGGGGGGGGGGGGGAATGAATGAATGAATGCTTTTCATTTAGTATAACTTTCATAAGAACTTTGGCGACTTTCTTTGTCCTATTTATATTTCTCAAGTATGTTTCCTACTGCGCAAAAATGAGTGCAACCTTACACAAAATGCGTGCATTCACAGAAGGTGTTTCATTTTACAACGAACACTCGTGAGCAAGAAGTTGGGAAATATGAAACAAACCAGCAAAAATAAGTTTATAGCACAGCTCCTCTGTATAACATTGCTTCTACACATTGTGCTTGCCGAATATGTGGATTTCAAGTGTTCAGTTTCAACCAGCATAACCAAGCATTCGCCTGTGGCTGTACATATACTTGTATATATGTGCGTGGTATTTTTGCATATTGTCATACGTGTTGCCAATTGCTATTAAGGGCAGAAACCTAGTCAAGCTAAATACGCGGATTTTTGTCTGTACACATGTCATCTGTACGGTAACTGCTGTTGATAAAAAATAAACTTGGGTATAACATTCCCGTGCAGTCACCAAGAGAAGAGTAGCCGTCTCTGACTCAAATGAATTTGCCGCAATCTTTTCCCAGGCTGTTTCGCTTGGGACAATCGGGGACCCTCAGCTCAGAACTCGATAGCCTGCTAGAGTTATTTATAAGCATTGACAGAGCCATTACACGGAGGTGCGCAACACGACAGGGACCGTGAGAGAAGACGCAAACACAGCACTGTGTGTATTTACTGTCTTCCCCTGCCGTTTTGCGCTGCTGCGTGTAATGAATCCCACCCAACTAGCACGAAAACGTGTCCCGACAAAGGCCGTCATCTTGGTCGCAAGCAGTTAGGTCACCGCGTGTGTCTAGATTTTCTCGAAAACATCGTGATATCTTGACTAGTCCTCGAATAGCCAGAGACGTCAAAAGTTATTGCCCAGGTATGATGATTAGGTTTCGGGACTGCGCGCTCTTGCGGCAGTAGTGGTTAGAAGAAAAAAAAATCTTATTTCTGAAATCCATGAGGGAGCATGCCACAGCACTTTTTGCTCGAAAGGGGAGTCGAAGAGAACGGAAAGGGCACCTTCTCAAGATAAGAGTGCCCGCAACACATAACTACAGGCCCTGCAACCTGCTGTTTCATTAAAAAAGAAAAAGTGGGTTCTTGGCGACACTGCGAATCGAACTCGGTGCCTCCTGCATTGTAGTCGGTCGCTGTAACCATTAGACTACCGCGGCAGCGCTTGAGATGAGAGTTGGCCACGGTAGTGCTAACGTCATTGTTAATATATCTCCTTTCGCTAGAAATACGCCTAACGCAAAACGTCAGGCAAAACACGATAAAAAAAATAAAGGCTGGGAATTCGTAATGAATTCGCCTGAGGCCACTCGAAGGCGAAATCCATCGAGTGTAAATACATGACTGTGTATTTCACATTGACGTACGATATTCACTAATCAACTATCGCTAATTAACTGTCACTAATGTCACTTTTATTCAATCAATACTCGGTTTGTTTCGATTATCGTCGTTTAAATAAACTTCCCTAATCAGATCACTAAATTTCCTTCTATTCTCATATATAAGCCCGGTCATATTCTCGCTCGCTTTTGTGTAGCGTTCGCTCCCATACACGTTAGTAAGTAAGGCAAACACATCTTTTATGCTCTCCAAGCAACCGGTGCCGTTCTGTGGAAGCTTGCCATGACGTCTGCTGCGCCAGCGGATCCTCTTCCTAACGTTCTTCTCTATCGATTCGTTTTCACTCTTTCGAAAAAACTATGTGAGAGACACGCAAACGCTGTCTTTTTCATTTTTTTTTCTTTGCTAAACGCGCAGCACGCGCGCCTCGATTCACGAGGCACGTGTGATCATGTCACTTCAGGCCGAGACGCAACGTTGCTTGTTTTATTTGTTTGCTCACGCAAACGCTGCAAAGATGAAGTGACCTGCAGCGCATTGTTTTCTGAAAAGTATAAGCACGTATAAACTGCCCGAGGAAACTTTCTCGTTTTAAGTGTTCACATATCTAAGCGTACGACTCTTCTCTTATTCTGGCCCTGTCAAAATGCCGCGATGAATTGAACCTGCGACAAGATACAGTCATGATACCTCTCTCTTACTGCTGCCTTATATTACTGAACAGTTTCTACGTAGGCTCAAAAGCCGCTCCTATGTCTTTTGCCGAGACCTTTGTAAGAAATCCAACCTTCTACGTCTAGCTAAAAAACACCCTAATGGCCACCATCTTACCGTGCTTGAACACGCCTCGTGAGTTGAGTGCCATCGCAGCTTCATGAATAAAACTAAACTATTGCACGAAGGGGGAGACGTTTGGGTGACATCTTCAAACCTTCAATGTATCAATTTATGTGCGCTTTCATAGGAGCGGTGCGTCACCTACAGTTGGCGACATAGCGCACGGATTCTTGCTTAACGCCACCGAGCAACAAGCTACATATGGTCATTCATCAAACGCGAGCGCTTGGCTTTGTTCAGGCCCCGCGGACGCCTGCTGCAACGCGGCGACGCGTAAGCGCTGTAGCAGACGCCCGGAACTGGAAGCTGAGAAGCTGCGAAAAGACATGGGCTATCATCGTATACTCTCGATGCTAGATGCTTTGCGTGCTGCCTTGCTATTATCGGCACGCACTTCTTTCTTTCCTTGTCGTTTCATCGGCTTTCGCGTTGCCTCCTTGCCCTCAAAAGTCACGCGTAAGTTAAATTCGTGCCATTGCTATCGCACTCCCTCGAGATACGAGAATTCTTGGCTAAGAAACTGCGTAGGCAACAGAAAGCTTTGTGAATTCGGCCCCAGCTGTGGGCCGTCCAGCGGGCCGAGGAAGCCGCCAGAGTTCAAGGACTCCTGGCCGTCACCTAGGCGGGGCTATTGGCCCGCCCCACCAACTCGCCGGACTCACAATGAAGTTCTTTCCTCCTCCTCCTCCTCTGATTTATTTTTATTTGTGGCTTTTTTGTATATACATAGATATACATATCCGGGACATGACGTAGACGACAAAAATTCGCTGAGAGTGTCAGTAATAATAATAATAATAATAATAATAATAATAATAATAATAATAATAATAATAATAATAATAATAATAATAATAATAATATCTGAGGCTTCACGTCATAAAACCACGATATGATTATCAGAGACGCAGAGAGAGTGTCCATATAATTTCTACCGACATAATTGTGAACCGAAAACGATCAGCAAAGTAAATGTTGGCTGGGCGTAGAGTTTCGCGCGCTTCTTTTTGTTGAGATGGCTCGAGCTTCACCACGGCACTTCTCCACAAACGGTGACGCAAAGACCTCGTCGCCTGTCCTTGCTGGAGGACGGTGGCGGAAAGGTAAAGGAATGTCGCGGCCTGCACTTTTCCAAAGTTGGCTTAACGGAAGCACTATCAGCTTGAAAAGTGGAGTCCGCGTTTACTGTACTTCAGCGTGGTGTAGGGATAGCAGTATCCTCTGTGTTAGCATACACGACACACTCTTTCATGCACCAGAAAAACATACTGAACACGTCTTGTGAGACCTAGCATGATACAGATACGATATACCCAAAGAGCATGCAGAGAAATAGAGATGTATGCCTAGGCATCGAGTAGGCGTATATGGGCTTCCTTAATTCTTTTGTTTTTCAGCTTTCGAGTACACTTTTATTTTTTTTAACGAAAAGTTGAGGTAGCTATACTGGATTCAAAGGTTTGGTTCAAATGTTTTTTTTTTTTTTTGAAGCAGCTGCCGCGATCATAACATAAACACACAGTAGTTCTGTACACAGCTCGTACACACGAAACAAGCTGTGTGCATCTTGCGCTGTCTATATTGACGATGGACGCCGTATTGCTGAGACGTACCAATTCCACGAACAACGCACAGAATCAACAGTTAGCACTGACATTGCTGTTTTCCAAGGAATCACATAGATTCCAGCTGCTAAGAAGTGCGTGTTTCTGACAAGAAAACTATAAACTACCCCTCAGAATAAGATAGGCAAGATCATTCAACCGCAGTCAATTTTGCAAACAGCGAAGTCGTCTTTCTGCTCATCAGCCGGATGCCTAGTCCTGGATCAGAAGGACGTATGCGCATTCAAAGAAGCTTCCCAGGAGGAGGTCGAAGCAGGCACTGCGGTGTCTGACAAAAAAAAAAAAAAACGACCTACTCTTTGCGTTCTCTGCATGCTGTAGTAGGCAAGAAGCGCAGCTAACACGCAGCGACGAACCTCAGCATTCACACAAGCGTTACAAATACTGCAGAAGTGCATGAAATTAGCAGCTGTATTGGGGGGACCTTTAACGCCAGTTGTGGCAAAGGGCGCTTGTCAAAAGTCTTTGCGGTTGCAATGGAGACCACTGTTTTTTTTCTTCTTAGAAATGTAGCAAACATTACAGAAATGCTGCGCTAAGACTTGCCAAGCAATAGTCTAGCTTGAAAGAAGTCCTTTGGAATACGCCAACGCAAGTTATGATATGCAGATCAGCGCACCTTAGCGCGCATTTTCTTTCGACAAAAATGTCCTCTGCGCACCTGCGATAGTGCACAGCTTTAGCAGACCACTGGCTTGCCTTTCAGCGTCACAGTAAGGTCGACGTTACAGTGAAATCCACGATATGCACAAAGCTCCTTAACTTACAAATAAAAAAGAGTTGTAATGCATGGCTCACAGCCAAAAAAAAAAACGACACAGTCATCTCTTCGCTGACTGCTACGCCTGTCATTAAATACTAAAATACGTGGGATATGCAGAAATGTTCCCTGAACACGGCGAACACGTCTGCTACTTAGTGTCTACATTGGAAACTAAAACTATAGTTTCTACACGCGCTGTGGATGATTGAGAAAGCTGAGGGCAATCCATCTGGTAGCATAATTTAGAATTACCAAGACAAACTAGAGCAAGCTAGCTGCAATAGCTTTTTTGTCCTACTGAGCGGTTAAATTACTTGCTGTCTAGACGCACGTGTGTCCAGCTGAAAGAAAAGACAATGATGCCACTGCGTAGAAGCGGAAGCACTCTAAGACAACGGCATTTCAATATCACAGCCGCTTGCAAGATATGCAAGGCTGACGCATATAGCAACAGAGCGAAACTTTTTTTTTTTTGTAACACGCCGCAAAAAGACGCGTTTTCTGTTTCTTTTTTTTTTTTGTTCCTTAGACGTTATGTCGAAATGCAGACAATGCCTTGAAACACGTTTGAAACGGTTCTGTAGAAAGTCCATGGAAAATTCTTTGCGAAAAAAAAACCTAAAGTTTGTATAAAAGGACCCCCTGTGCTTTACCAGGTCAGACAGACTCGTGCAGCCAAGCAGCCGCACCATGAAATCCATAAGCCTGACTGCACTGGTCGTCAGCTTGCTAAGTAAGTGCGGTGACCCTTTCAGTTACATGTATTATTTTCACGCAACTTTCATATCTATATAATTCTCGGCAACTCCTTCCTGTCATCAATTCCTCTGTCACTACAGCCGAAATCCTTAATTTCGCACATTTTAGCTTTCATCCGTCCCATAACATAGCAAGCGTTTCCGAAAGGCTTGAGCATCCCAATAGTGGTGAGAACTGTTCGCTCAAAACTGCCAAAAACAAAGAGCACGGCTTAGCCCGACGAACTGTGTATAATCAACTTCTCAGCTCATACAAAAAAAAAAAACTCTTCTCATTAGAGAAGGTATATTTTTCAAGGGTTAAGAAGTAATGTAATCTTTCCCTGATCATTAGGTTTTCCACATTCGCCAATCGAGAATGCATTAGAATAGAAACTTGAGTGAATTCGAAGGCGTTCATCTTTTGTTGAAGCAGCACACAAGGGTCGGAGATAAAGAAATGGGAGCGCAGAACAGACGCTTACCCATAACTAAACTTTATTGGGAAAAAACAAGCACATATATATGATCTACACCATAACAAAAGGTCCCTAGGCAAAGCAATACAAATAAACTGAGGCAGTACATTCGTATTGCACAGGTGCATAAATTCTGCGTCACTGAGTGAAATAGACGATAAACCGACAAACTTATCGTACCTATCACCTTTCCTTAGAATATGGAAGGCCTCAATGACTTCCTTTGCTATCTGCTCTGTATGATGTGATAGAACCACAGTGTCTCTAAAGAAGAGTGCACAGCCGCATCCCTGACAATGGCCGGCGAGGGCAAATGGCTCTGTGTCTGACAATGAACGTTCCTGTTACCCTAAGACGAATGTTAACGCATATACCGCTCTGGCCAGTGTATGTTTTTCGAATGATAATGGTATTTCATAATATACTTCCCAATAGAATTGTTGCAAGGAGGCCATTGCCTATCATATACCATTATCACGCGGAAAAACTTACATTGGCTAGAGTGGAAGGCGTTTTAACGTTGATCTTAGGGAAAAGAAAGGAAAGGCGGTAAATCTGTCGGTCTCCTGTCTATTTCCCTCAGTAAAGCAGAATTTATGTACCTATGCAGTGCTTGCAAAAGGTGATACCTCAGTTTCATCTGTTCTGCCTTACCTAGGGTCCTTTTGTTATCATGTACAACATCTATATATATGCTTGTTTTTCTCCAATAAAGTTTAGTGTCGAGTCAGCGCCTATTCTCTGATCCTATTTCTTCGAGCTTGTCCCGTGTGCGCTGCTTGAACCAAAGATGAGGATGCATTGCGTATATTGCATTACACTTTACAAAAAGAGAAGAAATTATTGAGAACAAATCCATCGCTTCGTGTTTCTGCTAAAGATATGCTGCATTGCGCCGCATATGAAGTCGCCCTCCTGAATCAAAATCATTCAAGACAGTGCCTGCTGAAATTGGCCCTTGCTTGAAAACTTGCCGATAACCATTTTTTTTGGCATCATAACTATCATCATTTCTCAGAAATATCTCAAAGGATATTGTTGTCAGCTAACAAGAAAACACCGACAAGTGTAGCAGTCATATGCAGCATATTAAATATTCTGACACCCGTAGTTTATGAAAGAGATGCGCGAAGAAACGAAATTCACAATGAATATTTTGCGATGAAGAACCATTGAACAGCGAATTTTCAACCATGTCAACGATGTAAACTCTTCGACAGGTGAACTAGTCTTCGTTGCGGCAGAAATATTCGCTCCAGCGACTCTTCTTTTTTCAAACTTTTTCATTGCATGAAACCCCCATGTTCCCCGTGACTATTATATTGGAGAGATATTTCATTGCAATGCCAACTAGGCATGTAATCGCCATCGGTTTTGAAACTGACACCAAGGAAAAATCGGCGGCATCTAAGTGAAGCACACCACATTCGGGTGAATAAACGGCTACATGGTATCTACAGCAACATATGTTCATAACAAAAGTACTTGAAAGTTGGGCAAGTTGGGCAGCGCTCGTCTGTGTCCCTTCTGTCTTCCGTCTTGGTCGTTTTGCGCGCTGTACCCAATATGATGTTCATAACAAGCCAGCCAACATGCTTCACCAACGTACATTTGGGACAGAGCACCCCAAGAGTCCAAGCGGAAATTCCAACCGTTCCTACACCTCTTAACGCTTCGGCAATCATTCCACATAGTCGTTTTTGTTTTATAGCTGGTTCCTTAGTGTCGTGCAGTTCATCGCAGAGTGAAGCGCAGAGCTTGGCAGGGCATCAGAAGGTGCTAAACGCACTTGATGCTATGTGAACGTACATGTGTAAACAGCGTAGCAAGCAGGGGCATATTAAGTTGAGGGACAAACGACACAAGGGCTGACTGCCAACAGAGGTTTAGTACGTGAAGAATGGCCTTTAATGCATCATTTTAGTGTCCTATCTACTTACCTGACAACGAAATCGCAAATATGCGAAATTAAAAACTCCTCGCACGCCCGCGACCTCGATTTAATGATTTACTGATCATGTTTATCACTCGTTTTTCATTTTCTGGCCTTCTAGTATCTCCGTCTATATATTTTGCATTTACACAATACACCTATATTAGAGGTCATCACGGGCGCCTTGTGTCACATCTGTGCCCTGTTTCCTCGGTGTTTAGACAATTCTACGTTCATACCAACAAGCCCGGCTAAACACCACTTTAGCGCTTACAGCACTTTTGCCAATGAATAGCCAGTTAGGACATGTCACATATTCCATTCGTTGCCCCATGCTGAAGTGGCACTTGCACTCCACCATCAAGGGCTTCAGCGTACATCGAGTGCGTGGCCGTATCGCCACGTGTCAAGTCGCCAGCGGGCATTCGCCGCAGGACCGCGTTGAAAGATACAGTGGGATCTTATGCGATAGTGACAGTGATGCGCCAGGCTGCGATACTTGTACCTTAGAATGCTGTCAAATACAACAGCAAAGATTGGAGCGCGGTAGTGCAAAATAGGACATCATTTCCAAAGAGTAATTTTCACGTTACTAAGGAATAGAAAGGCACAGCACGGCCGAGACAATGGACGAAGAACATGCAACACACATGAGCGCTGTGTTCTTCGTCAATTGTCTCAGACACGCTGTGCGTTCTCATTGCTATGAACCAACTCGCCCAGATGAAGGCCTCACTACATCATTTCCGCTGTACTGTCATGAACGTAGCACAACCTTGAGGTCCAAAATGAACCTGGCGAGCTCGAGAATCTATTGGAGACGCTTAGCGCACACTACTGCTGACGCATGAAGATTTCTCAAACAGCTAACGCTCATACCTACCGTGCAATACTGAACTCCTTTGACTGATCCGCAAAAGCAGTACTTTTATGAAATTGAGAAAAGTGAACTGTTGCAATGGTTTGACCGCCTGTACTTAAGTATCTGTAGTGCGGTACCACTTCAAGAGTAGCTTCACCATTTCACGGTAATACATAGCTTGCATTTAGAGATACCACCACTTATTTTCTCGCCAGGCATGGATTAATTGCATTTAATTCTATCCTACCTTAAATTACTTCTGAAAGAAGCACATCACGGCAATATGCCAGCCGATCTTAGAGCAAGTCGTCGCATTTGGGAGTGCTCGCACTGAGCATTATCCTGTTGTGCTGAAACTTGGTCTCTTCAAGAGTATTGAGGCCTAAAAATGGGAATTTCTTGCTGAAATTGCACCTTAGCTATAGCGCAATCCGTTTCATAGCACGTGTTTAAAAAAATGTGTTACCAAGAAGGTGCCCACAAATTACACAGTAGGACATCACAAAATGTAGTTTTACGATCAATTACATAATCCTGTGGATTTTCTAACACAAAAATGAATTTGACGTGAGTGTCCCATTGTAAAATTTCTGTGACCAGTAATTCGCTTAAAATATGCAAAAATGCAAAAATGCACAGCACGACTGAAGTACCCACTGCGGCAGCGTCACTGCCTCCCCATGTTGCTTGTTTTTGAATTTTGAAACACAGTTGTGTGGTGCCATATATGTGCTTTCTTCGACGTGCTTCTCAGAATGTAAAAAAAAACGAGATTCATTGTGTATTTATTATTTAATGTGTATTTATGCCGCAGAAACTCCACATCAAACTGCACAACATTGATCGATATCAAAATCTAAAGATCATAATTTCTCTATGATTTTGTGGTTGCCGCTTATAGACGCTCTAGAATATGCATAATTAATAAAGTCTGCACACACGTATACCAGTTTAGTCGTAAAACATTCTTTCCCAGCCATTCCAGAGTGCTATTTCACAACCCCAGAGCAACGGAGAAATGCCCCATAGGGAACGTGAAACCCACGATACCCGAGCTAAAATCTACAATTGAACTCTGTCCCACGATGTTGGTGTGTAAACTTCGTGTCTTATGTCTCGAAACACTATTTTCAGGCCAGGCAAGTCATCGCAGGCTGGTATGGAAACAGCTACTACGGCTTTGGGAATGGCTTCGGTGGCGGCTTCGGTGGCGGCTTTGGCGGCGGATACCGGCAGCGGATTTGGAAGCGGCAGTGGACTGAGCGGCTTCGGTAGCGGCTTCGGTGGCGGATACGGTATCGGAAATGGACTGAGCGGACTTGGTGGAAACGGTGGCTTCTGGGGTAGCAGCTTTGGCAGTCCTTACACAGTTCCAGGGGTCGTTCTTTACCCCATCGTTTTACCGAGCGGAAGCGGCAGCTTGTGGGGACTTAACGGTGGCTGGTACGGAAATATCCCTGTCGGTTACTGGAGGCCATGGAGTTCCCCATACAGCGTATGGTTCTCCGGACTGTCTGGTGTCAGTCAACCTGGCGCTGCATCGTGGGGTCCACGCATGGTAGGTTCACCTGCCACCTGGTTCACGTCAGGAAATCTCGGCGGTCAAGGTCCTTCTGGCGGACTCTATAGATTACCTGTGCTTGGAGGAATTGGAGGCCTCAGCGGAGTCGGACCAAGCGTATACGATACCACTTACGATGACAGCATTTCTGTGGGTAGTAGTAGTCCACTCAGCTGGAGTAGCCAAAATAGCGGTTTCCAATTTGTCGGAAGTTCCAGCAGTCTGGGGAGCTTCGGCAGCCTGGGTGGCAGCAGCAGTCCGCAAAGCGGCTTTGGCAACAGTGTAATCCTACTTGGTGACAACAGCGACCGTTCTTACGATCTGAGCAGTGGAAGTGGTAGTTTCGGCAGTATGGGCAGTCTGGGCATGTATGGACAACTGGGAGGACTGAGTGGATATGGCAGTATGGGTTACTTCGGCAGTCCCTACCTGAGATGGCTGTGCCGCGCCACTGGTCTTTCGCCAAGGGGAGTGCAGCGCCTTTACAGGAAGTACAGAAGAAGCGGCATGAGATCCAGCTTTTTGACGTATCTGAGGCGAAAGGGATACCTCGGTGGCTACTATGGTGGATTTCCTTTTGGCGTTACACAGGGTAGTGGAAGCCAGCCAGGAATCAGAGGAAGTTACTTCTCCTGGAGGCCACAATCAAGTTACTACTACAGCTGGGGAACTCCCGGAGGTAGCTATGGTGGAAGCTCCAACGGTGGACTAACAAGCGGAAGTTACGGATGGTCTAGCTACCCGTCTGGAGGATCGTCTAGCTACCCGTCTGGAGGATGGTCTAGCTACCCGTCCGGAGGACTGTCGAGCTACCCGTCCGGAGGATTGTCTGGCTACCCGTCCGGAGGGTTGTCTAGCTACCCGTCCAGAGGAAGCTCTCGAAGCAGCAGCTCTTGGAGTTCAGGAAGTTCCAGCAGTTCGTGGCCTCAGGATGGGCTGACACAAGTGAAATTGCTTTAGAAATAAAATTGGGTTTACAACTCAGCGCTAATTTGAAAAAAGGATCGTCAAGACGATGTGTCGTGGCAGTTTGCAATTTGGCTGCCATGGTTTCGCGTTTGAAAATAAAATTTCAAGATTTTCACGCTAAATGGTTGCACTTAAACGCCTGTGTTGCTTTCATTTTGTTCCTCAGATCATTTCGCCTACGCACTGCGACATTCAATACCATCTACCAAATTTATATTTAAGGACTTGTTATTTCGTGCAGCCTTTATTAAAGGAAGAGCAAAGCAAGAGGTGGCTTGGGAAAGCAGTTCAGGCTACCCATAGCCATGCATTTACACGACACTTCGAAAATCAGTTCAGGGTATGCTTCTGTGTATTGTGCCAGACGTTTTGTGTGCTCAATATGCTAAATTCAGAAACATATTTTAATGGTGTTGCGGCAATGCGTATTTGATCAGGTTGTGAAGAACTTGAAGGGCGCTTAATAGTCACCTGTAAGTGTGGAACGTGATAACGACATCGGGCTCTGTTCGCACAACTTTCTCATTCCCTTCCTTACTTCTATCGCTTCCTGGTCGAAAGCATAACCGTGCCTTAAAGGGACCCTGAAACTGTTATTTGAAGCTTTGTCAGCGTTTAGGCTAGAGCATCATCGAACCATTGGCACCACAAATTTCGCTGCACGCCGTGTATCAAGGCGGCTACGGCCAATTATATCATACCCTCCTTCTTACCCCTGCCTTGCCTCCTCAACTCATGATACACGCTGGCATCGCTGGCGATCGCAGAGCTCATGTGAGCACACTCGATGATTTGAGCTTCGCCCGGTGATGACCTCTGAGACTGCACGCCGACAGGTTGCGCGCATATCGGAGACCATAGCCCCAGTGCGCCCGGCAGCACGCACGCCGTCTGGCAACAGAGACATCGCGGAGGGGTTGATATCTGCTCCGACAGGTGCCGCCACCCTACCAGCCAATTTTTCGTGCGCGCACACCGCAGCCAATCAGATCGTGCGCAGACTGCGTGTCATACTGGGGAGGGGCTGTTAAAAACGCGTTGGGCTGAGCCGCAGTGATCAGCAGCGATTCGCAGCTTTATAGCGTTGTAATCAATTACACAGTGTACGCAGAGAGCTTAAATTAGTCTGTAAATGAGCCTTAGGACTTGGTCTACTGGCCCAATGTGTTTGTACAAAATCTTCAAAACCGTTTCAGGGTCCCTTTAAGGAAAGAAACGTCCAGGGTTGACCTTGCTGGCCACCTTGCGCCCCAATTGGTAATATAGGACCCCGTGTGGACATGAACATTTTAGTTCGGCTCCATGGCCACTGTCTTGCTACTTCGCATTTCTTTTCTGGCGCATTTAGAACCGAATTTCATTATTATTTACAGCTATAACAGCACGCTAGCGTAAATACCAAACATCGTTTCTAGGCTTTCTTGTTGTGCCAGCCGGTGAGCGACTGTGCTCCCACTGCCAGCAGCCTTGTCCTCATCGAGGCACCTTTACGCAACGAGCGGCCCGACTGCAAAGATGCAGTGAGGAAATTACGCACATGTTGGTAGGCGGGTGGCTAGCACTCTGCTCACGTTTTCTGAGACCTGTACTGACGTCAATTCGTAAAACTGATAGCACTGCACGTGTCCCTGAGGGAAAATTGAAAAAAAAAAAGCATGGTTGGTCCCTCCGTCATAGGAATCGGTATAACACAAAACTAAAACGTGTCCTCAGAGAAATAGTTGAATGTTTACTGTACAATGATATAAGACAGCTTGCACAATGTCTATTGGTGTTTTAACGTGTATGCACCCACGTTCGCGCTTGGTAGTACATCCATATCCCGACGACTAACGTCCATGATCAATGATTCAACAAACGCTTGTGCTAGATGTAGTAGTAAATGGTGAGAGAGTAAGCACAGGAAGCATTGTGGCAGCGAGAAGAGCGTCGTTGACTAGACGCAGAACTTGGGCTAACGTCGCCATTCCGTGGCGTGTAAGAGTATAACACCACGGCAGGACCAGAAGGAAACTCAACGCGCGTCTTGTCTCTCCTGTAGCCCGGCCGGGATTTTCTCGGGGCGAGCGTAAGCGTGGAACGCGGTGTAACAGCCAGGAGAGGCAGGCACGCGTCGCAAAGCTATTTTTGGTGTGGATGGATGGCATGAGCGAGGACAATGCCTGGGCAAAGACCACCACCTCGCGGTGTGTTATGGAATTGACAAAATTGCGTTTTCCTGTTGGAAACGGGCAGAATTGGACGGACGCGTTGAAGGAGCTAAGCGCGGTTGCCACGGTCATGATTCATTACTTCAGCGCCGACCAAGAGCACTGCGAGAGGAAAGTGTGAGATATAAAAGGCACGTTTGTACAAATTGCGCTGTATGTGATCGTGGTGCAGTGGTTAGCGTGCCCGGTTGCTGCTGTCGCGGACCGGAAGGTCGTGGGTTCGACTCCCGGTGGCGGGACTGTTTTCTCGTTTGCGACCTGATTGTGTACATTTTTCGAAGGGCCCGCACCCTTTGAAAACTTTTTGCACCTAACGTGGCTTTTCACTGCCTCAAGAGAGAGAGAGAAATATTAAATGAAAGACAGGGAGGTTTACCAAAAGAAAGTTTTTTAATTTGCTACACTGCAATGGGGAAGGTTTCACGGGGGGGATAGAAAGGTAAGGCAGAAAAAAAAACAGAAATGGCAAAAAAGAAAAAACGCGCACACTTAGGAACGGTAGTGTCATAGTCGTGTAGCGGGGTCGGTTGAGCGCAGAAATATCAGCAGCGCCTTCGTCGCTTTTTGGATGGAAGCTCGATAGTTCTTCATACCGAATCGGAATGGCAGACAGCGCTGCCTGTGATCACTGTGGCAGCGAGCATACCACTGCGCACGTCTTGTGTCATTGCCCGCAGTACAGCTCTCAGCAACGTTAGCACACCTCGATGACCAGCCGCTTTCCTAACAATCGATTTTGGAGTACACTGCCTCAAAGATCGGAGGCATATAACCTGGCTTTGAATTGCCTGCGTAATCAGCCCGCTTTTCACCAAGCTACGATGCCATGTGATTACGTCAACATGTGGCGTTACGTCACGTGGCGTCACTGTGACGTAATGGCGGCTTGTCCTGACGTCACAAATTCCGGTTATCTGTGACGTCATCTTGACGTCATTAGGTGTCGTCATGACGTAATGATCATTAAATGCATCACTCGTCCCGACAAGCGGGACGTCGACTGTCAAATATGGCGTTAAATGCGGCATCTAAAGCATTAGCCTAAAAAAACAAACAAATACTCAACAAAACAGACCATTACTATTTTAATAGTAAATCTACACGTCAATTTTAGTTTGTGCGTCTAAGGAGAAGCTTCTTGAACTCCTAATATTCCTACTTACTTGTTGGCTCGAATGTTATAAATTACAATCTATATCTGGCAAGAACTTGAGCAATTCTGCGCGAATTATATCCAGGGGCACTGAACTAGATAATCAGTCCCCCAGAGTTGATGTATCCAAAGAAAGCAAAATATGGTTTATGCAAGCGAATATCGGAAAATGCAGTGTTACGCGTATCACCCGAAAGCATAACACGATACTTCTTTACCTCCTGAAGAATGTTTCAATACAACCCGTCACTTGTTATAATTATTTAGGTGTTTATGTGTCAAGAAATTTAAAATAGACGCTGGCAACAGGCAGTCGTCTAGGACTTGCACAGGAGATCACGCTCTCTCTATGGTGCCCATTAAGCAGCCAGACTGACCGGACCAATCGTCAACACCATCTGCCCTCTTGGATGCATATTTATATGTAAACTGGGCTCCACCAAAGAGAGGCTACACTTATTCATCGCTTATGGTTAGGTGTGACATTCACTAACTCTTATTCCTTTTGCGTTGGAACGGCTGACAATGCTATTTGCGCTGCCTGTGGTTGCGAGGAGACGCTACACCACATTCTGTAGGACTGTCCGGGATATAACGTTCACAGACAGTCACTGGCGTCCGTTCTATCACACGTTGAAAATAGCCAAATGTCTGTTGAAACTGTTAACGCCATAGCGTTAAAGAGCTCGTTTCGAAGAAACTCCGGCGTCGGCTCGGCGTCGTTGGTTCTGAGCGAAAAATCATCTTGTCCGTGACCGAAAAACCGAGAAAGATACAAATAAAGTAAATAATAAAAATTTCCGGGTCCGAGTGAGGATCGAACCCAGGCCGCTTGCGTGGAAAGCAGGTGTTCTGCCACACCTGCATCTGCTTGGAAATGCAGTGAAAATAGTTTCTTCTGTTTGGAAATTCAGTGAAAATAACTTTCATGCTTTACAAACGCACGTGTCCTGTATACAGGCTTCACAATAGAACATGTAATATCGCAGTAATATTGATTGGTACAAGCGTACATTGCCATCGGGCGTCAGAACGTATGATTATCATAACGACTTCGTGGGTTAAAGCCGGTCAACCATTACAAAAGGCACAGAGGTTAGTGCGCGTCTTAAGACAACGTAGTGGGTGCATAGCAAGTTCGAAAACATTTAACGCGCATAATTGCTCGTGGTTTAAAGCATGCTACCCACTACGCAGTGTGCAGTCATGCGCAAAATCTTCACTGACACAAGCCACTTTCAACTTTGTGGATTACATTGTAGTAATCCACAATTTAACTTCTAGAGTAACATCATAGAACAAAAAGTATGCACTGAGTGGTTGAAGTACGCAATAGGGACAGAATATCGCTATCGCGTTCAACTCTTAAAGGCGAAGCTTAAGGTGCCCCAATTTTTTCTTACATGTCGTCGGCAGTAGATATCGCAGCTGAAGGAGACGAACGCACTACTAAGATTTTTTTTTAAAGACGGACTTGATTGCGAGAAGACGCTACACCACTATCTGTACGACTGTCCGGGACATCATGTTCAGAGACAGTCACTGGCGTCCGTTCTAGCGCACCTTGGAAATAAACGAATGTCTGTTGAAACTAACCTTACATGCCGTCTACAGAAATATCGCAGCTGAAGGAGACGAAGGCAATACTGAGGTTTTTAAAGAAACAGACTTGTTACAGTGATGTCGCGTACCACACCAGAGGCACGGACCGTGACTGACTGCGTGTGTATGTTGTCTTTATCTCTCCATCTTTCTATCTCCCCCCATACAGTTCCCATGTGTAGGTTAGCAAACCGGTTTTCCTGAATTGGTTAACTTTCCTGCCTTTCTTTCTCTACTATTTCTTCTCTTAACGAATATAATAGTAATATAAGGGGTTTTTAGTCCCCAAACCATGATATGATTACGAGATACGTCTTAGTGGAGCACTCCGGAAACTTAGACTATCTGGTGTTCTTTAACGTGCACTGACATCATACAGAACACGGGCATCTAGTATTTCGCTTCCACAGAAATAGGACCGCCACAGCAGGGATCGAACCCACGACCTTCGGGTCAGCAGCCGATCGCTATAACCACTACTACACCACTGCGGGCTACTCAACGAACAAAGCCTTGTTCACACCAAGTGAGCTACTTACGGATCGTCGGTATAAGGATCGTAAGCGTAAACACAAGCAACGTAAGCAGCTTGTTGAGACGTTGTATCTAGCGTAAAGTACGTAACGTTTTGGGCGTAAATGTTGGCCGGCCCGCAACTTTTGCTCCTAGTGATGCGACGGTTACGGCGCGACCAATGGGCAAGGCGGTGTTGGTCTTCACTTCGGCTCACGCGGCTTCCGGCCTCCCCTGATTCTGTGTCTTCACGTGCGTCTGAAAAACCATGCAGTAGTGTGTCTGCGCAGTTGTATTGACGGTGTTAATTGTGTTGTTTGCCCATGGTTTGTAACTATGAGCAGTAAGGAAGGGTGTTGGCCGTGAAGTGGTGAATTATTCGTAGGGGAAGTGCGCAAAGGCCCATACGGTACGACCAGCCTCCGAAAACGCACTCCGGTGAGCAGCTGCAGAACGACGCCTGGCTGGAAGTTGGAGCTGGTAGTTAGAACCAGGCGATTATGGCCAATTCACGAGTAGCAAAACATTCAAGGCAAGTGAACCGTATTGTGTGTGCTGGAGTGCACGTATTTGGTTCCTGAAGAGGCCGGCACAACCTAGGTGCATCCCTTTGTAGCCCATTTATTAAGGCGAAAGCCTTTAATGTCCCATGCTCACGTCCGTCCGTCCATCCGTCCGTCCGCGCCCTGCACGGTGCCATGTGGCCGCCGGGGCACGCCAATGAACGCCGGTCGCGTCGGACTCTACAGGACTTGCCCTTTGCTTGCGTAGGGTCGCTGTGCCCAGCGTGTCCAATCATATATAAGAGAGACGCGCGCATCGTGTTCCATTCTGACCGACCATGTCTCAATGGGCAGAGGCGTTCGCCGAACACACTTCGGAATTTACAGAGTTTGCTTCAATTTTTTTTGGTTTGTTGGCGTTTCTATCTATCTATCTATCTATCTATCTATCTATCTATCTATCTATCTATCTATCTATCTATCTATCTATCTATCTATCTATCTATCTATCTATCTATCTATCTATCTATCTATCTTTCTATCTATCTATCTATCTATCTATCTATCTATCTATCTATCTATCTATCTATCTATCTATCTATCTATCTATCTATCTGCCTACGTCTGGGTGCTCTCGTGATCTGCTCCTTAACTTGAGGTCGACCAAAGTTAGTATGGGAGGGTAACAAGATTTCACGAATATGTATGGCTGGTCGTGATTTGAATAACGTGAAAAGCCCGTCGCGTACGTCGTCAAACTGATTTCTTCAGACGTGTGGCGCATACCCGTATACACTATCGGCAGTATGCGGGTATGAGCCTCAGGTGTTTGACAATTTATATCGACTCAGGAATGGCGAGGTAGGACTTTGAAATTCAGATGCCAGAGCGTTAAGAAAAACTGACAACGGCAGCGTTGACCCGCCGAATGCAAAGAATATAAGTGAGAATACCACTGAGCCACGTCAGGTCTCGAAACTGCTTGGGAAAAAGACTCTATACAGGCGTACTGTTGGTGAAACGTCAATTGTGTTTGCAGTGCTGGACATCTAATTTTCGAAACACTACATACGTACTTTTGTGATGAAGGAGTCATGACGGGTTAACGTCCGTTGTATACTTAAGTGCCATCCACTGTAGCTGGTTTACGTAGCGCTATCCAGGGCTACCATTCTCGCAATCACAAGCCCTACATATCAGCTTACCGCTTCTGGTGTTGGTAATACCCATGTTTCTGTTGGCACCATTACGCAACTGTAAACAACTGGTTATATAAAACATATGCGACTGTTCAACATATATCTGTGCGTAGAACATTTGTACATATCTTTGGCGTCATTTCATAACGTTTCGCTTAATAAAAAATTACAACCTAGTCACCTTACCTCCGCATGCTTCGCATAACATCGCTTCCCATGGTACTTGGGATCTGCCGAATTTTTCCCGCTCGTATAGCGAGTTTCAAGTTGCTTCAAGATGGCGGAACAGGCGTTCATAGAAGCTAAACTGGCCGCCCTAGCCGCACCACGGCCGGACCGGCCGGACTAGAAAGCAGACACGAGGCACGTTTATGAGAGCGCACGTCACCTCTCCCCTCAAGCCAAGCCATGGTCAAACATGAGAACTTCGCTACGCTGCAACAATTGTACTAAGGACACAACCCACCTTCAGGGCGGTGACTGGCCCGTCGTAAAAAAAGCATCTTACAGAAGGGCTCAATGTGAACATTCGTGGTCGCTTCCAAGGCAAACGGACGTTCCAGCAGTTACGCGAACTGACACTTAAGGCGGATGCGGCTGCAGTATAAACGCGGCTTAACCCACACAAAGTATGATTGTTTTTGCGCAACGAAATAACGAGGGATGGGGGGCAAGGGGAGCGCACACATTCGCATGTTTATTCAACGTGTTGCGCAATGAAATACAGCGTGTTTCAGGAATTGTGTCCAAAATCCTCAAAAAATCACGAAAGTTCGATATTTGCTCGCTGTATTCACAGTTGCTTTTTCTGTAGCGGCATGCACTCTAAGGAAAGAAAACGAGAGGGTGGAAAGGCAGGAATGTTAACCATTTTGGCATAACCGGTATGCTACCCTGCACATGGGAAAGGAATGGGAGATTAAAAAGAAGAGTAAAGAAATAGAGAACGAGAGTGGGAGAGCACACGCACACATGCACGTCGTCACAGAGCAGCGCGGCAGTCTTGTGCAGTATACAGAGTCTATAGCCGCTCGTGCAAATTCGTTGTTCTCTGTCATCTTAGGAATGTTTTTACTTGAATTCTCGAGGACTTTTCGGGGTGACATTGCAGGTTAGTTTCTAGCGACATCGGTCTGTTGTCAAGGCGAGAGAGAGTGATTGAAAACGATCGTCGGTGCACAGCGTAGCGAGGACAGACGCAGAAGATACGCTGCAGCCGGTTGCATGTTAACTTTGTTGAAGACATGATGTGGTACAGTAATTAGGTAAGTGAAATAATTAAATTTTTGATTATTGGAGCTAAGTGGTTATGTAAAATGGGAGATTAAAAATCCTTCATGCGAAAAACCAATCGCGGCTTGAAGATATAGAAAAGACGGCCTCTATTAATTATTGTTGCGTAATGAAAGTCAGGCTGATTCAACTGCGAAACCGAAAACGAAGCACCAAGGCGCGTAACAAGCAGATGGCTAGAATGACGTCACTGTTCAAGACAACGATTACAGACGTGCACAGAGGTGCATTCCTTCCGCGTTCCTTAAGGTATTTGCGTCATGCGTGCTATGATTGCAAGGGCCGCCCACACACCCACACAACGAACTTGGTTGATGGTTGGCATAACGAGGCTGATTTATTCTAGACGTCTCAGAACAAATTGGCACTCGCGCTCTTCCGCCCATCGGCGTAGGTTTCGCCGCGGAATTTGGGTGAATTTCACTAATTCGCATTTATTCCTAGAGGCCGCTTTTTCTAAATCCCAAAACTACAATTGGTTCTTCGCATGAAGGAGTTCAATTCCCCAATTTGACATAACCGCTTAACTCCACTAATTACAAGTTCATTAATTCCACTTTCTTAATTACTCTCCCGAATGATGTCTTCTACTATCTTAAGATGCCTGTCACTACAGAAAAAGCAATTGTGAAGACATCCTGCAAATATCGCATTTTCTTGATTGTTCTAGGATTTTGTACACATTTGTTGAAACATCCTGTATATAGGCACTGATACGTGCATCAAGGTAAGCAAGCTTCGAGCGCATACAACCCTAACGACAATCTGTAATCTAAGGGCTTTCTTTCTGCCTGCGAGAGAGACAATGAAGTGCCACTGATATAAAAAGAACCTTGCGCTTTAAATATCGAACACCCCCCAACAATTCGCGATCCGCGGAATCACTGCTTGTGCGATTCACTGCTTCTACCATGGTGGCATATTCAACGTGTAAACAAGACTCCCGACACTTTTCGACGCATTTGTAGCGAATTACTCCGATGTAACTCGAAGCATTGGCATGCCTATGTGGTTTATTAAAGAAAAAAGAAAGGAAACTGCCACGTCTCTGTGTTGGAATACTTGACTGCCACGCAGAATGCCTGTGTTCGATGGCGGGTTGAATCCCAATTTTTATTTTTTGCATAATTAGGGTTCTTTTTTTTTCGGTTATGGAAAACGCCGCTGACACCGGGACTTTCGCCTACACCATATTTCTTCAGACAAAGCTATTTAGCGCTGTCGCTTTTTTATTCAATACGGACCTTACGTGTGGTGAATGCTGAACACTCGTAAAATTTATATGGTTTTAAGTTACGTAGCCACCTTTTCAAACGACGTTTTCCTAAAAAGAATGTTAGTTTTATATTTCAAATTTTAAATTTATACAGACACTCAGCATCAGTAACACTGACAGTTGGGCAAGTTGGTATGTGTTTATGATAAAAAACGGCGCAAAGAACGCGAGACACAAACGAAGAATACACGCTGTCAAGAATCCGGTGCCTGTCTTCGTGTATTCTTCTCTTGTGTCTCGTGTTCTTTGCGCCGTTTTTAATCATAGACACTCAGAAATCTGCTGCAGATAAAATGACGTCTTTAAACAGTCATATTTAAAAGTTATGATCTTTTTCACAACTGCCCTTAAACACAAAATGGAATACGTAAAAACATATTTATTGCTTTTCTCTGAGCTTGATTTTCACTGCTCGATATCGACGGTTCTGAGGTGAATCGTCTGGTCGACAAAAGACATGGTGAGATAATGTAATGAAGGAACGCTTAGAAAAAAGGAAACGCCAAACTTTAAAACAGTAAGAAATTCGGTTTCCTGTTCGGTTTCACTCCCAGGAGGGAAGCGGTTTTCGTGCACTTTGCTGCACCAGTGGTCAAAGCGCGAAGCGGTGAGATCACTGCGCGTGTGGGTATACGAGCACTTTGCTTATGTCTGCCGAGAGAGCACGCGTAAGCGCTCGCGACCGCGCCCTTATAGTCAAAGTTTACAGTTACCGCGCACGAACGACGCAGCCCCACCCTCCCCTGGCATCCCTTGAGGCTCCTTCGAAAGACGGGCGGGGAGTTTCCTCTCTGCTTGAGGAGCCCTCTTAGGTAGGCCTCGCACGCGGGATGATGTTATCACACGCGTCTTCCATGCGACGGAGATCACCAGCTTGTTTCATCTCTTCTTCAATCTTGTACTTCACCAACACTTGCGAGCTTTTACTCGCTGGTAAACCATACGAAGCGCGGAGCGATTTTATAGATTGCGACTTTATACGGAATACGACGGCGACAGCGAAAACGTGCCGAGAGTTTCCATATAATTGCTATCTCGATAAAAGAGTGTGCAAAAACCGTGGAAGCGGGCTCGCCTTTTTTCTGGAGAGCTGCATCGTGTGCGCTGTGAATAGTTCATACGTTGCAAGAATCAAATTAACCGGTACCTCGGTGTCGTTCTCGCCTTCGCTACGCTTCTCACAAGCGATATTTCCTCACCACTTATTTCTTCATGAAGCACGCGTAAAATGTCACCACTAAGCGTAAAGCCGACCAAGACTTCGCGCTTGAGTAAGGTGGCTATTAGGACAAGTTAAACATTGAAGAGCATCATGTGACGCTCTTCAATGTCTATATTTATATGTGCTCGGTGAATAAAATTTTAGTTGATAGTCAGCGCTCGTGTCGTCGGTTCTTCCTTATTCTTTTTGTGTTCGTGTGTGTGCGCTGTGCTAAGATGACTTCCCACTTACCGGCTGCTACCAGTTCTCTCCACTTGCGCAGACGGAAACACATAAAATAAAGCGGAATCAGTTGATCGCCCTGGATAATCATGCAAGACAAGGAAGAACGGGTGGGTGACTGCATAGCAAAGTACGGTGGGAGACAATTCACGAGGGATGTTTCTCGTACGTGGACCCATCGAGAGTAATGTACCAGAATGGCGTCACATGAATCACCATTCTGTCTTCACGAAGTGCGCCATAAACACGAGAAACGCGCTCGTGCTTTTTTTTTTTGTATATTCGAAGATGTTTCTGGGCCCTCTAAATAGACGGCGTGCAAGCAAGGACACAAGAGAGTAATCAAGGCACCTCAAATGCCGCTCACAACTGCAGAAGCATACAGCGGCGGAAGAGAAGGTAGACGGAAATACTTATCAGCGCATTCGCAGGCAAGAGGTGATACCTACCAATCAGGTGCGTGTGGTGGTCTACGTGAGAGATCTCCAGTTGTTTTCTGTTTTGTGGCCATTTTTCCACGTCCTGTGTTTTTGACATGAATACGTACTAACTTGCTCAACCCTCTGTTATTCGAAGTTTTTCATCATTTTTTAGTTTTATATTTCATTATAAAAATTAAAGGAAAAAAGTGCACTAACGCATCGATATATTTTACGCATATGTTTATTTATCCATGCACACTGCAGGTCTGCAACAGGGTACATGGGTTTGGGAAACATGGTTTGGGAGCAGTCCTGCGAGCAGGCCAAACTGCCTTTCGTAGCAGGCTTGGCGCATCCAGATATACATTTTAGAGCAGGCCTGGAGCAGCCAGAAAGGCATTTCGGAGCAAGCATGGAGGAGTCACAGGGAACGTTCAGGGCAGATGTAGCCCCGCTACACAGCACTTGAAAAGCAACATTTGTCTAATGCTGCATTTGTCAAGCATTAAGCTAAACACTAAGCTGTACATCTTCCAATGCGAGATCTTCTATGGGAGTAGTTATCTGTCACTCTGTAGTATCTTACGCATGAAGCAAGACAAGGTCAAGGTTTATTTTTTGCGCTTCTCTAGAGAAATTTTATGGTCAGAGGCACCAGCCTTTGCCGCCTGATCATTGAACACTTCGTTAATGAGTCGACTTTCGTTTAACGCAGTCAAATAAACAAAAAGGTCACTTCAACCAGTGTAAGGTAATATTGTTGCGGCAGTGAAGGATAGAGCAGTGGAAGCGGTATATAACAATAATAAACGCCGACATCATTACGAGAGGCGCCTTAGTGGAGGGCTCTGGAAATTACGACCACATAGGGTTCATTAACAAGCACCTAAACTGCGTGAAAGCCGAGAGACGCAAAGTCACTACATTCATGCATTCTTCAGAATCTATAACGAAGAAGCCCGCAAGAGAAACATCGATAATGATGTTTAAACCGAATCAAAACTTGCGAGATAGTAGCCTGTCGCATTCGAGTTGTTCGCGACAAAGGAAATTAGATAACAGGAAGTGTCATGGCACCGAAAAAGTCACAGTTTCACCGCAAGGGTGAAGCAATGAATGCGATAGCAACAAATCAGAATGTCATTCGATGAATGGGAAGCAACTCGATACTTCCAGAGCGTCGCTCAAGCGCACAGGACACACGAAAAGAACACACACAGGACAAGTGCGAACTATTAACTGTCACAGCTCGACACTGGTGCCACGATGCTCGAAAACAAAGAAAGACGCTCAAAAAGAACACATGTATACACTGGATTAACGCGAACCAATAACTGTCACAGTTGCATATTCGTGTTTGATCAACGCGCTGAAAGTGTCGACTATGGTAGCGTCTCCTTCTTGAAGACTGCGGCGCGTGAAGTGACCGCTCTGCAACTCCTGTGGCGTGTCGAGTTCGAAGCATTGCTGGCCTAGTGTTCCCCATCGCGAATGGGTACAGAAATGGGTCACCTTTTAGGGCGCTCAAGAGCACTTGAAACAAAATATAGGAGCGTCGCATTTTTCTTAGAAATGCAGCAAACATTACAGAAATGTTGCGCTATGACTTGGCAGGCAATAGTCTAAACATCTCCCTCGCACCAACTCGCGGGTGGTACTGAACACGCCGAAGAGCCTCTGGGAGCGGCGTACCGCCAGCAGCAAATGCTTGCCGCCAGCTCTCCAAAGAACGAGTGGCACGTGTCAGAGCTGTTAACGCCTCAGTTTGCGGAGCGAGGGGTCGTAGGTTCGAGCTCCGGTGGCGCACTTGAAAAATTTTTTTGTCTTCTGATGTATTTTTATTTGTGGCCTTTATATATATATATATATATATATATATATATATATATATATATATATATATATATATATATATATATATATATATATATATATATATATATATATATATATATCCGGGACATTATGTAGACGGCAAAAATTCGCTGAGAGTGTCCATAATAATAATAATAATAATATCTGAGGCTTTGCGTCCGAAAACCACATGATTATGAGATACGCAGAGAGAGCGCCCATATAATTTTTACCGACATGAATATGAGCAGACAACGATAAGAAAGGTAAATGTCGGCTGGGCGTAGACTTTCGCGCGCTTCTTTTTGTGGAGACGGCTCGAGCTCCACCCCGACGCTTCTCCACAAACAGAGACGCAAACACCTCGTCGCCTGCCCTTGATGGTGGACGCTGGCGGAAAGGTAAAGGAATGTGACTGCCTGCACTTTTCCAAAGTTGGCTTAACGGAAGCACTATCAGCTTGAGAAGTGGAGTCAGCGTTTACTGTACTTCAGGGTGATGTAGGGATAGCAGTATCCTATGTGTTAGCATACACGACACACTATTTAATGCACCAGAAAAACATACTGATACACGTCTTGTGAGACCTAGCATGATACAGATACAATATACCCAAAGAGTATGCAGAGAAATAGAGATGTATGCCTAGGCATCGAGTAGGCGTATATGGGCTTCCTTAATTGTTTTGTTTTTCAGTTTTCGAGAATACTTTTATCTTTTTTAACGAAAAGTTGAGGTAGCTGTACTGAATTTAAAGGTTTGGTTCAAATGCTTTTTCGAAGCAGCTGCCGCGATCATAACATAAACACACAGTAGTTCTCTACACAGCTCGTACACACGAAACAAGCTCTGTGCATCTTCCCCTGTCTATATTGACGATGGACGCCGTATTGCTGAGACGTACCAATTCCACGAACAACGCACAGAATCAACAGTTAGCGCTGACATTGCTGTCTTCCAAGGAATCACATAGATTCCAGCTGCTAAGAAGTGCGTGTTTCTGACAAGAAAACTATAAACTACCACTCAGAATGAGATAGGCAAGATCATTCAACCGCAGTCAATTTTGCAAACAGCGAAGTCGTCTTTAATGCTCATCAGCCGGATGCCTAGTCCTGGATCGGAAGGACATATGCGCATTCAAAGAAGCTTCCCAGGAGGAGGTCGAAGAAGGCACTGCGGTGTCTGACAAAAAAAAAAACGACCTACTCTTTGCGTTCTCTGCATGCTGTAGTAGGCAAGAAGCGCAGCTAACATGCTGCGACGAACCTCAGCATTCACACAAGCGATACAAATACTGCAGAAGTGCATGAAATTAGCAGTTGTATTGGGGGACCTTTAACGCCAGTTGTGGCAAAGGGCGTTTGTCAAAAGTCTTTGCGGTTGCAATGGAGACCACTGTTTTTTTTTCTTAGAAATGTAGCAAACATTACAGAAATGCTGCGCTAAGACTTGGCAAGCAATAGTCTAGCTTGAAAGAAGTCCTTTGGAATACTCCAACGCAAGTTATGATATGCAGATCAGCGCACCTTAGCGCGCATGTTCTTTCGACAAAAATGTCCTCTGCGCACCTGCGATAGTGCCCAGCTTTAGCAGACCACTGGCTTGCCTTTCAGCGTCACAGTAAGGTCGACGTTACAGTGAAATCCACGATATGCACAAAGCTCCTTAACTTACAAATAAAAAAGAGTTGTAATGCATGGCTCGCAGCCAAAAAAAAAAAAAACTACACAGTCATCTCTTCGCTGACTGCTACGCCTGTCATTAAATACTAAAATACGTGGGATCTGCAGAAATGTTCCCTGAATACGGCGAACACGTCTGCTACTTAGTGTCTACAGTGAAAACTAACACTATAGTTTCTAGACGCGCTGTGGATGATTGAGAAAGCTGAGGGCAATCCATCTGGTAGCATAATTTAGAATTAGACAAGACAAACTAGCGCAAGCTAGTTGCAATAACTGTTTTGTCCTACTGAGCGGTTAAATTACTTGCTGTCTAGACGCACGTGTGTCCAGCTGAAACAAAAGACAATGATGTCACTACATAGAAGCGGAAGCGCTCTAAGAAAACGGCATTTCAATATCACAGCCGCTTGCAAGATATACAAGGCTGACGCATATAGCAACAGAGCGAAACTTTTTTTTTTGTAACACGCCGCAAAAAAGACGCGTTTTCTGTTTCTTTTTTTTTGTCCTTAGACGTTATGTCGAAATGCAGAAAATGCCTTGAAACACGTTTGAAACGGTTCTGTAGAAAGTCCATGGAAAATTCTTTGCGAAAAAAAAACCTAAATTTGTATAAAAGGACCCACTGTGCCTTACCAGGTCAGACAGATTCGTGCAGCCAAGCAGCCGCACCATGAAATCCATAAGTCTGACTGCACTGGTCGTCAGCTTGCTAAGTAAGTGCGGATACCCTTTCAGTTACATGTATTATTTTCACGCAACTTTCATATCTATATAATTCTCGGCAACTCCTTCCTGTCATCAATTCCTCTGTCACTACAGCCGAAATCCTTAATTTCGCACATTTTAGCTTTCATCCGTCCCATAACATAGCAAGCGTTTCCGAAAGGCTTGAGCATCACAATAGTGGTGAGAACTTTTCGCTCAAAACTGCCAAAAACAAAGAGCACGGCTTAGCCCGACGAATTGTGTATAATCAACTTCTCAGCTCATACAACAAAAAAAAAAGAACTCTTCTCTATAGAGAAGGTATATTTTTCAAGGGTTAAGAATTAATGTAATCTTTCCCTGATCATTAGTTTTCCACATTCGCCAATCGAGAATGCATTAGAATAGAAACTTGAGTGAATTCGAAATCTTTTGTTGAAGCAGCACACAAGGGTCGGAGATAAAGAAATGGGAGCACAGAACAGACGCTTACTCATAACTAAACTTTATTGGGAAAAAACAAGCACATATATATGATCTACACCATAACAAAAGGTCCCTAGGCAAAGCAATACAAATAAACTGAGGCAGTAGATTCGTACTGCACAGGTGCATAAATTCTGCGTCACTGAGTGAAATAGACGATAAACCGACAAACTTATCGTACCTATCACCTTTCCTTAGAATATGGAAGGCCTCAATGACTTCCTTTGCTATCTGCTCTGTATGACGTGATAGAACCACAGTGTCTCTAAAGAAGAGTGCACAGCCGCATCCCTGACAATGGCCGGCGAGGGCAAATGGCTCTGTGTCTGACAATGAACGTTCCTGTTCCCTAAGACGAATGTTAACGCATATTCCGCTCTGGCCAGTGTATGTTTTTTCGAATGATAATGGTATTTGATAATATACTTCCCAGTATAATCGTTGCAAGGAGGCCATTGCCTATCATATACCATTATTATGCGGAAAAACTTACATTGGCTAGAGTGGAAGACGTGTTAACGTTGATCTTAGGGAAAAGAAAGGAAAGGTAGTAAATCTGTCGGTCTCCTGTCTATTTCCCTCAGTAAAGCAGAATTTATGTACCTATGCAGTGCTTGCAAAAGGTGATACCTCAGTTTATCTGTTCTGCCTTACCTATGGTCCTTTTGTTATCATGTACAACATCTATATATTTGCTTGGTTTTCTACAATAAATTTTAGTGTCGAGTCAGCGCCTATTCTCTGATCCTATTTCTTCGAGCTTGTCGCGTGTGCGCTGCTTGAACCAATGATGAGGATGCATTGCGTATATTGCTTTACACTTTACAAAAAGAGAAGAAATGATTGAGAACAAATCCATCGCTTCGTGTTTCTGCTAAAGATATGCTGCATTGCGCCGCATATGAAGTCGCCCTCCTGCTTGAAAACTTACCGATAACCATTTTTTGACATCATAACTATCATCATTTCTCAGAAATATCTCAAAGGATATTGTTGTCAGCTAACAAGAAAACACCGACAAGTGTAGCAGTCATATGCAGCATATTAAATATTCGGACACCCGTAGTTTATGAAAGAGATGCGCGAAGCAACGAAATTACAATGAATATTTTGTGATGAAGAACCATTGAACAGCGAATTTTCAACCATGTCAACGTTGTAAACTCTTCGACAGGTGAACTAGTCTTCGTTGCGGCAGAAATATTCGCTCCAGCGACTCTTCTTTTTTCAAACTTTTTCATTGCATGAAACCCCCCATGTTCCCCGTGACTACTATATTGGAGAGATATTTCATTGCAATGCCAACTAGGCAGGTAATCGCCATAGGTTTTGAAACTGCCACCAAGGAAAAATAGGCGGCATCAAGTGAAGCACACCACATTCGGGTGAATAAACGGCTCCATGGTATCTACAGCAACATATGTTCATAACAAAAGTACTGAAAGTTGGTCTAGTTGGGCAGCGCTCGTCTGTGTCCCTTCTGTCTTCCGTCTTGGTCGTTTTGCGCGCTGTACCCAATATGATGTTCATAACAAGCCAGCCAACATGCTTCACCAACGTACATTTGGGACAGAGCACCCCAAGAGTCCAAGCGGAAATCCAACCGTTCCTACACCTCTTAACGCTTCGGCAATCATTCCACATAGTCGTTTTTGTTTTATAGCTGGTTCCTTAGTGTCGTGCAGTTCATCGCAGAGTGAAGCGCAGAGCTTGGCAGGGCATCAGAAGGTGCTAAACGCACTTGATGCTTTGTGAACGTACATGTGTAAACAGCGTAGCAAGCAGGGGCATATTAAGTTGAGGGACAAACGACACAAGGGCTGACTGCCAACAGAGGTTTAGTACGTGAAGAATGGCCTTTAATGCATCATTTTAGTGCCTATCTACTTACCTGACAACGAAATTGCAAATATGCGAAATTAAAAACTCCTCGCACGCCCGCGACCTCGATTTAATGATTTACTGATCATGTTTATCACTCGTTTTTTCATTTTCTGGCCTTCTAGTATCTCCGTCTATATATTTTGCATTTACACAATACACATATATTAGAGGTCATCACGGGCGCCTTGTGTCCCATCTGTGCCCTGTGTCCTCGGTGTTTAGACAATTCTACGTTCATACCAACAAGCCCGGCTAAACACCACTTTAGCGCTTACAGCACTTTTGCCAATGAATAGCCAGTTAGGACATGTCACATATTCCATTCGTTGCACCATGCTGAAGTGGCATGCACTCCACCATCAAGGGCTTCAGCGTACATCGAGTGCGTGGCCGAATCGCCACGTGTCAAGTCGCCAGCGGGCATTCGCCGCAGGACCGCGTTGAAAGATACAGTGGGATCTTATGCGATAGTGACAGTGATGCGCCAGGCTGCGATACTTGTACCTTAGAATGCTGTCAAATAGAACAGCAAAGATTGTAGCGCGGTAGTGCAAAATAGGACATCATTTCCAAGAGTAATTTTCACGTTACTAAGGAATAGAAAGGCACAGCACGGCCGGGACAATGGACGAAGAACATGCAACACACATGAGCGCTGTGTTCTTCGTCTATTGTCTCAGACACGCTGTGCGTTCCCATTGCTATGAACCAACTCGCCCAGATGAAGGTCTCACTACATCATTTCCGCTGTACTGTCATGAACGTAGCACAACCTTGAGGTCCAAAATGAACCTGACGAGCTCGAGAATCTATTGGAGACGCTTAGCGCACACTACTACTGACGCATGAAGATTTCTCAAACAGCTAGCGCTCATGCCTACCGTGCAGTACTGAACTCCTTTGACTAATCCGCAAAAGCAGTACTTTTATGAAACTGAGAAAAGTGAACTGTTGCAATGGTTTGACCGCCTGTACTTAAGTATCTGTACTGCGGTACCACTTCAAGAGTAGCTTCACCATTTCAAGGTAATACATAGCTTGCATTCAGAGATACAGAGATACCACCACTTATTTTCTTGCCAGGCATAGATTAATTGCATTTAATTCTATCCTACCTTAAATTACTTCTGAAAGAAGCACATCACGGCAATATGCCAGCCGATCTTAGAGCAAGTCGTCGCATTTGGGAGTGCTCGCACTGAGCATTATCCTGTTGTGCTGAAACTTGGTCTCTTCAAGAGTATTGAGGCCTAAAAATGGGAATTTCTCGCTGAAATTGCACCTTAGCTATAGCGCAATCCGTTTCATAGCACGTGTTTAAAAAATGTGTTACCAAGAAGGTGCCCACAAATTACACAGTAGGACATCACAAAATGTAGTTTTACGATCAATTACATAATCCTGTGGATTTTCTAACACAAAAATGAATTTGACGTGAGTGTCCCATTGTAAAATTTCTGTGACCAGTAATTCGCTTAAAATATGCAAAAATGCAAAAATGCACAGCACGACTGAAGTACCCACTGCGGCAGCGTCACTGCCTCCCCATGTTGCTTGTTTTCGAATTTTGAAACACAGTTGTGTGGTGCCATATATGTGCTTTCTTCGACGTGCTTCTCAGAATGAAAAAAAAAAACCGAGATTCATAGTGTATTTATTATTTAATGTGTATTTATGCCACAGAAACTCCACATCAAACTGCACAACATTGATCGATATCAAAATCTAAAGATCATAATTTCTCTACGATTTTGTGGTTGCCGCTTATAGACGCTCTAGAATATGCATAATTAATAAAGTCTGCACACACGTATACCAGTTTAGTCGTAAAACATTCTTTCCTAGCCATTCCAGAGTGCAATTTCACAACCCCAGAGCAACGGAGAAATGCCCCATTGGGAACGTGAAACCCACGATACCCGAGCTAAAATCAACAATTCAACTCTGTCCCACGATGTTGGTGTGTAAACTTCGTGTCTTATGTATCGAAACACCATTTTCAGGCCAGCAAGTCATCGCAGGCTGGTATGGAAACAACTACTACGGCTTTGGGAATGGCTTCGGTGGCGGCTTCGGTGGCGGCTTCGGCGGCGGATACGGCAGCGCATTTGGAGGCGGCAGTGGACTGAGCGGCTTCGGTAGCGGCTTCGGTGGCGGATACGGTATCGGAAATGGACTGAGCGGACTTGGTGGAAACGGTGGCTTCTGGGGTAGCAGCTTTGGCAGTCCTTACATAGTTCCAGGGGTCGTTCTTTACCCCATCGTTTTACCGAGCGGAAGCGGCAGCTTGTGGGGACCTAACGGTGGCTGGTACGGAAATATCCCTGTCGGTTACTGGAGGCCATGGAGTTCCCCATACAGCGTATGGTTCTCCGGACCGTCTGGTGTCAGTCAACCTGGCGCTGCATCGTGGGGTCCACGCATGGTAGGTTCACCTGCCACCTGGTTCACGTCAGGAAATCTCGGCGGTCAAGGTCCTTCTGGCGGACTCTATAGATTACCTGTGCTTGGAGGAATTGGAGGCCTCAGCGGAGTCGGACCAAGCGTATACGATACCACTTACGATGACAGCATTTCTGTGGGTAGCAGTAGTCCACTCAGCTGGAGTAGCCAAAATAGCGGTTCTGAATTTGTCGGAAGTTCCAGCAGTCTGGGGAGCTTCGGCAGCCTGGGTGGCAGCAGCACTCCGCAAAGCGGCTTTGGCAACAGTGTAAGCCTACTTGGTGACGACAGCGACCGTTCTTACGATCTGAGCAGTGGAAGTGGTAGTTTCGGCACTATGGGCAGTCTGGGCATGTATGGACAACTGGGAGGACTGAGTGGATATGGCAGTATGGGTTACTTCGGCAGTCCCTACCTGAGATGGCTGTGCCGCGCCACTGGTCTCTCGCCAAGGGGAGTGCAGCGCCTTTACAGGAAGTACAGAAGAAGCGGCATGAGATCCAGCTTTTTGACGTATCTGAGGCGAAAGGGATACCTCGGTGGCTACTATGGTGGATTTCCTTTTGGCGTTACACAGGGTAGTGGAAGCCAGCCAGGAATCGGAGGAAGTTACTTCTCCTGGAGCCCACAGCCAAGTTACTACTACAGCTGGGGAACTCCCGGAGGTAGCTATGGTGGAAGCTCCAACGGTGGACTAACAAGCGGAAGTTACGGATGGTCTAGCTACCCGTCTGGAGGATCGTCTAGCTACCCGTCTGGAGGATGGTCTAGCTACCCGTCCGGAGGACTGTCGAGCTACCCGTCCGGAGGATTGTCTGGCTACCCGTCCGGAGGGTTGTCTAGCTACCCGTCCAGAGGAAGCTCTCGAAGCAGCAGCTCTTGGAGTTCAGGAAGTTCCAGCAGTTCGTGGCCTCAGGATGGGCTGACACAAGTGAAATTGCTTTAGAAATAAAATTGGGTTTACAACTCAGCGCTAATTTGAAAAAAGGATCGTCAAGACGATGTGTCGTGGCAGTTTGTAATTTGGCTGCCATGGTTTCGCGTTTGAAAATAAAATTTCAAGATTTTCACGCAACATGGTAGCACTTAAACGCCTGTGTTGCTTTCATTTTGTTCCCCAGATCATTTCGCCTACGCACTGCGACATTCAATACCATCTACCAAATTTATATTTAAGGACTTGTTATTTCTTGCAGACTTTATTAAAGGAAGAGAAAAGCAAGAGGTGGCTTGGGAAAGCAGTTCACGACACTTCGAAAATCAGTTCAGGGTATGCTTCTGTGTATTGTGCCAGACGTTTGGTGTCCGCAATATGCTAAATTCAGAAACATATTTTAATGGTGTTGCGGCAATGCGTATTTGATCAGGTTGTGAAGAACTTGAAGGGCGCTTAATGGTCACCTGTAAGTGTGGAACGTGATAACGACATCGGGCTCTGTTCGCATAACTTTCTCATTCCCTTCCTTACTTCTATCGCTTCCTGGTCGAAAGCATAACCGTGCCTTAAGGAAAGAAACGTCAAGGGTTGACCTTGCTGGCCAACTTGCGCCCCAATTGGTAATATAGGACCCCGTGTGGACATGAACATTTTAGTTCGGCTCCATGGCCACTGTCTTGCTACTTCGCATTTCTTTTCTGGCGCATTTAGAACCGAATTTCATTATTATTTACAGCTATAACAGCACGCTAGCGTAAATACCAAACATCGTTTCTAGGCTTTCTTGTTGTGCCAGCCGGTGAGCGACTGTGCTCTCACTCCCAGCAGCCTTGTCCTCATCGAGGCACCTTAACGCAACGAGCGGCCCGACTGCAAAGATGCAGTGAGGAAATTACGCACATGTTGGTAGGCGGGTGGCTAGCACTCTGCTCACGTTTTCTGAGACCTGTACTGACGTCGATTCTTAAAACTGATAGCACTGCACGTGTCCCTGAGGGAAAACTGAAAAAAAAAAAGCATGGTTGGTCCCTCCGTCATAGGAATCGGTATAACACAAAACTAAAACGTGTCCTCAGAGAAATAGTTGAATGTTTACTGTATAATGATATAAGACAGCTTGCACAATGTCTATTGGTGTTTTAACGTGTATGCACCCACGTTCGCGCTTGGTAGTACATCCATATCCCGACGACTAACGTCCATGATCAATGATTCAACAAACGCTTGTGCTAGATGTAGTAGTAAATGGTGAGAGAGTAAGCACAGGAAGCATTGTGGCAGCGAGAAGAGCGTCGTTGACTAGACGTAGAACTTGGGCTAACGTCGCCATTCCGTGGCGTGTAAGAGTATAACACCACGGCAGGACCAGAAGGAAACTCAACGCGCGTCTTGTCTCTCCTGTAGCCCGGCCGGGATTTTCTGGGGGCGAGCGTAAGCGTGGAACACGGTGTAACAGCCAGGAGAGGCAGGCACGCGTCGCAAAGCTATTTTTGGTGTGGATGGATGGCATGAGCGAGGACAATGCCTGGGCAAAGACCACCACCTCGCGGTGTGTTATGGCATTGACAAAATTGCGTTTTCCTGTTGGAAACGGGCAGAATTGGACGGACGCGTTGAAGGAGCTAAGCGCGGTTGCCACGGTCATGATTCATTACTTCAGCGCCGACCAAGAGCACTGCGAGAGGAAAGTGTGAGATATAAAAGGCACGTTTGTACAAATTGCACTGTATGTGATCGTGGTGCAGTGGTTAGCGTGCCCGGTTGCTGCTGTCGCGGACCGGAAGGTCGTGGGTTCGACTCCCGGTGGCGGGACTGTTTTCTCGTTCGCGACCTGTTTGTGTACATTTTTCGAAGGGCCCGCACCCTTTGAAAACTTTTTGCACCTAACATGTCTTTTCACTGCCTCAAGAGAGAGAGAGAGATTAAATGACAGACAGGGAGGTTTACCAAAAGAAAGTTTTTAGATGTGAAGCATCTTATGGCGAAGCTTAATCCGGTGGTGGTGTGCGGCGTGACCACCCTTACTCCGCATGCGCAAACCCTTAAAAAAAAATAAAAATAAGAACCTCCTCTCCCCCCCTCTCTCTCTCCTCTAGGCATCCGTCCCCGCGGCAACCACACCCTCACTGCGCATGCGCCTTCCCTCCTCTCTCCTTCTACGCTGCCCCTCTCTCCTCTAGGCATCCCAGCCCACGTCGTCCACACTCCCACTGCGCATGCGCGTCCCCCCCTCTCTCTCATACGCTCTCCCCCTGTAGGCATCCCTGCCCGCGGCGCCCACACTCCCACTGCGCATGCGCGTCCCCCCTCTCTCTCCTCTCCTACGCTCCCCCGCCCTCTGTCGCCCCGCGAGGCCGACGCAGGCAGCGTCTGCTAGCGAGTTTCTTGGTTGACAAAACCGACTGCTCGCGCTGCACAACCGTTCACTGGCCACCCCGTATATATGGCAATGGATCTTGTCCTCCATGCTGGTGCCGGTGGGACATTTCTCCAGTGCGTTGTTGAACAATAAACATTTTCGCAGCGTGCGCGTTAACTAAAAGCGGACTGCGGGTCTCTGTGTCCAGTCGGAGTCTTCTGTCTCTCATTGCCCATTAGCAGCGATTGGCATGTTCCAGTAGAAAACACCGCTCCATCACTGCGTGCTTTGCGCCTCCCCAGTTTTCTCTCCTGCGCAACGCTCCGATGAGCGCCAGCGTCAACGCCGCCGCCAGTGTAAGCGTTAGCGCCCGCTGCTTCACATCTACACATGGTTCCCTTTAGCGGGAGATGGTGTAATTTTTTTTTAGTTTGCTACACTGCAATGGGGAAGGTTTCACGGGGGGATAAAAAGGTAAGGCAGAAAAAAAACGGAAATGGCAAAAAAAAAAAAAAACGCGCACACTTAGGAACGGTAGTGTCATAGTCGTGTAGCGGGGTCGGTTGAGCGCAGAAATATCAGCAGCGCCTTCGTCGATTTTTGGATGGAAGCTCGATAGTTCTTCATACCGAATCGGAATGGCAGACAGCGCTGCCTGTGATGACTGTGGCAGCAAGCATACCACTGCGCACGTCTTGTGTCATTGCCCGCAGTACAGCTCTCAGCAACGTTAGCACACCTCGATGACCAGCCGCTTTCCTAACAATCGATTTTGGAGTGCACTGCCTCAAAGATCGGAGGCACATAACCTGGCTTTGAATTACCTGCGTAATCAGCCCGCTTTTCACCAAGCTACGATGCCATGTGATTACGTCAACATGTGGCGTTACGTCACGTGGCGTCACTGTGACGTAATGGCGGCTTGTCCTGACGTCACAAATTCCGGTTATCTGTGACGTCATCGTGACGTCATTAGGTGTCGCCAGGACGTAATGATCATTAAATGCATCACTCGTCCCGACAAGCGGGACGTCGACTGTCAAATATGGCGTTAAATGAGGCATCTAAAGCATTAGCCAAAAAAAAAAAAAACAAATACTCAACAAAACAGACCATTACTATTTTAATAGTAAATCTACACGTCAATTTTAGTTTCTGCGTCTAAGGAGAAGCTTCTTGAACTCCTAATATTCCTACTTACTTGTTGGCTCGAATGTTATAAATTACAATCTATATCTGGCAAGAACTTGAACAATTCTGCGCGAATTATATCCAGGGGCACTGAACTAGAAAATCAGTCCCCCAGAGTTGATGTATCCAAAGAAAGCAAAATATGGTTTATGCAACGGAATATCGGAAAATGCAGTGTTACGCGTATCACCCGAAAGCATAACACGACACTTCTTTACCTCCTGAAGAATGTTTCATACAACCCGTCACTTGTTAAAATTATTTAGGTGTTTATGCGTCATGAAATTTAAAATAGACGCTGGCAACAGGCAGTCGTCTAGGACTTGCACAGGAGATCACGCTCTCTCTATGGTGCCCATTAAGCAGCCAGACTTACCGGACCAATCGTCAACACCATCTGCCCTCTTGGATGCATATTTATATGTAAACTGGGCTCCACCAAAGAGAGGCTACACTTATTCATCGCTTATGGTTAGGTGTGACATTCACTAACTCTTATTCCTTTCGCGTTGGAACGGCTGACAATGCTATTTGCGCTGCCTGTGGTTGCGAGGAGACGCTACACCACATTCTCTAGGACTGTCCGGGATATAAAGTTCACAGACAGTCACTGGCGTCCGTTCTATCACACGTTGAAAATAGCCAAATGTCTGTTGAAACTGTTAACGCCATAGCGTTAAAGAGCTCGTTTCGAAGAAATTCCGGCGTCGGCTCGGCGTCGTTGGTTCTGAGCGAAAAATCATCTTGTCCGTGACCGAAAAACCTAGAAAGATACAAATAAAGTAAATAATAAAAATTTCCGGGTCCGAGGGAGGATCGAACCCAGGCCGCTTGCGTGGAAAGCAGGTGTTCTGCCACACAGCCACGCATCTGCTTGGAAATGCAGTGAAAATAGCTTCCTCTGTTTGGAAATTCAGTGAAAATAACTTTCATGCTTTACAAACGCACGTGTCCTGTATACAGGCTTCACAATAGAACATGTAATATCGCAGTAATATTGATTGGTACAAGCGTACATTGCCATCGGGCGTCAGAACGTATCATAATCATAACGACTTCGTGGGTTAAAGCCGGTCAACCTTTACAAAAGGCACATAGGTTAGTGCGCGTCTTAAGACCACGTAGTGGGTGCATAGCAAGTTCGAAAACATTTAACGCGCATAATTGCTCGTGGTTTAAAGCATGCTACCCACTACAGAGTGTGCAGTCATCCCCAAAAGCTTCACTGACACAAGCCACTTTCAACTTTGTGGATTACATTGTAGTAATCCACAATTTAACTTCTAGAGATACATCATAGAACAAAACGTATGCACTGAGTGGTTGAAGTACGCAATAGGGACAGAATATCGCTATCGCGTTGAACTCTTAAAGGCGAAGCTTAAGGGTGCCCCAATTTTTTCTTACATGTCGTCGACAGTAGATATCGCAGCTGAAGGAGACGAACGCACTACTAAGATTTTTTTTTAAAGACGGACTTGACTGCGAGAAGACGCTACACCACTATCTGTACGACTGTCCGGGACATCATGTTCAGAGACAGTCACTGGCGTCCGTTCTAGCGCACCTTGGAAATAAACGAATGTCTGTTGAAACTAACCTTACATGCCGTCTACAGAAATATCGCAGCTGAAGGAGACGGAGGCAATACTGAGGTTTTTAAAGAAACAGACTTGTTACAGTGATGTCATGCGCGTACCACACCAGAGGGACGGACCGTGACTGACTGCGTGTGTATGTTGTCTTTATCTCTCCATCTTTCTATCTCCCCTATACAGTTCCCATGTGTAGGTTAGCAAACCGGTTGTCCTGAATTGGTTAACTTTCCTGCCTTTCTTTCTCTACTATTTCTTCTCTTAACGAATATAATAGTTATATAAGGGGTTTTAAGTCCCCAAACCATGATATGATTACGAGATACGTCTTAGTGGAGCACTCCGGAAACTTAGACTATCTGGTGTTCTTTAACGTGCACTGACATCATACAGAACACGGGCATCTAGTATTTGGCTTCCACAGAAATAGGACCGCCACAGCAGGGATCGAACCCACGACCTTCGGGTCGGCAGCCGATCGCTATAACCACTACTACACCACTGCGGGCTACTCAACGAACAAAGCCTTGTTCACACCAAGTGAGCTACTTACGGATCGTCGGTATAAGGATCGTAAGCGTAAACACAAGCAACGTAAGCAGCTTGTGAGACGTTGTATCTAGCGTAAAGTACGTAACGTTTTGGGCGTAAATGTTGGCCGGCCCGCAACTTTTGCTCCTAGTGATGCGACGGTTACGGCGCGACCAATGGGCAAGGCGGTGTTGGTCTTCACTTCGGCTCACGCGGCTTCCGGCCTCCCCTGATTCCGTGTCTTCATGTGCGTCTGAAAAACCATGCAGTAGTGTGTCTGCGCAGTTGTATTGCCGGTGTTAATTGTGTTTGCCCATGGTTAGTAACTATATGAGCAGTACGGAAGGGTGTTGGCCGTGAAGTGGTGAATTATTCGTAGGGGAAGTGCGCAAAGGCCCATACGGTACGACCAGCCTCCGAAAACGCACTCCGGTGAGCAGCTGCAGAACGACGCCTGGCTGGAAGTTGGAGCTGGTAGTTAGAATTTCGGAGCCAGGCGATTATGGCCAATTCACGAGTGGCAAAACATTCAAGGCAAGTGAACCGTATAGTGTGTGCTGGAGTGCACGTATTTGGTTCCTGAAGAGGCCGGCACAACCTAGGTGCATCCCTTTGTAGCCCATTTATTAAGGCGAAAGCCTTTAATGTCCCATGCTCACGTCCGTCCGTCCATCTATCCGTCCGCGCCCTGCACGGTGCCATGTGGCCGCCGGGGCACGCCAATGAACGGCGGTCGCGTCGGACTCTACAGGACTTGCCCTTTGCTTGCGTAGGGTCGCTGTGCCCAGCGTGTCCAATCATGTATAAGAGAGACGCGCACATCACGTTCCATTCTGACCGACCATGTCTCAATGGGCAGAGGCGTTCGCCGAACACACTTCGGAATTTAGAGTTTGCTTCAATTTTTTGGTTTTTTGGCTTTTCTATCTATCTATCTATCTATCTATCTATCTATCTATCTATCTATCTATCTATCTATCTATCTATCTATCTATCTATCTATCTATCTATCTATCTATCTATCTATCTATCTATCTGCCTACGTCTGGGTGCTCTCGTGATCTGCTCCTTAACTTGAGGTCGACCAAAGTTAGTATGGGAGGGTAAGAGGATTTCACGAATATGTATGGCTGGTCGTGATTTGAATAACGTGAAAAGCCCGTCGCGTACGTCGCCAAACTCATTTCTTCAGACGTGTGGCGCATACCCGTATACACTATCCGCAGTATGCGGGTATGAGCCTCAGGTGTTTGACAATTTATATCGACTCAGGAATGGCGAGGTAGGACATTGAAATTCAGATGCCAGAGCGTTAAGAAAAACTGACAACGGCAGCGTTGACCCGACGAATGCAAAGAATATAAGTGAGAATACCACTGTACCACGTCAGGTCTCGAAACTGCTTTGGAAAAAGACTCTATACAGGCGTACTGTTGGTGAAACGTCAATTGTGTTTGCAGTGCTGGACATCTAATTTTCGAAACACTACATACGTACTTTTGTGATGAAGGAGTCATGTCGGGTTAATGTCCGTTGTATACTTAAGTGCCATCCACTGCAGCTGGTTTACGTAGCACTATCCAGGGCTACCATTCTCGCAATCACAAGCCCTACATATCAGCTTACCGCTTCTGGTGTTGGTAATACCCATGTTTTTGTTGGCACCATTACGCAACTGTAAACAACTGGTTATATAAAACATATGCGACTGTTCAACATATATCTGTGCGTAGAACATTTGTACATATCTTTGGCGTCATTTCATAACGTTTCGCTTAATAAAAAAATTACAACCTAGTCACCTTACCTCCGCATGCTTCGCATAACATCGCTTCCCATGGTACTTGGGATCTGCCGAATTTTTCCCGCTCGTATAGCGATGTTCAAGTTGCTTCAAGATGGCGGAACAGGCGTTCATAGAAGCTAAACTGGCCGCCCTAGCCGCACCACGGCCGGACCGGCCGGACTAGGAAGCAGACACGAGGCACGTTTATGAGAGCGCACGTCACCTCTCCCCTCTAGCCAAGCCATGGTCAAACATGCGAACTTCGCTACGCTGCAACAATTGTACTAAGGAGACAACCCACCTTCAGGGCGGTGACTGGCCCGTCGTAAAAAAAGTATCTTACAGAAGGGCTCGATGTGAACATTCGTGGTCGCTTGCAAGGCAAACGGACGTTCCAGCAGTTACGCGAACTGACACTTAAGGCGGATGCGGCTGCAGTCTAAACGCGGCTTGAGCCACAGAAAGTATGATTGTTTTTGCGCAACGAAATAACGAGGGAAGGGGGGCAAGGGGAGCGCTCACATTCGCATGTTTATTCAACGTGTTTCGCAATGAAATACAGCGTGTTTCAGGGATTGTGTCCAAAATCCTCAAAAAATCACGGAAGTTCGATATTTGCTCGCTGTATTGACAGTTGCTTTTTCTGTAGCGGCATGCACTCTAAGGAAAGAAAACGAGAGGGAGGAAAGGCAGGAATGTTAACCATTTTGGCATAACCGGTATGCTACCCTGCACAGGGGAAAGGAATGGGAGATTAAAAAAGTCACAGTTTCACCGCAAGGGTGAAGCAATGAATGCGATAGCAAAAAATTGTAATGTTATACGAAGTGAGGCTGGCAGCTAACTCTTTTTGGATCCGATCTCACGCAACTCTAGAAAACGCTTGTTTAAGAGAATTCTCTTCGCGTTGAGAGCGCAGCACGTAGAAGGGTACGCCGGCCCGGCCCCGGCCGCCGAGAAGGGGAGATGAGAAGGGGAGATAAAGCGCGCGCCCGCGCCCGCGCTCGTACAATCGAACGTCGCCCCCCCCCCCCCCTGCCCGCTGTCGGCCGCCGAGAAGGGGAGATAACGCGCGCGCTCCCGCTCGTAAAATCGAAGGTCGCTCGAGGGACCCCCCCCCCCCCCCTCGCGTCTTTTCACGCTCACGAACGACGGGCGGGCCCGGTTATATATGTACATATACATATACGGCAAATGACGCCGACGCCGACGCGGACGCCGACGCCGACGGCGAAAACCAGCCGCGAGTGTCCATATAATTGCTATCGCAATAAAAGAAGAGTAAAGAAATGGAGAACGAGAGTGGGAGAGCACACGCACACATGCACGTCGTCACAGAGCAGCGCGGCAGTCTTGTGCAGTATACAGAGTCTATAGCCGCTCGTGCAAATTCGTTGTTCTCTGTCATCTTAGGAATGTTTTTACTTGAATTCTCGAGGACTTTTCGGGGTGACATTGCAGGTTAGTTTCTAGCGACATCGGTCTGTTGTCAAGGCGAGAGAGAGTGATTGAAAACGATCGTCGGTGCACAGCGTAGCGAGGACAGACGCAGAAGATACGCTGCAGCCGGTTGCATCTTAACTTTGTTGAAGACATGATGTGGTACAGTAATTAGGAAAGTGAAATAATTAAATTTTTGATTATTGGAGCTAAGTGGTTATGTAATATGGGAGATTAAAAATCCTTCATGCGAAAAACCAATCGCGGCTTGAAGATATAGAAAAGACGGCCTCTATTAATTATTGTTGCGTAATGAAACTCAGGCTGATTCAACTGCGAAACCGAAAACGAAGCACCAAGGCGCGTAACAAGCAGATGGCTAGAATGACGTCACTGTTCAAGACAACGATTACAGACGTGCACAGAGGTGCATCAATAAAACTTCGGTTGGGCCTAGTTGGTACATCGCATTTTAGGTGAAAACTTTAGCGCAAACAAGACGGACCACAAAGGAAGAAGAGACGAGCACAGGCGCTTTGCTCGTCTGTGCTCGTCTCTTCTTCCTTTGTGGTCCGTCTTGCTTGCGCTAAAGTTTTCACCTAAAACAGAGGTGCATTCCTTCCGCGTTCGTTAAGGTATGTGCGTCATGCGTGCTATGATTGCAAAGGCCACCCACACACCCAGACAACGAACTTGGTTGATGTTTGCTATAACGAGGCTCATTTATTCTAGACGTCTCAGAACAAATTGGCACTCGCGCACTTCCGCCCATCGGCGTAGGTTTCGTCGCGGAATTTGGGTGAATTTCACTAATTCGCATTTATTCCTAGAGGCCTGCTTTTTCTAAATCCCAAAACTACAATTGGTTCTTCGCATTAAGGAGTTCAATTCTCCAATTTGACATAACAGCTTAACTCCACTAATTACAAGTTCATTAATCCACTTTCTTAATTACTCTCCCGAATGATGTCTTCTACTATCTTAAGATGCCTGTCGCTACAGAAAAAGCAATTGTGAAGACATCCTGCAAATATCGCATTTTCTTGATTGTTCTAGGATTTTGTACACAGGGTAAGCAAACTTCGAGCGCATACAACCCTAACGACAATCTGTAATCTAAGACATTTCTTTCTGCCTGCGAGAGAGACAATGAAGTGTCACTGATAGAAAAAGAACCTTGCGCTTTAAATATCGAACACCCCCCAACAATTCGCGATCCGCGGAATCACTGCTTCTACCATGGTGGCATATTCAACGTGTAAACAAGACTCCCAACACTTTTCGACGCATTTGTAGCGAATTTCTCCGATGTAACTCGAAGCATTCGCATGCCTCTGTGGTTTATTAAAGAAAAAAAGAAAGGAAACAGCGACGTCCCTGTCTTGGAATACTTGACTGCCACGCAGAATGCCTGTGTTCGATGCCGGGTTGAATCCAAATTTTTATTTTTCGCATAATTAGGTCTCGTTTTTTTTTCGGTTATGGAAAACGCCGCTGACACCGGGACTTTCTCCTACACCACATTTCTTCCGACAAAGCTATTTAGCACTGTCGCTTTATTATTCAATACGGACCTTATGTGTGGTGAATGCTGAACACTCGTAAAATTTATATGGTTTTAAGTTACGTAGCCACCTTTTCAAACGACGTTTTCCTAAAAAGAATGTTAGTTTTATATTTCAAATTTTAAATTTATACAGACACTCAGCATCAGTAACACTGACAGTTGGGCAAGTTGGTTTGTGTTTATGATTAAAAACGGCGCAAAGAACGCGAGACACAAACGAAGAATACACGCTGTCAAGAATCCGGTGCCTGTCTTCGTGTATTCTTCGCTTGTGTCTCGTGTTCCTTGCGCCGTTTTTAATCATAGACACTCAGAAATCTGCTGCAGATAAAATGACGTCTTTAAACAGTCATATTTAAAAGTTATGTGATCTTTTTCACAACTGCCCTTAAACACAAAATGGAATACGTAAAAAACATATTTATTGCTTTTCTCTGAGCTTGATTTTCACTGCTCGATATCGACGGTTCTGCGGTGAATCGACTGGTCGACAAAAGACATGGTGAGATAATGTAATGAAGGAACGCTGAGAAAAAAGGAAACGCCAAACTTAAAAACAGTAAGAAATTCGGTTTCCTGTTTTGGTGAACGAGGATTCCGCGCGGAAGCCGGAACATCTTACTCTTTGTCTAACTCTTTTCATTTTGGTAACAATTTCTAGTTTTCCTTTTGTCTTCACGCTCTTCCCGACAAGATAATTCTCGCCGAATCATGGATTTCATCAATCTTCGGTGGGCGCTCGCTCGTAGACCTGAGCGGCGGTCATAAAACCGCCGATGGCGGCGCGCTGGTGTGGCCACCTCCGGCGGCAGCACGTAAACGGCGGGGGGATTCATCGGAGCAGCGGCGGCGCAGCGCGGCGCGGCGCGGCGCGGTGTAGCGCGGGGGGAGGGCTTTGATTGGAAAGTTGGCGGGTAGCGAAATTTGTCCCCTGAATTTTGAAAAAAAAAATAAAAAATCAGCTACCCTGAGTGGACGATGAAGTGAATGCGATAGAAACAGGTCATAATGTTATACGAAAGAAGACTAGCAGCTAACCCTTTTGTATACGATCTCGCGAAACTCTACGAAATGTTGGTGTATGGGACTAGGGCCGCTCCCAGGAGGGAAGCGGTTTTCGTGCACTGTGCTGCACCAGTGGTCAAAGCGCGAAGCGGTGAGATCACTGCGCGTGTGGGTATACGAGCACTTTGCTTATGTCTGCCGAGAGAGCACGCGTAAGCGCTCGCGACCGCGCCCTTATAGTTAAAGTTCACAGTTACCACGGTCGAACCACGCAGCCCCACCCTCCCCTGGCATCCCTTGAGGCTCCTTTGAAAGACGGGCGGGGAGTTTCCTTTCTGCTTGAGGAGCCCTCTTAGGTAGGCCTCGCACGCGGGATGATGTTATCGCACGCGTCTTCCATGCGACGGAGATGACCAGCTTGTTTCATCTCTTCTTCAATCTTGTACCTCACCAACACTTGCGAGCTTTTACTCGCTGGTCAACCATACGATGCGTGGAGCGATTTTATAGATTGCGACTTTGTACGGAATACGACGGCGACGGGGAAACGTGCCGAGAGTTTGCATATAATTGCTATCTCAATAAAAGAGTGTGCAAAAACCGTGGAAGCGGGCTCGCCTTTTTTCTGGACAGCTGCATCGTCTGCGCTGTGAATAGTTCATTCGTTGCAAGAATCAAATTAACCGGTACCTCGGTGTCGTTCTCGCCTTCGCTACGCTTCTCACAGGCGATATTTCGTCACCACTTATTTCTTCATGAAGCACGCGTAAAATGTCAGCACTAAGCGTAAAGCCGACCAAGACTTCGCGCTTGAGTAAGGTGGCTATTTGGACAAGTTAAACATTGAAGAGCATCATGTGACGCTCTTCAATGTCTATATTTATATGTGTTCGGTGAATAAAATTTTAGTTGATAGTCAGCGCTCGTGCCGTGGGTTCTTCCTTATTCTTTTTGTGTTCGTGTGTGTGCGCTGTGCTAAGATGACTTCGCACTTACCGGCTGCTACCAGTTCTCTCCGCTTGCGCAGACGGAAACACGTAAAATAAAGCGGAATCAGTTGATCGCCCTGGATAATCATGCAAGACAAGGAAGAACGGGTGGGTGACTGCATAGCAAAGTACGGTGGGAGACAATTCACAAGGGATGTTTCTCGTACGTGGACCCATCGAGAGTAATGTACCAGAATGGCGTCACATGAATCACCATTCTGTCTTCACGAAGTGTGCCATAAACACGAGAAACGCGCTCGTGCTTTTTTTTTTTTTGTATATTCGAAGATGTTTCTTGGCCCTCTAAATAGACGGCGTGCAAGCAAGGACACAAGAGAGTAATCAAGGCACCTCAAATGCCACTCACAACTGCAAAAACATACAGCGGCGGAAAAGAAGGTAGACGGAAATATTTATCAGCGCATTCGCAGGCAAGAGGCGATACTTACCAATCAGGTGCGTGTGGTGGTCTACTTGAGAGATCTCCACTTGTCTTCTGTTTTTTGTCCATTTTTCCACTTCCTGTCTTTTTGACATGAATACGTACTAACTTGCTCAAGTATCTGTTATTCGAAGTTTTTCATCATTTTTTACTTTTATATTTCATTATAAAAATGAAAGGAAAAAAAGTGGACTAACGCATCGATATATTTTACTTATATGTTTATTTATCCATGCACACTGCAGGTCTGCAACAGGGTACATGGGTTTGGGAGCAGTCCTGCGAGCAGACCAAACTGACTTTCATAGCAGGCTTGGCGCATCCAGAAATACATTTTAGAGCAGGCCTGGAGCAGCCAGAAAGGCATTTCAGAGCAAGCGTGGAGGAGTCACAGAGAACGTTCAGGGCAGATGTAGCCCCGCTACACAGCACTTGAAAAGCAACATTTGTCTAATGCTGCATTTGTCAAGCATTAAGCTAAACACTAAGCTGTACATCTTCCAATGCGAGATCTTCTATGGGAGTAGTTATCTGTCACTCTGTAGGAGGAGGAGGAAGGGAAACAAGCGGAAGGACAGGGAGGTTAGCCAGTTCTTGGACCGGCTGGCTACCCTGTGCTGGGGAAGGGGGGTAAGGGGAGTAAAAGATGATAGAAAAGAGATGTTACTAGAAAAAAAAGAAAGAAAGAAAAAAGACAGGAAGAGAATGAAAAATAAAGGAAGAAAGAGTCTTAAAGTCTGTCGCTCAGACCAGTTGCACGCAAAAAACGTAACAATGCTTTCAAAGCTTTCTGGGCTGAGGATGGACTTGACCAGGGACCCAGAATTCTTTCTTCCGACAAAGGGCGATCATCCAGTCTATCTAGTGCTTCTGTAAGTTCTCGTCTTGGCGCATTGAAACGGGTGCACTCACACAGAAGATGGGCGATCGTTTCTTCTCAGCTGCAGTTATTGCACGTAGAGGTGCTGGCCATACCAATAAGAAAGGAGTATGCATTTGTGAAGGCCACGCCAAGCCACAGGCGGCACAGAAGAGTCTCTTCAGCTCGAGATATTCCCGACGGAAGACGAAGCTTGAGATCGGGATCCAAGTGATGTAGCCGAGCATTTGTAAACTCCGTAGAGTTCCACTGTGCCAGTGTGAGGTCACGTGCCAGCGAACGAAGCCTTGTGGCTGCATCGGTTCTTGTGAACGGTATGGCTATGGATGTGGATTGGGTAGCATCATGTGCTGATCGAGCGGCCTCGTCTGCGCGGTCGTTGCCATATATACCACAATGACCTGGTATCCACTGGTATGCAATGCTGTGTTGGTTCTCGATTGCATGGTGGTGAAGAAGCCTTATGTCAGCTGCTAACTGCTCATTAGGTCCATGACGAAGGGGTGACATTAGGCATTGAAGAGCTGCCTTGGAGTCCGAAAAGATAGACCACGCTTGCGAAGGTTCTTCTACGATAAACTCTAGCGCTGCACGGATGGCGGCGAGTTCTGCAGCCGTCGATGACGTCAAATGCGATGTCTTGAATTTGATTGTGACAGACTTGGCAGGAATAACTACCGCCCCTGATGAGCTTGCTGATGAAACAGAGCCATCCGTGTAAATGTGAAGGCGCCCGCTGTGCTTCTCCTGCAGGAACAGTAGTGTAGCCTGTTTCAGGGCTAGATGCGATGTCTGCTTCTTCTTTTGGATGCCAGGAATGGTTAGAAGGGCTTTGAGAGGGTGTAGGCACCACAATGGTAACGGCGGCCGTGCTGCATGCGTGAAGTGCGATGGAAGCAGTGCGCGATGCAAAGCTACAGTGCCGCTGAACGCTGAGTGGGGTCTAGAAGTGTGAAGTGAGGCGAGGTGATGCGATGGAATTCGAGCGAAATGCCTAATGTGCATTCTCAAAGCGTCGACGCGGATGTATGTTGTGATTGGATAATCACGCGCGATGACAACTGTCGCTGCTGTAGATGCACATCTCGGAAGGCCGAGGCATATTCGCAGTGCTTGGGCTTGAAGCGACTGGAGGACACGTATGTTTGTTCTTCGGGTCCCGCAAAGCACAGGTAAGCTGTAGCGCATAAAACCGAGGAACAGAACAGTGTAAAGTTGCAGCATCGCTCGCACAGATGCACCCCACGATTTTCCAGCAAGAAACTTTAGTACGTGGGTGATCATAGTGAGTTTCGTTTTCATGCAGGCGATGTGAGGGCTCCAGGAGAGGTCGCGATCAATTATGACTCCCAGAAAGCGATGGGTCTTCTCGTAGTTAATCGTGTGTCCGTTGATTTTAATGACATACGGGCTCATCGCCTTATGCGTGAAGGCAACAAGTGAGCACTTCTCTGATGACAGCTCTAGCCCCCCGTCCTTGAAGGTACTTTGTCGTCAGTGTAGCCGCTCTCTGAAGCCTGGCACGCACATGGACGCGTGTCACTCCTGACGCCCAGATGCAGATGTCATCTGCATATATTGATAGATGGACTGATCGTGGGAGTGCGTCAACCAGGCCGAGGAGCGCTAGGTTAAAAAGTGTGGGGCTAAGAACTCCACCTTGAGGCACACCCCGACTGATACAATGATGCGTTGTTGTGGCATCCTCAGTCTGTACAAAGAAGGTTCTGCCCCTCAAATAGCTGTCAATCCATTGGTATACACGACCACCCAATCCAACATTTTCTAAGACATCCAGAATGGCTTCATGTGATACGTTGTCGTATGCGCCTTTCACGTCCAAAAACAACGCCGCAGATAGTCGTTTCAGGCTTTTTTGATGTTGCACAGACGAAACCAGGTCAATGACGTTATCTATAGACGACCGCCCACGCCGAAAGCCGGTCATAGCGTCAGGGTATATTCCATAGTGCTCCATGTACCACTCTAGGCGTGTCAATATCATCCTCTCCATCACTTTCCCGAAACAACTGGAAAGTGCGATGGGGCGATAGGAGGTCAGTGTCAGAGGAGATTTACCTGGCTTGAGGACCGGGACAAGGCGGCTGGATTTCCATGAGGGAGGGACCAATCCGCTGCTCCACGATTCGTTGTACACGGATAGAAGGGCCCGTCGAGCAGCTTGACCGAGGTTGCAAAGAGCCATGTACGTGATCCCATCAGGACCAGGTGATGAAGATCGATTGCATGTTGTCAAGGCTGCCTGGAGCTCCTCTAGGGAGAAGAGGTTGTCCATTCTCGAATCTCTTGAGATTGGTGCGTTTCCTATGTGTCGCGTGGTAGACGTGGACCCCTGACCGGCAACTTTCACGCAAAATTCTTCTGCTACTTCAATTTCGGGGCGGCCTTGGTGGAGGGCGAGACACTTGAAGGGGTGAAGTTGATGCGGCGATGTTCGTAAGCCGCGAACAATCCTCCATATTTGCGTTAAAGGCTTGTGGGGATCAAGCGACTCGCACAAAGATTTCCACCGAAAAGACTGAAGTGATTTGATTCGCCGCTGAATCTTCTTCTGCAGACGTCTTGCCTCCCTCAAGTCGTAAATGGACTTAGTACGCCTATATCGTCGTTCGGCACGGCGACGGATCGCTCTGAGCCGCTCCAACTCCGCTTCATACTCGCAAAATTTTGAGAAATTTTATGGTCAGAGGCACCAGCCTTTGCCGCCTGATCATTGAACACTTCGTTAATGAGTCGACTTTCGTTTAACGCAGTCAAATAAACAAAAAGGTCACTTCAACCAGTGTAAGGTAATATTGTTGCGGCAGTGAAGGATAGAGCAGTGGAAGCGGTATATAACAATAATAAACGCCGACATCATTACGAGAGGCGCCTTAGTGGAGGGCTCTGGAAATTACGACCACATAGGGTTCATTAACAAGCACCTAAACTGCGTGAAAGCCGAGAGACGCAAAGTCACTACATTCATGCATTCTTCAGAATCTATAACGAAGAAGCCCGCAAGAGAAACATCGATAATGATGTTTAAACCGAATCAAAACTTGCGAGATAGTAGCCTGTCGCATTCGAGTTGTTCGCGACAAAGGAAATTAGATAACAGGAAGTGTCATGGCACCGAAAAAGTCACAGTTTCACCGCAAGGGTGAAGCAATGAATGCGATAGCAACAAATCAGAATGTCATTCGATGAATGGGAAGCAACTCGATACTTCCAGAGCGTCGCTCAAGCGCACAGGACACACGAAAAGAACACACACAGGACAAGTGCGAACTATTAACTGTCACAGCTCGACACTGGTGCCACGATGCTCGAAAACAAAGAAAGACGCTCAAAAAGAACACATGTATACACTGGATGAACGCGAACCAATAGCTGTCACAGTTGTTACATCTTCGTGTTTGATCAACGCGCTGAAAGTGTCGAATATGGTAGCGTCTCCTTCTTGAAGACTGCGGCGCGTGAAGTGACCCCTCTGCAACTCCTGTGGCGTGTCGAGTTCGAAGCATTGCTGGCCTAGTGTTCCCCATCGCGAATGGGTACAGAAATGGGTCACCTTTTAGGACGCTCAAGAGCACTTGAAACAAAATATAGGAGCGTCGCATTTTTCTTAGAAATCTAGCAAACATTACAGAAATGTTGCGCTATGACTTGGCAGGCAATAGTCTAAACATCTCCTTCGCACCATCTCGCGGGTGGTACTGAACACGCCGAAGAGCCTCTGAGAGTGGCGTACCGCCAGCAGCAAATGCTTGCCGCCAGCTCTCCAAAGAACGAGTGGCACGTGTCAGAGCTGTTAACGCCTCAGTTGAGAGTGTCAGTAATAATAATAATAATAATAATAATAATAATAATAATAATAATAATAATAATAATAATAATAATAATAATAATAATAATAATAATAATAACAATATCTGAGGCTTCACGTCCCAAAACCACGATATGATTATGAGAGACGCAGAGAGAGTGTCCATATAATTTCTACCGACATAATTGTGAACCGAAAACGATCAGCAAAGAAAATGTCGGCTGGGCGTAGAGTTTCGCGCGCTTCTTTTTGTTGAGACGGCTCGAGCTTCACCACGGCACTTCTCCACAAACGGTGACGCAAAGACCTCGTCGAATGCCCTTGCTGGAGGACGGTGGCGGAAAGGTAAAGGAATGTCGCGGCCTCCACTTTTCCAAAGTTGGCTTAGCGGAAGCACTATCGGCTTGAAAAGTGGAGTCGGCGTTTACTGTACTTCAGGGTGATGTTGGGATAGCAGTATCCTATGTGTTAGCATACACGACACACTCTTTCATGCACCAGAAAAACATACTGATGCACGTCTTGTGAGACCTAGCATGATACAGATACAATATACCCAAAGAGTATGCAGAGAAATAGAGATGTATGCCTAGGCATCGAGTAGGCGTATATGGGCTTCCTTAATTCTTTTGTTTTTCAGCTTTCGAGTACACTTTTATTTTTTTTAACGAAAAGTTGAGGTAGCTATACTGGATTCAAAGGTTTGGTTCAAATGTTTTTTCGAAGCAGCTGCCGCGATCATAACATAAACATACAGTAGTTCTGTACACAGCTCGCACACACGAAACAAGCTGTGTGCATCTTGCCCTGTCTATATTGACGATGGACGCCGTATTGCTGAGACGTACCAATTCCACGAACAACGCACAGAATCAACAGTTAGCGCTGTCATTGCTGTCTTCCAAGGAATCACATAGATTCCAGCTGCTAAGAAGTGCGTGTTTCTGACAAGAAAACTATAAACTACCACTCAGAATAAGATAGGCAAGATCATTCGACCGCAGTCAATTTTGCAAACAGCGAAGTCGTCTTTCTGCTCATCAGCCGGATGCCTAGTCCTGGATCAGAAGGACGTATGCGAATTCAAAGAAGCTTCCCAGGAGGAGGTCGAAGCAGGCACTGCGGTGTCTGACAAAAAAAAAAAAACAAAAAAAACGACCTAATCTTTGCGTTCTCTGCATGCTGTAGTAGGCAAGAAGCGCAGCTAACATGCAGCGACGAACCTCAGCATTCACACAAGCGATACAAATACTGCAGAAGTGCATGAAATTAGCAGCTGTATTGGGGGGACCTTTAACGCCAGTTGTGGCAAAGGGCGCTTGTCAAAAGTCTTTGCGGTTGCAATGGAGACCACTGTTTTTTTTTTCTTAGAAATGTAGCAAACATTACAGAAATGCTGCGCTAAGACTTGGCAAGCAATAGTCTACCTTGAAAGAAGTCCTTTGGAATACGCCAACGCAAGTTATGATATGCAGATCAGCGCACCTTAGCGCGTATTTTCTTTCGACAAAAATGTCCTCTGCGCACCTGCGATAGTGCACAGCTTTAGCAGACCACTGGCTTGCCTTTCAGCGTCACAGTAAGGTCGACGTTACAGTGAAATCCACGATATGCACAAAGCTCCTTAACTTACAAATAAAAAAGAGTTGTAATGCATGGCTCGCAGCCAAAAAAAGAAAACGACACAGTCATCTCTTCGCTGACTGCTACGCCTGTCATTAAATGCTAAATACGTGGGATCTGCAGAAATGTTCCCTGAACACGGCGAACACGTCTGCTACTCAGTGTCTACAGTGGAAACTAAAACTATAGTTTCTACACGCGCTGTGGATGATTGAGAAAGCTGAGGGCAATCCATCTGGTAGCATAATTTAGAATTACCAAGACAAACTAGAGCAAGCTAGTTGCAATACCTTTTTTGTCCTACTGAGCGGTTAAATTACTTGCTGTCTAGACGCACGTGTGTCCAGCTGAAACAAAAGACAATGATGCCACTGCGTAGAAGCGGAAGCACTCTAAGACAACGGCATTTCAATATCACAGCCGCTTGCAAGATATGCAAGGCTGACGCATATAGCAACAGAGCGAAACTTTTTTTTTGTAACACGCCGCAAAAAGACGCGTTTTCTGTTTCTTTTTTTTTTTGTCCTTAGACGTTATGTCGAAATGCAGACAATGCCTTGAAACACGTTTGAAACGGTTCTGTAGAAAGTCCATGGAAAATTCTTTGCGAAAAAAAAACCTAAATTTGTATAAAAGGACCCACTGTGCCTTACCAAGTCATACAGATTCGTGCAGCCAAGCAGCCGCACCATGAAATCCATAAGCCTGACTGCACTGGTCGTCAGCTTGCTAAGTAAGTGCGGATACCCTTTCAGTTACATGTATTATTTTCACGCAACTTTCATATCTATATAATTCTCGGCAACTTCTTCCTGTCATCAATTCCTCTGTCACTACAGCCGAAATCCTTAATTTCGCACATTTTAGCTTTCATCCGTCCCATAACATAGCAAGCGTTTCCGAAAGGCTTGAGCATCCCAATAGTGGTGAGAACTTTTCGCTCAAAACTGCCGAAAACAAAGAGCACGGCTTAGCCCGACGAACTGTGTATAATCAACTTCTCAGCTCATACAAAAAAAACTCTTCTCAATAGAGAAGGTATATTTTTCATTGGTTAAGAAGTAATGTAATCTTTCCCTGATCATTAGTTTTCCACATTCGCCAATCGAGAATGCATTAGAATAGAAACTTGAGTGAATTCGAAGGCGTTCATCTTTTGTTGAAGCAGCACACAAGGGTCGGAAATAAAGAAATGGGAGCACAGAACAGACGCTTACTCATAACTAAACTTTATTGGGAAAAAACAAGCACATATATATGATCTACACCATAACAAAAGGTCCCTAGGCAAAGCAATACAAATAAACTGACGCAGTACATTCGTACTGCACAGGTGCATAAATTCTGCGTCACTGAGTGAAATAGACGATAAACCGACAAACTTATCGTACCTATCACCTTTCCTTAGTATATGGAAGGCCTCAATGACTTCCTTTGCTATCTGCTCTGTATGATGTGATAGAACCACAGTGTCTCTAAAGAAGAGTGCACAGACGCATCTCTGACAATTGCCGGCGAGGGCAAATGGCTCTGTGTCTGACAATGAACGTTCCTGTTCCCTAAGACGAATGTTAACGCATATTCCGCTCTGGCCAGTGTATGTTTTTCGAATGATAATGGTATTTGATAATATACTTCCCAATAGAATTGTTGCAAGGAGGCCATTGCCTATCATATACCATTATCATGCGGAAAAACTTACATTGGCTAGAGTGGAAGGCGTGTTAACGTTGATCTTAGGGAAAAGAAAGGAAAGGCGGTAAATCTGTCGGTCTCCTGTCTATTTCCCTCAGTAAAGCAGAATTTATGTACCTATGCAGTGCTTGCAAAAGGTGATACCTCAGTTCATCTGTTCTGCCTTACCTAGGGTCCTTTTGTTATCATGTACAACATCTATATATATGCTTGTTTTTCTCCAATAAAGTTTAGTGTCGAGTCAGCGCCTATTCTCTGATCCTATTTCTTCGAGCTTGTCCCGTGTGCGCTGCTTGAACCAAAGTTGAGGATGCATTGCGTATATTGCTTTACACTTTACAAAAAGAGAAGAAATTATTGAGAACAAATCCATCGCTTCGTGTTTCTGCTAAAGATATGCTGCATTGCGCCGCATATGAAGTCGCCCTCCTGAATCAAAATCATTCAAGACAGTGCCTGCTGAAATTGGCCCTTGCTTGAAAACTTACCGATAACCATTTTTTGACATCATAACTATCATCATTTCTCAGAAATATCTCATAGGATATTGTTGTCAGCTAACAAGAAAACACCGACAAGTGTAGCAGTCATATGCAGCATATTAAATATTCACACACCCGTAGTTTATGAAAGAGATGCGCGAAGCAACGAAATTACAATGAATATTTTGTGATGAAGAACCATTGAACAGCGAATTTTCAACCATGTCAACGTCGTAAACTCTTCGACAGGTGAACTAGTCTTCGTTGCGGCAGAAATATTCGCTCCAGCGACTCTTCTTTTTTCAAACTTTTTCATTGCATCAAACCATCATGTTCCCCGTGACTACTATATTGGAGAGATATTTCATTGCAATGCTAACTAGGCATGTAATCGCCATAGGTTTTGAAACTGCCACGAAGGAAAAATAGGCGGCATCAAGTGAAGCACACCACATTCGGGTGAATAAACGGCTACATGGTATCTACAGCAACATATGTTCATAACAAAAGTATTGAAAGTTGGGCTAGTTGGGCAGCGCTCGTCTGTGTCCCTTCTGTCTTCCGTCTTGGTCGTTTTGCGCGCTGTACCCAATATGATGTTCATAACAAGCCAGCCAACATGCTTCACCAACGTACATTTGGGACAGAGCACCCCAAGAGTCCAAGCGGAAATCCAACCGTTCCTACACCTCTTAACGCTTCGGCAATCATTCCACATAGTCGTTTTTGTTTTATAGCTGGTTCCTTAGTGTCGTGCAGTTCATCGCAGAGTGAAGCGCAGAGCTTGGCAGGGCATCAGAAGGTGCTAAACGCACTTGATGCTATGTGAACGTACATGTGTAAACAGCGTAGCAAGCAGGGGCATATTAAGTTGAGGGACAAACGACACAAGGGCTGACTGCCAACAGAGGTTTAGTACGTGAAGAATGGCCTTTAATGCATCATTTTAGTGTCTATCTACTTACCTGACAACGAAATCGCAAATATGCGAAATTAAATACTCCTCGCACGCCTGCGACCTCGATTTAATGATTTACTGATCATGTTTATCACTTGTTTTTCATTTTCTGGCCTTCTAGTATCTCCGTCTATGTATTTTGCATTTACACAATACACCTATATTAGAGGTCATCACGGGCGCCTTGTGTCACATCTGTGCCCTGTTTCCTCGGTGTTTAGACAATTCTACGTTCATACCAACAAGCCCGGCTAAACACCGCTTTAGCGCTTACAGCACTTTTGCCAATGAATAGCCAGTTAGGACATGTCATATATTCCATTCGTTGCACCATGCTGAAGTGGCATTGCACTCCACCATGAAGGGCTTCAGCTTACATCGAGTGCGTGGCCGTATCGCCACGTGTCAAGTCGCCAGCGGGCATTCGCCGCAGGACCGCGTTGAAAGATACAGTGGGATCTTAAGCGATAGTGACAGTGATGCGCCAGGCTGCGATACTTGTACCTTAGAATGCTGTCAAATACAACAGCAAAGATTGGAGCGCGGTAGTGCAAAATAGGACATCATTTCAAAGAGTAATTTTCACGTTACTAAGGAATAGAAAGGCACAGCATGGCCGACACAATGGACGAAGAACATGCAACACACATGAGCGCTGTGTTCTTCGTCTATTGTATCAGACACGCTGTGCGTTCCCATTGCTATGAACCAACTCGCCCAGATGAAGGTCTCACTACATCATTTCCGCTGTACTGTCATGAACGTAGCACAACCTTGAGGTCCAAAATGAACCTGACGAGCTCGAGAATCTATTGGAGACGCTTAGCGCACACTACTACTGACGCATGAAGATTTCTCAAACAGCTAGCGCTCATGCCTACCGTGCAGTACTGAACTCCTTTGACTGATCCGCAAAAGCAGTACTTTTATGAAATTGAGAAAAGTGAACTGTTGCAATGGTTTGACCGCCTGTACTTAAGTATCTGTACTGCGGTACCACTTCAAGAGTAGCTTCACCATTTCAAGGTAATACATAGCTTGCATTCAGAGATACAGAGATACCACCACTTATTTTCTTGCCAGGCATGGATTAATTGCATTTAATTCTATCCTACCTTAAATTACTTCTGAAAGAAGCACATCACGGCAATATGCCAGCCGATCTTAGAGCAAGTCGTCGCATTTGGGAGTGCTCGCACTCAGCATTATCCTGTTGCGCTGAAACTTGGTCTCTTCAAGAGTATTGAGGCCTAAAAATGGGAATTTCTCGCTGAAATTGCACCTTAGCTATAGCGCAATCCGTTTCATAGCACGTGTTTAAAAAATGTGTTACCAAGAAGGTGCCCACAAATTACACAGTAGGACATCACAAAATGTAGTTTTACGATCAATTACATAATCCTGTGGATTTTCTAACACAAAAATGAATTTGACGTTAGTGTCCCATTGTAAAATTTCTGTGATCAGTAATTCGCTTAAAATATGGAAAAATGCAAAAATGAACAGCACGACTGAAGTACCCACTGCGGCAGCGTCACTGCCTCCCCATGTTGCTTGTTTTCGAATTTTGAAACACAGTTGTGTGGTGCCATAAATGTGCTTTCTTAGACGTGCTTCTCAGAATGAAAAAAAAAAACCGAGATTCATTGTGTATTTATTATTTAATGTGTATTTATGCCGCAGAAACTCCACATCAAACTGCACAACATTGATCGATATCAAAATCTAAAGATCATAATTTCTCTACGATTTTGTGGTTGCCGCTTATAGACGCTCTAGAATATGCATAATTAATAAAGTCTGCACACACGTATACCAGTTTAGTCGTAAAACATCCTTTCCTAGCCATTCCAGAGTGCAATTTCACAACCCCAGAGCAACGGAGAAATGCCCCATTGGGAACGTGAAACCCACGATACCCGAGCTAAAATCAACAATTCAACTCTGTCCCACGATGTTGGTGTGTAAACTTCGTGTCTTATGTATCGAAACACCATTTTCAGGCCAGCAAGTCATCGCAGGCTGGTATGGAAACAACTACTACGGCTTTGGGAATGGCTTCGGTGGCGGCTTCGGTGGCGGCTTCGGCGGCGGATACGGCAGCGCATTTGGAGGCGGCAGTGGACTGAGCGGCTTGGGTAGCGGCTTCGGTGGCGGATACGGTATCGGAAATGGACTGAGCGGACTTGGTGGAAACGGTGGCTTCTGGGGTAGCAGCTTTGGCAGTCCTTACATAGTTCCAGGGGTCGTTCTTTACCCCATCGTTTTACCGAGCGGAAGCGGCAGCTTGTGGGGACCTAACGGTGGCTGGTACGGAAATATCCCTGTCGGTTACTGGAGGCCATGGAGTTCCCCATACAGCGTATGGTTCTCCGGACCGTCTGGTGTCAGTCAACCTGGCGCTGCATCGTGGGGTCCACGCATGGTAGGTTCACCTGCCACCTGGTTCACGTCAGGAAATCTCGGCGGTCAAGGTCCTTCTGGCGGACTCTATAGATTACCTGTGCTTGGAGGAATTGGAGGCCTCAGCGGAGTCGGACCAAGCGTATACGATACCACTTACGATGACAGCATTTCTGTGGGTAGCAGTAGTCCACTCAGCTGGAGTAGCCAAAATAGCGGTTCCGAATTTGTCGGAAGTTCCAGCAGTCTGGGGAGCTTCGGCAGCCTGGGTGGCAGCAGCACTCCGCAAAGCGGCTTTGGCAACAGTGTAAGCCTACTTGGTGACGACAGCGACCGTTCTTACGATCTGAGCAGTGGAAGTGGTAGTTTCGGCACTATGGGCAGTCTGGGCATGTATGGACAACTGGGAGGACTGAGTGGATATGGCAGTATGGGTTACTTCGGCAGTCCCTACCTGAGATGGCTGTGCCGCGCCACTGGTCTCTCGCCAAGGGGAGTGCAGCGCCTTTACAGGAAGTACAGAAGAAGCGGCATGAGATCCAGCTTTTTGACGTATCTGAGGCGAAAGGGATACCTCGGTGGCTACTATGGTGGATTTCCTTTTGGCGTTACACAGGGTAGTGGAAGCCAGCCAGGAATCGGAGGAAGTTACTTCTCCTGGAGCCCACAGCCAAGTTACTACTACAGCTGGGGAACTCCCGGAGGTAGCTATGGTGGAAGCTCCAACGGTGGACTAACAAGCGGAAGTTACGGATGGTCTAGCTACCCGTCTGGAGGATCGTTTAGCTACCCGTCTGGAGGATGGTCTAGCTACCCGTCCGGAGGACTGTCGAGCTACCCGTCCGGAGGATTGTCTGGCTACCCGTCCGGAGGGTTGTCTAGCTACCCGTCCAGAGGAAGCTCTCGAAGCAGCAGCTCTTGGAGTTCAGGAAGTTCCAGCAGTTCGTGGCCTCAGGATGGGCTGACACAAGTGAAATTGCTTTAGAAATAAAATTGGGTTTACAACTCAGCGCTAATTTGAAAAAAGGATCGTCAAGACGATGTGTCGTGGCAGTTTGTAATTTGGCTGCCATGGTTTCGCGTTTGAAAATAAAATTTCAAGATTTTCACGCAACATGGTTAGCACTTAAACGCCTGTGTTGCTTTCATTTTGTTCCCCAGATCATTTCGCCTACGCACTGCGACATTCAATACCATCTACCAAATTTATATTTAAGGACTTGTTATTTCTTGCAGACTTTATCAAAGGAAGAGAAAAGCAAGAGGTGGCTTGGGAAAGCAGTTCACGACACTTCGAAAATCAGTTCAGGGTATGCTTCTGTGTATTGTGCCAGACGTTTTGGTGTCCGCAATATGCTAAATTCAGAAACATATTTTAATGGTGTTGCGGCAATGCGTATTTGATCAGGTTGTGAAGAACTTGAAGGGCGCTTAATGGTCACCTGTAAGTGTGGAACGTGATAACGACATCGGGCTCTGTTCGCATAACTTTCTCATTCCCTTCCTTACTTCTATCGCTTCCTGGTCGAAAGCATAACCGTGCCTTAAGGAAAGAAACGTCCAAGGGTTGACCTTGCTGGCCAACTTGCGCCCCAATTGGTAATATAGGACCCCGTGTAGACATGAACATTTTAGTTCGGCTCCATGGCCACTGTCTTGCTACTTCGCATTTCTTTTCTGGCGCATTTAGAACCGAATTTCATTATTATTTACAGCTATAACAGCACGCTAGCGTAAATACCAAACATCGTTTCTAGGCTTTCTTGTTGTGCCAGCCGGTGAGCGACTGTGCTCTCACTCCCAGCAGCCTTGTCCTCATCGAGGCACCTTAACGCAACGAGCGGCCCGACTGCAAAGATGCAGTGAGGAAATTACGCACATGTTGGTAGGCGGGTGGCTAGCACTCTGCTCACGTTTTCTGAGACCTGTACTGACGTCGATTCTTAAAACTGATAGCACTGCACGTGTCCCTGAGGGAAAACTGAAAAAAAAAAGCATGGTTGGTCCCTCCGTCATAGGAATCGGTATAACACAAAACTAAAACGTGTCCTCAGAGAAATAGTTGAATGTTTACTGTATAATGATATAAGACAGCTTGCACAATGTCTATTGGTGTTTTAACGTGTATGCACCCACGTTCGCGCTTGGTAGTACATCCATATCCCGACGACTAACGTCCATGATCAATGATTCAACAAACGCTTGTGCTAGATGTAGTAGTAAATGGTGAGAGAGTAAGCACAGGAAGCATTGTGGCAGCGAGAAGAGCGTCGTTGACTAGACGTAGAACTTGGGCTAACGTCGCCATTCCGTGGCGTGTAAGAGTATAACACCACGGCAGGACCAGAAGGAAACTCAACGCGCGTCTTGTCTCTCCTGTAGCCCGGCCGGGATTTTCTCGGGGCGAGCGTAAGCGTGGAACGCGGTGTAACAGCCAGGAGAGGCAGGCACGCGTCGCAAAGCTATCTTTGGTGTGGATGGATGGCATGAGCGAGGACAATGCCTGGGCAAAGACCACCACCTCGCGGTGTGTTATGGCATTGACAAAATTGCGTTTTCCTGTTGGAAACGGGCAGAATTGGACGGACGCGTTGAAGGAGCTAAGCGCGGTTGCCACGGTCATGATTCATTACTTTAGCGCCGACCAAGAGCACTGCGAGAGGAAAGTGTGAGATATAAAAGGCACGTTTGTACAAATTGCGCTGTATGTGATCGTGGTGCAGTGGTTAGCGTGCCCGGTTGCTGCTGTCGCGGACCGGAAGGTCGTGGGTTCGACTCCCGGTGGCGGGACTGTTTTCTCGTTTGCGACCTGATTGTGTACATTTTTCAAAGGGCCCGCACCCTTTGAAAACTTTCTGCACCTAACGTGGCTTTTCACTGCCTCAAGAGACAGAGAGAGAAAGATTAAATGAAAGACAGGGAGGTTTACCAAAAGAAAGTTTTTTAATTTGCTACACTGCAATGGGGAAGGTTTCACGGGGGGGTAGAAAGGTAAGGCAGAAAAAAAAACAGAAATGGCAAAAAAGAAAAAACGCGCACACTTAGGAACGGTAGTGTCATAGTCGTGTAGCGGGGTCGGTTGAGCGCAGAAATATCAGCAGCGCCTTCGTCGCTTTTTGGATGGAAGCTCGATAGTTCTTCATACCGAATCGGAATGGCAGACAGCGCTGCCTGTGATCACTGTGGCAGCGAGCATACCACTGCGCACGTCTTGCGTCATTGCCCGCAGTACAGCTCTCAGCAACGTTAGCACACCTCGATGACCAGCCGCTTTCCTAACAATCGATTTTGGAGTGCACTGCCTCAAAGATCGGAGGCACATAACCTGGCTTTGAATTGCCTGCGTAATCAGCCCGCTTTTCACCAAGCTACGATGCCATGTGATTACGTCAACATGTGGCGTTACGTCACGTGGCGTCACTGTGACGTAATGGCGGCTTGTCCTGACGTCACAAATTCCGGTTATCTGTGACGTCATCGTGACGTCATTAGGTGTCGTCATGACGTAATGATCATTAAATGCATCACTCGTCCCGACAAGCGGGACGTCGACTGTGAAATATGGCGTTAAATGAGGCATCGAAAGCATTAGCCTAAAAAAACAAACAAATACTCAACAAAACAGGCCATTACTATTTTAATAGTAAATCTACACGTCAATTTTAGTTTGTGCGTCTAAGGAGAAGCTTCTTGAACTCCTAATATTCCTACTTACTTGTTGGCTCGAATGTTATAAATTACAATCTATATCTGGCAAGAACTTGAGCTCTGCGCGAATTATATCCAGGGGCACTGAACTAGATAATCAGTCCCCCAGAGTTGATGTATCCAAAGAAAGCAAAATATGGTTTATGCAACCGAATATCGGAAAATGCAGTGTTACGGGTATCACCCGAAAGCATAACACGACACTTCTTTACCTCCTGAAGAATGTTTCATACAACCCGTCACTTGTTAAAATTATTTAGGTGTTTATGCGTCAAGAAATTTAAAATAGACGCTGGCAACAGGCAGTCGTCTAGGACTTGCGCAGGAGACCACGCTCTCTCTATGGTGCCCATTAAGCAGCCAGACTGACCGGACCAATCGTCAACACCATCTGCCCTCTTGGATGCATATTTATATGTAAACTGGGCTCCACCAAAGAGAGGCTACACTTATTCATCGCTTATGGTTAGGTGTGACATTCACTAACTCTTATTCCTTTCGCGTTCGAACGGCTGACAATGCTATTTGCGCTGCCTGTGGTTGGGAGGAGACGCTACACCACATTCTGTAGGACTGTCCGGGATATAGCGTTCACAGACAGTCACTGGCGTCCGTTCTATCACACGTTGAAAATAGCCAAATGTCTGTTGAAACTGTTAACGCCATAGCGTTAAAGAGCTCGTTTCGAAGAAATTCCGGCGTCGGCTCGGCGTCGTTGGTTCTGAGCGAAAAATCATCTTGTCCGTGACCGAAAAACCGAGAAAGATACAAATAAAGTAAATAATAAAAATTTCCGGGTCCGAGTGAGGATCGAACCCAGGCCGCTTGCGTGGAAAGCAGGTGTTCTGCCACACCTGCATCTGCTTGGAAATGCAGTGAAAATAGTTTCTTCTGTTTGGAAATTCAGTGAAAATAACTTTCATGCTTTACAAACGCACGTGTCCTGTATACAGGCTTCACAATAGAACATGTAATATCGCAGTAATATTGATTGGTACAAGCGTACATTGCCATCGGGCGTCAGAACGTATGATTATCATAACGACTTCGTGGGTTAAAGCCGGTCAACCATTACAAAAGGCACAGAGGTTAGTGCGCGTCTTAAGACAACGTAGTGGGTGCATAGCAAGTTCGAAAACATTTAACGCGCATAATTGCTCGTGGTTTAAAGCATGCTACCCACTACGCAGTGTGCAGTCATGCGCAAAAGCTTCACTGACACAAGCCACTTTCAACTTTGTGGATTACATTGTAGTAATCCACAATTTAACTTCTAGAGTAACATCATAGAACAAAAAGTATGCACTGAGTGGTTGAAGTACGCAATAGGGACAGAATATCGCTATCGCGTTCAACTCTTAAAGGCGAAGCTTAAGGTGCCCCAATTTTTTCTTACATGTCGTCGGCAGTAGATATCGCAGCTGAAGGAGACGAACGCACTACTAAGATTTTTTTTTAAAGACGGACTTGATTGCGAGAAGACGCTACACCACTATCTGTACGACTGTCCGGGACATCATGTTCAGAGACAGTCACTGGCGTCCGTTCTAGCGCACCTTGGAAATAAACGAATGTCTGTTGAAACTAACCTTACATGCCGTCTACAGAAATATCGCAGCTGAAGGAGACGAAGGCAATACTGAGGTTTTTAAAGAAACAGACTTGTTACAGTGATGTCGCGTACCACACCAGAGGCACGGACCGTGACTGACTGCGTGTGTATGTTGTCTTTATCTCTCCATCTTTCTATCTCCCCCCATACAGTTCCCATGTGTAGGTTAGCAAACCGGTTTTCCTGAATTGGTTAACTTTCCTGCCTTTCTTTCTCTACTATTTCTTCTCTTAACGAATATAATAGTAATATAAGGGGTTTTTAGTCCCCAAACCATGATATGATTACGAGATACGTCTTAGTGGAGCACTCCGGAAACTTAGACTATCTGGTGTTCTTTAACGTGCACTGACATCATACAGAACACGGGCATCTAGTATTTCGCTTCCACAGAAATAGGACCGCCACAGCAGGGATCGAACCCACGACCTTCGGGTCAGCAGCCGATCGCTATAACCACTACTACACCACTGCGGGCTACTCAACGAACAAAGCCTTGTTCACACCAAGTGAGCTACTTACGGATCGTCGGTATAAGGATCGTAAGCGTAAACACAAGCAACGTAAGCAGCTTGTTGAGACGTTGTATCTAGCGTAAAGTACGTAACGTTTTGGGCGTAAATGTTGGCCGGCCCGCAACTTTTGCTCCTAGTGATGCGACGGTTACGGCGCGACCAATGGGCAAGGCGGTGTTGGTCTTCACTTCGGCTCAAGGGGCTTCCGGCCTCCCCTGATTCCGTGTCTTCACGTGCGTCTGGAAAACCATGCAGTAGTGTGTCTGCGCAGTTGTATTGCCGGTGTTAATTGTGTTGTTTGCCCATGGTTAGTAACTATGAGCAGTACGGAAGGGTGTTGGCCGTGAAGTGGTAAATTATTCGTAGGGGAAGTGCGCAAAGGCCCATACGGTACGACCAGCCTCCGAAAACGCACTCCGGCGAGCAGCTGCAGAACGACGCCTGGCTGGAAGTTGGAGCTGGTAGTTAGAATTTCGGAGCCAGGCGATTATGGCCAATTCACGAGTAGCAAAACATTCAAGGCAAGTGAACCGTATAGTGTGTGCTGGAGTGCACGTATTTGGTTCCTGAAGAGGCCGGCACAACCTAGGTGCATCCCTTTGTAGCCCGTTTATTAAGGCGAAAGCCTTTAATGTCTCATGCTCACGTCCGTCCGTCCATCCGTCCGTCCGCGCCCTGCACGGTGCCATGTGGCCGCCGGGGCACGCCAATGAACGCCGGTCGCGTCGGACTCTACAGGACTTGCCCTTTGCTTGCGTAGGGTCGCTGTGCCCAGCGTGTCCAATCATGTATAAGAGAGACGCGCGCATCGCGTTCCATTCTGACCGACCATGTCTCAATGGGCAGAGGCGTTCGCTGAACACACTTCGGAATTTACAGAGTTTGCTTCAATTTTTTGGTTTTTTGGCGTTTCTATCTATCTATCTATCTATCTATCTATCTATCTATCTATCTATCTATCTATCTATCTATCTATCTATCTATCTATCTATCTATCTATCTATCTATCTATCTATCTATCTATCTATCTATCTATCTATCTACGTCTGGGTGCTCTCGTGATCTGCTCCTTAACTTGAGGTCGACCAAAGTTAGTATGGGAGGGTAAGAGGATTTCACGAATATGTATGGCTGGTCGTGATTTGAATAACGTGAAAAGCCCGTCGCGTACGTCGTCAAACTCATTTCTTCAGACGTGTGGCGCATACCCGTATACACTATCCGCAGTATGCGGGTATGAGCCTCAGGTGTTTGACAATTTATATCGATTCAGGAATGGCGAGGATGGACATTGAAATTCAGATGCCAGAGCGTTAAGAAAAACTGACAACGGTAGCGTTGACCCGACGAATGCAAAGAATATAAGTGAGAATACCACTGATACGTCAGGTCTCGAAACTGCTTGGGAAAAAGACTCTATACAGGCGTACTGTTGGTGAAACGTCAATTGTGTTTGCAGTGCTGGACATCTAATTTTCGAAACACTACATACATACTTTTGTGATGAAGGAGTCATGTCGGGTTAACGTCCGTTGTATACTTAAGTGCCATCCACTGTAGCTGGTTTACGTAGCACTATCCAGGGCTACCATTCTCGCAATCACAAGCCCTACATATCAGCTTACCGCTTCTGGTGTTAGTAATACCCATGTTTCTGTTGGCACCATTACGCAACTGTAAACAACTGGTTATATAAAACATATGCGACTGTTCAACATATATCTGTGCGTAGAACATTTGTACATATCTTTGGCGTCATTTCATAACGTTTCGCTTAATAAAAAAATTACAACCTAGTCACCTTACCTCCGCATGCTTCGCATAACATCGCTTCCCATGGTACTTTTTCCCGCTCGTATAGCGATGTTCAAGTTGCTTCAAGATGGCGGAACAGGCGTTCATAGAAGCTAAACTGGCCGCCCTAGCCGCACCACGGCCGGACCGGCCGGACTAGAAAGCAGACACGAGGCACGTTTATGAGAGCGCACGTCACCTCTCCCCTCTAGCCAAGCCATGGTCAAACATGCGAACTTCGCTACGCTGCAACAATTGTACTAAGGACACAACCCACCTTCAGGGCGATGACTGGCCCGTCGTAAAAAAAGTATCTTACAGAAGGGCTCAATATGAACATTCGTGGTCGCTTGCAAGGCAAACGGACGTTCCAGCAGTTACGCGAACTGACACTTAAGGCGGATGCGGCTGCAGTATAAACGCGGCTTAAGCCACACAAAGTATGATTGTTTTTGCGCAACGAGGGAAGGGGGCAAGGGGAGCGCTCACATTCGCATGTTTATTCAACGTGTTGCGCAATGAAATACAGCGTGTTTCAGGAATTGTGTCCAAAATCCTCAAAAAATCACGAAAGTTCGATATTTGCTCGCTGTATTCACAGTTGCTTTTTCTGTAGCGGCATGCACTCTAAGGAAAGAAAACGAGAGGGAGGAAAGGCAGGAATGTTAACCATTTTGGCATAACCGGTATGCTACCCTGCACAGGGGAAAGGAATGGGAGATTAAAAAGAAGAGTAAAGAAATAGAGAACGAGAGTGGGAGAGCACACGCACATATGCACATCGTCACAGAGCAGCGCGGCAGTCTTGTGCAGTATACAGAGTCTATAGCCGCTCGTGCAAATTCGTTGTTCTCTGTCATCTTAGGAATGTTTTTACTTGAATTCTCGAGGACTTTTCGGGGTGACATTGCAGGTTAGTTTCTAGCGACATCGGTCTGTTGTCAAGGCGAGAGAGAGTGATTGAAAACGATCGTCGGTGCACAGCGTAGCGAGGACAGACGCAGAAGATACGCTGCAGCCGGTTGCATCTTAACTTTGTTGAAGACATGATGTGGTACAGTAATTAGGAAAGTGAAATAATTAAATTTTTGATTATTGGAGTTAAGTGGTTATGTAAAATGGGAGATTAAAAATCCTTCATGCGAAAAACCAATCGCGGCTTGAAGATATAGAAAAGAGGGCCTCTATTAATTATTGTTGCGTAATGAAAGTCAGGCTGATTCAACTGCGAAACCGAAAACGAAGCACCAAGGCGCGTAACAAGCAGATGGCTAGAATGAGGTCACTGTTCAAGACAACGATTACAGACGTGCACAGAGGTGCATTCCTTCCGCGTTCGTTAAGGTATGTGCGTCATGCGTGCTATGATTGCAAGGGCCGCCCACACACCCAGACAACGAACTTGGTTGATGATTGGCATAACGAGGCTCATTTATTCTAGACGTCTCAGAACAAATTGGCACTCGCGCTATTCCGCCCATCGGCGTAGGTTTCGTCGCGGAATTTGGGTGAATTTCACTAATTCGCATTTATTCCTAGAGGCCGCTTTTTTAAATCCCAAAACTACAATTGGTTCTTCGCATGAAGGAGTTCAATTCTCCAATTTGACATAACCGCTTAACTCCTCTAATTACAAGTTCATTAATCCTACTTTCTTAATTACTCTCCGAAACGATGTCTTCAACCATAAGAAGGTGCCTGCCGCTACATAAAAAGCAATTGTGAAGACATCCTGCAAATACCGCATTTTCCTGATTTTTCTAGGATTTCGGACACATTTCTTCAAAGAGCCGGTATATTGGCACTGATACGTGCAGCAAGGTAAGCAAACTTCGAGCGCATACAACCCTAATGACAATCTGTAATCCAAGACCTTTCTTTCTGCCTGCGAGAGAGACAATGAAGTGTCACTCATAGAAAAAGAACCTCGTACTTTAAATATCGAACACCCCCAACAATTCGCCAGCCGCGGAATCACTGCTTGTGCGATTCACTGCTTCTACTGTGGCATATTCAACGTGTAAACAAGACTCCTAACACTTTTCGACACATTTGTAGCGAATTTCTCCGATGTAACTCGAAGCATTCGCATGCCTCTGTGGTTTATTAAAGAAAAAAAGGAAGGAAACAGCGACGTCCCTGTCTTGGAATACTTGACTGCCACGCAGAATGCCTGTGTTCGATGCCGGGTTGAATCCAAATTTTTATTTTTCGCATAATTAGGTCTCGTATTTTTTTTCCGGTTATGGAAAACGCCGCTGACCCCGGGACTTTCGCCTACACCACATTTCTTCCGACAAAGCTATTTAGCGCTGTCGCTTTATTATTCAATACGGACCTTACATATGGTGAATGCTGAACACTCGTAAAATTTATATGGTTTTAAGTTACGTAGCCACCCATTCAAATGACGTTTTCCGTAAAAAATGTGACTTTTATATTTCAAGTTTTAAATTTATACAGACACTGAGTAATCTGCTGCAGATAGAATGACGTCTTTAAACAGTCATATTTAAAAGTTATCATCTTTTTCACAACTGCCCTTAAACACAAAGTGGAATACTTAGAAACATATTTATTGCTTTTTTCTGAGCTTGATTTTCACTGCTTGATATGCACGGTTCTGTGATGAATCGACTGGTCGGCTAAAGGCATGGTGAGGTAATGTAATGAAGGAACGCTGAGAAAAAGTAAACGCCGAGCTCAGTGGCGTAGCCACGGGGTCGCACACCGGGCACGTGCCCCCCCCCCCCTCCCCCCGAAATTTTTTTTCGCCATGGCATACATAGCGACAAATGGCCATTTCAAGGAGGTGACCCCCCCCTCCCCCCTGAAATCATGGAGGTGCCCCCCCCCCCACCCCCAAAAAAAAAATTTCTGGCTACGCCCCTGGCCGAGCTTAAAAACAATAAGAAATTCGGCTTCCTGTTTTGGTGAACAAGGATTCCGCGCGGAAGCCGAAACATTTTACTCTTTGTCTAAATCTTTTCATTTTGGTCCTAATTTGTAGTTTTCCTTTTGTCTTCACGCTCTTACCAACAAGATAATTCATCGCCGAATCATGGATTTCATCAATCTTCGGTGGGCGCTCGCTCGTAGACCTGCGCGCAGGTCAAGAAATCGCCGATGGCGGCGCGCTGGTGTGGCCACCTCCGGCTGCAGCACGTAAACGGCGGGGGGCTTCACCGGATCGGCGGCGGCGCAGCGCGGGGCAGCGCGGGGGGGAGGGCTTTGATTGGAAAGTTGGCGGGTAGCGAAATTTGTCCCCTGAATTTTGAAAAAAATAAAAAATCAGCAACCCTGAGTGGACGATGAAGTGAATGCGATAGAAACAGGTCATAATGTTATACGAAAGAAGACTAGCAGCTAACCCTTTTGTATACGATCTCGCGAAACTACGAAATGTTGGTGTATGGGACTACGGCCGCTCCCAAAAGAGAAGCGTTTTTCGTGCATTTTGCGGCACCAGTGGTCAAAGCGCGAAGCGGTGAGATCACTGCGCGTGTGCGCATACGAGCACTTTGCTTATGTCTGCCGAGAGAGGCGCCCTTATAGTTAAAGTTCACAGTTACCGCGCTCGAACCACGCAGCCCCACCCTCCCCTAGCATCCCTCGAGGCTCCTTCGAAAGACGGGTGGGGAGTTTCCTCTCTGCTTGAGGAGCCCTCTTAGGTATAGGCCTCGCACGCGGGATGATGTTATCGCACGCGTCTTCCATGCGACGGAGATGACGAGCTTGTTTCATCTCTCCTTCAAGCTTGTACCTCACCAACACTTGCGATCTTTTACTCGCTGGTAAACCATACGATGCGCGGAGCGATTTTATAGATTAAGACTTTGTACGGAATACGACGGCGACGGCGAAAACGTGCCGAGAGTTTGCATATAATTGCTATCTCAATAAAAGAATGTGCAAAAACCGTGGAAGCGGGCTCGTCTTTTTTCTGGAGAGCTGCATCGTCTGCGCTGTGAATAGTTCATTCGTTGCAAGAATCAAATTAACCGGTACCTCGGTGTCGTTCTCGCCTTCGCTACGCTTCTCACAGGCGATATTTCCTCGCCACTTATTTCTTCATGAAGCACGCGTAAAATGTCAGCAGTAAGCGTAAAGCCTACCAAGACTTCGCGCTTACCGGCAGCACCCAGTTCTCTCCGCTTGCGCAGACGGAAACACATAAAATAAAGCGGAATTAGTTGATCGCGCTCGATAACCATGCAAGACAAAGAAAAACGGGTGGACGACTGCATAGCAAAGTAGGGTGGGAGACAATTCACAAGAGATGTTTCTTGTACTTGGACGAATCGAGAGTAATGTGCCAGAATGGCGTCACATGAATCACCATTCTGTCTTCATGAAGTGCGCCATAAAAACGAGAAACGCGCTCGTGCTTCTTTTGTATATTCGAAGATGTTTCTGGGCCCTCTAAATAGACGGCGTGCAAGCAAGGACACAAGATAGTAATAAAGGCACCTAAAACGCCGCTCACAACTGCAAAAGCAGACAGCGGCGGAAAAGAAAGTAGACAGAAATACTTATCAGCGCATTCGCAGGCAAGAGGTGATACCAATCAGGTGCGTGCGGTGGTCTACGTGAGAGATCTCCGATTGGCTTCTCTTTTGTGTCCATGTTTCCACGTCCTCTCTTTTTGACATGAATACCTACTAACTTGCTCAACTCTCTGTTATTCGAAGTTTTTCATCGTTTTCTACATTTATATTTCATTATAAAAATGAAAGGAAAAAGTGGACGAACCCATCGATATATTTTACTTATCTGTTTATTTATCCATGCACACTGCTGGTCTGCAACAGGGTACATGGGTTTGGGAACTGCCTTTCGTAGCAGGCTTGGTGTATCCAGAAATACATTTTAGAGCAGGCATGGAGCAGCCGCAAAGGCATTTCAGAGCAAGCGTGGAGGAGTCAGAAAACGTTCAGGGCAGATGTAGCCCCGCTACACAGCACTTGTAAAGCAACATTTTTCTAATGCTGCATTTGTCAAACATTACGCTAAACACTAAGCTGTACATCTTCCAATGCGAGATCTTCTATGGGAGCAGTTATCTGCCACTCTGTAGTATCTTACGCATAAAGCAAGACAAGGTCAAGGTTTATTTTTTGCGCTTCTCTAGAGAAATTTTATGGTCAGAGGCACCAGCCTTTGCCGCCTGATCAGTGAACACTTCGTTAATGAGTCGACTTTCGTTTAACGCAGTCAAATAAACAAAAAGGTCACTTCAACCAGTGTAAGGTAATATTGTTGCGGCAGTGAAGGATAGAGCAGTGGAAGCGGTATATAACAATAATAAACGCCGACATCATTACGAGAGGCGCCTTAGTGGAGGGCTCTGGAAATTACGACCACATAGGGTTCATTAACAAGCACCTAAACTGCGTGAAAGCCGCGAGACGCAAAGTCACTACATTCATGCATTCTTCAGAATCTATAACGAAGAAGCCCGCAAGAGAAACATCGATAATGATGTTTAAACCGAATCAAAACTTGCGAGATAGTAGCCTGTCGCATTCGAGTAGTACGCGAAAAAGGAAATTAGATAACAGGAAGTGTCATGGCACCGAAAAAGTCACAGTTTCACCGCAAGGGTGAAGCAATGAATGCGATAGCAACAAATCAGAATGTCAATCGATGAATGGGAAGCAACTCGATACTTGCAGAGCGTCGCGCAAGCGCACAGGACACACGAAAAGAACACACACAGGACGAGCGCGAACAATTAACTCTCACAGCTCGACACTGGTGCCACGATGCTCGAAAACAAAGAAAGACGCTCAAAAAGAACACATGTATACACTGGATGAACGCGAACCAATAGCTGTCACAGTTGTTACATCTTCGTGTTTGATCAACGCGCTGAAAGTGTCGAATATGGTAGCGTCTCCTTCTTGAAGACTGCGGCGCGTGAAGTGACCCCTCTGCAACTCCTGTGGCGTGTCGAGTTCGAAGCATTGCTGGCCTAGTGTTCCCCATCGCGAATGGGTACAGAAATGGGTCACCTTTTAGGACGCCCAAGAGCACTTGAAACAAAATATAGGAGCGTCGCATTTTTCTTAGAAATCTAGCAAACATTACAGAAATGTTGCGCTATGACTTGGCAGGCAATAGTCTAAACATCTCCTTCGCACCATCTCGCGGGTGGTACTGAACACGCCGAAGAGCCTCTGAGAGTGGCGTACCGCCAGCAGCAAATGCTTGCCGCCAGCTCTCCAAAGAACGAGTGGCACGTGTCAGAGCTGTTAACGCCTCAGTTGAGAGTGTCAGTAATAATAATAATCATAATAATAATAATAATAATAATAATAATAATAATAATAATAATAATAATAATAATAATAATAATAATAACAATATCTGAGGCTTCACGTCCCAAAACCACGATATGATTATGAGAGACGCAGAGAGAGTGTCCATATAATTTCTACCGACATAATTGTGAACCGAAAACGATCAGCAAAGAAAATGTCGGCTGGGCGTAGAGTTTCGCGCGCTTCTTTTTGTTGAGACGGCTCGAGCTTCACCACGGCACTTCTCCACAAACGGTGACGCAAAGACCTCGTCGAATGCCCTTGCTGGAGGACGGTGGCGGAAAGGCAAAGGAATGTCGCGGCCAGCATTTTTCCAAAGTTGGCTTAGCGGAAGCACTATCGGCTTGAAAAGTGGAGTCGGCGTTTACTGTACTTCAGCGTGGTGTAGGGATAGCAGTATCCTATGTGTTAGCATACACGACACACTCTTTCATGCACCAGAAAAACATACTGATACACTTCTTGTGAGACCTAGCATGATACAGATACAATATACCCAAAGAGTATGCAGAGAAATAGAGATGTATGCCTAGGCATCGAGTAGGCGTATATGGGCTTCCTTAATTGTTTTGTTTTTCAGTTTTCGAGAATACTTTTATCTTTTTAACGAAGCGTTGAGGTAGCTGTACTGAATTTAAAGGTTTGGTTCAAATGCTTTTTCGAAGCAGGTGCCGCGATCATAACATAAACACAAAGTGGTTCTGTACACAGCTCGTACACATGAAACAAGCTGTGTGCATCTTGCCCTGTCTATATTGACGATCGACAGCGTATTCCTGAGACGTACCAATTCCACGAAAAACGCACAGAATCAACAGTTAGCGCTGACATTGCTGTTTTCTAAGGAATCACATAGATTCCAGCTGCTAAGAACTGTGTGTTCCAGACAAGAAAACTATTAACTACCACTCAGAATAGAATAAGATAGACAAGATTATTCAACCGCAGTCAATTTTGCAAACAGCGATGTCGCCTTTCTGCTCATCAGCCGGATGACTAGTGCTGGATCGCAAGACGTATGTGCATTCAAAGAAGCTTTCCAGGAGGAGTTCGAAACACGCACTGCGGTGTTTGACAAAAAAAAATGACCTGCTCTTTGCGTTTTCTGCATAATGTAGTAGGCAGGAAGCGCAGCAAACATGCAGCGACGAACCTCAGCATTCACACAAGCGATACAAATACTGCAGAAGTGCATGAAATTAGCAGTTGTATTGAGGGACCTTTAATGCCAGTTGTGGCAAGGGCGCTTGTCAAAAGTCTTTGCGATTGCAATTGAGACCATTGGTTCTTTTTTTTCTTAGAAATGTAGCAATTATTACAGAAATGTTGCGCTATGACTTGGCAGGCAATAGTCTAGCTTGAAAGAAGGCCTTTGGAACACGCTAACGCAAGTTATGATGTGCAGATCAGCACACCTTAGTGCGTATTTTCTTTCGACAAAAATGTCGTCTGCGCACATGCGATAGTGCGCAGCTTTAGCAGACCACTGGCTTGCCTTTCAGCGTCACAGTAAAGTCGACGTGACAGTGAAATCAACGATATGCACAAAGCTCCTTAGCTTGGAAAACAAAAAAAGGTCTTGTAATGCATGGCCGGCAGCGAAAAAAAACGACACAGTCATCTCTTCGCTGACTGCTACGCCTGTCATGAAATCTTAAAATACGTGGGATCTGCAGAAATGTTCCCTGAACACGGTGAATACGTCTGCTACTTAGTGTCTACAGTGACAACTGAAACTATAGTTTCTACACGCGCTGTGGCAGATTGAGAAAGCTTAGGGCGATCCATCTGGTAGCATAATTCAAAATTAGACAAGACAAACTAGCGCAAGCTATTTGCGATGACTGTTTTGTCCTACTGAGCGGTTAAATTACTTGCTCTGTAGCATAGACGCACGTGTGTCCAGCTGAAACAAAAGACAATGATGCCACTGCGTAGAAGCGGAAGCACTCTAAGAAAACGGCATTTCAATATCAAAGCCACTCGCAAGATATGCAAGGCTGACGCATATAGCAAAGGAGAGAAACATTTTTTTTATGTAACACGCCGCAAAAAGACACCTTTCCTTTTTTTTCTCTTTTTGTCCTTAGACGTTACGTCGAAATGCAGACAATGCCTTGAAACACGTTTGAGACGGTTCTGTAGAAAGTCCATGAAAAATTATTTGCGAAACAAAATACGTAAATTTGTATAAAAGGACCCACTGTGCCTTACCAGGTCAGACAGATTCGTGCAGCCAAGCAGCCGCACCATGAAGTCCATAAGCCTGACTGCACTGGTCGTCAACTTGCTAAGTAAGTGCGGATACCCTTTCAGTTACATGTATTATTTTCACGCAACATTCATATCTGTATAATTCTCGGCAACTCCTTCCTGTCATCAATTTCTCTTTCACTACAGCCGAAATTCATAATTTTGCACATCTTAGCGCTCATAGACCCATAGCATATCAAGCGTTTCCGAAAGGCTTCAGCATCACAATAGTGGTAAGAACTTATTGCTCAAAACTGCCTAAAACAAAGAGCACGGCTTAGCCGACAAAAGTGTATAATCTACTTCTCAGCCCATACAAAAAAAAAAGACTCTTCTACTTCGAGAAGGTATATTTCTCAAGGGTTGACAAGTAATGAAATCTTGCCCTGATCATTAGTTTTTCACATTCGCCAATCGAGAACGCATTAGAATAGAAACTTGAGTGAGTTCGAAGGCGTTGATCTTTTTTTGAAGCAGCACACAAGGGTCGGAGACAAAGAGATGGGCGCACAGAACAGGCGATGACTCACAACTAAACTTTATGGGGAAAAAACAAGCACATATATAGATGATGTACACGTTAACAAGAGGTCCATAGGCAAAGCAGTACAGATAAACTGAGGCAGTACATTCGTACCTAATAGGCACATAAATTCTGCGCCACTGAGGGAAATAGACGGCAAACCGACACATTTATCGCACCTATCGCCTTTCCTTCGAATATGAAAGGCCTCGATGACTTCTCTTGCTGTCTGCTCTGTATGAAGTGATAGAATCATGCAATGGAGCGAACTTGGGCGTGTTGGTTAAGCATGATGAAACACACAGCGCAAGTAAAGAACGAGGACGTGTGTGTTCCCTTAATGTGTTCTCGTTCTTTACTTGCGCTGTGTGTTTCATCATGATAGAACCATGGTGCCGCTAAAGAAGAGTGCGCAGCCACAATCCTGACAATGGGCGGCGAGTACGAATGGCTCTGTGTCTGACAATGAACGGTCGTGTTCCCTAAGACGAATGTTAACGCATCTTCCGCTCTGGCCAATGTAAGCTTTTTCGAATGATAATGGTATTTGATAATACACTTTCCAATATACCGATCACAGGGAGGCCATTGTCTAGCTGTATCAGATACCATTATCATGCGGAAAAACTTACATTGGCCAGAGCAGAAGATGCGTTAACATTGTTCTGAGGGAAAGGAAAGTCGATAGGTATGTCGGTCTCATGTCTATCTGAGTGAAGTAGAATTTATGTGCCTACGCAGTGCATGCAAAATGTGATACCTGGGTTAATAATAATAATAATATCTGGGGTTTAACGTCCCAAAACCAAGATATGATTATGAGAGACGCCGTAGTGGAGGGCTCCGGAAATTTCGACCATCTGGTGTTCTTTAACGTGCACTGACATCGCACAGTACACGGGCCTCTACCATTTCGCCTCCATCGAAATGCGACCGCCGCGGCCGGGATCGAAACCGCGATCTTCGGGTCAGCAGCCGAGCACCCTAACCGCTATACCACCGCGGCGGACGTGATACCTGGGTTCATCTGTACTGCCTTGCCTATGGGGATTTTGTTGTGATGTACAACATCTAAATATATGCTTGTTTTTCCCCAATAAAGCTGAGTGTCGAGTCAGCGCCTGTTCTGTGCTCCTATTTATTCGACCTTGACATCTTTGCGCGGCTTCAACTGAAGATGAGAATGCATTGCGTATATTGCTTTACACTTTACAAAAAGAGAAGAAATTATTGAGAAGAAATCCATCGCTTCGCGTTTCTACTAAAGATATGCTGCATTGCACCGCATATAAAGTCGCCCTCCTGAATCAGAATCATTCGAGACAGTGCCTGCTGAAATTGGCCTTTGCTTGAAAACTTATCGATAACCATTCTTTTACACCATAACTATCATCGTTTCCCAGAAATATTTCAAAGTATATTGTTGTCAGCTGAGAAGAAAACACCAACAAGTATAAAAGTCATATGCAACATATTAAATATTCAGACACCCGTACTTTATGAAAGAGATGCGTGAAGCAATGAAATTACCATGAATATTTTGTGATGAAAAAGCCGTTGAACAGGGAATTTTCAATGGTGTCAACGTTGTGAACTTTTCGACAGGTGAACTAGTCTTCGTCGCGGCAGAAATATTCCCTCCAGAGACTCTTCTTTTTCAAAATTTTTCATTGCATGAAACCTCCATATTCCCCGTGACTACTGTATTGGAGAGATATTTCATTGCAATGCCAACTAGGCATGTTGTTGCCATCGGTTTTGAAACTGCCGCCAAGGAAAAATAGGCGGCATCAAGAAAAGCACACCACATCCGGGTGAAAAAACGGCTACATGGTATCTACAGCAACATATGTTCATAACAAGCCAGCCAACATGCTTCACGAACGTACATTTGGGACAGTGCACCCCAAGGGTCCAAGCGCAAATCCAAACGTTCCTACACCTCTAAACGCTTCGGCAATCATTCCTCACAGTCGTTTTTGTTTTATAGCTGGTTCCTTAGTGTCGCGAAGTCCATCGCAGTTTGAAGCCCAGAGCTTGGCAGGGCATCAGAAGGTGCTAAACGCACTTGATGTTTTGTAAACGTACCTGTGTAAACAGCGTAGCAAGCAGGCGCATATTAAGTTGAGGGATACACTACACAGGGGCTGACTGCCAACAGAGGTTTAGGACGTGAAGAATGGCCTTTAATGCATCATTTGAGTACCTATCTACTTACCAGACAACTAAATCGCAAATATGCGAGATTGAAAACTCCTCGCACGCCAGCGAGCTCGATTTAATGATTTACTAATCATGTTTATCACGCGTTTTCCATTTTGTGGCCTTCTAGCATCTCCGTGTATATATTTTGCATTTACACAATACACCTATATTAGAGGTCATGACAGGCGGCGTGTGTCACAACTCTGCCCTGTTTCCTCAGTGTTTAGACAAGCCTACGTGCATACCAACAAGCCCGGCTAAACACCACTTTAGTGTTTACAGCACTTTTGCCAATGAATAGCCTTTTAGGACAAGCTGTCATATGTTCCATTCGTTGCACCATCCTGAAGTGGCATTGCACTCCACCATCAAGGGCTTCAGAGTACATCGAGTTCGCGGCCTGTATCGCGACGTGTCAAGTCGCCAGCGGGCATTCGCCGCAGGACCGCGTTGAAAGATACAGTGGGATCTTAAGCGATAGTGACAGTGATGCGCCAGGTTGCGCTACTTGTACCTTAGAATGCTTTCAAATGCAACAGCATAAGATTGGAGCGCGGTAGTGCAAAATAGGACATCATTTACCAATAGTAAATTTTACGTTACTAAGGAATAGGAAGGCACAGCGCGGCCGAGACAATGGACGGAGAACACGCAACACACATGAACACTGTGTTCTTCGTCTATTGTCTCAGACGCGCTGTGCGTTCCCATTGCTATGAACCAACTCGCCCAGAAGGAGGTCTCACTACATCCTTTCCGCTATACTGTCATGAACGTATCACAACCTTGAGGTTTAAAATGAACCTGGCGAGCTCGGAAATCTATTGGAGACGCTTAGCGCGCGCTACTGCTGACGCACAAAGATTTCGCATACAGCGCTCATGCCTACCGTGCTATACGTGAACTCCTTTGACCTTGATCCGCAAAAACAGTTCTTTTATGAAATTGAGAAAAGTGAACTGTTGCAATGGCTTGACCGGATGTACTTAAGTAGCTCTACTGCGGTATCACTTCAAGAGCAGCTTAACTATTTCACGGCAATACATAGCTCGCATTCAGAGATACCACCACTTATTTTCTTGCCATGGCGTGGAATAATTGCGTTTAATTCTATCCTACCTTCAAATTACTTCTGAAAGAAGCACATCAAGGCGATATGCCAGCCGATCTTGGAGCAAGTCGTCGCATTTCGGGAGTGCTCGCACTGAGCATTAGCCTGTTATGCTGAAACTCGGTCTCTTCAAGTGTATTGAGGCCTAAAAATGGGAATTTGTCTCTGAAATTGCACCCTAGCTATCGCGCCATGCGTTTGATAGCACGTGTTAAAAAATGTGTTACCAAGAAAGTGCCCTCAGATTACACAGTAGGACATCACAAAATGTAGTTTTACGATCAATTACATAATCCTGTGGATTTTCTAACACAAAAATGAATTTGACGTGAGTGTCCCATTGTAAAATTTCTGTGACCAGTAATTCGCTTAAAATAAGCAAAAATGCAAAAATGCACAGCACGACTGAAGTACCCACTGCGGCAGCGTCACTGCCTCCCCATGTTGTTTCTTTTCAAATTTTGAAACACAGTAGTGTGGTGCCATATATGTGCTTTCTTCGACGTGCTTCTCAGAATGTAAGAGAAAAAAGCAAAGATTCATTGTGTATTTATTATTTAATGTGTATTTATGCCACAGAAACTACACATCAAACTGCACAACATTGATCGATATGAAAATCTAAAGATCATCATTTCTCTACGATTTTGCGGTTGCCGCTTATAGACGCTCTAGAATACGTATAATTAATAACGTCTGCACACACGTATACCAGTTTAGACGTAAAACATTCTTTTCTAGCCATTCCAGAGTGCTATTTGCCCAACTCCAGAACAACGGAGAAATTCCCCATAGGGAACGTGAAACCCACGATACCCAATCTAAATCTACAATTTAACTCAGTCCCACGATGTTGGTGTGTAGATTTCGTGTCTTATGTCTCGAAACACTATTTTCAGGCCAGCAAGTCATCGCAGGCTGGTATGGAAACAACTACTACGGCTTTGGGAATGGCTTCCGGTGGCGGCTTCGGTGGCGGATACGGCAGCGGATTTGGAAGCGGCAGTGGACTGAGCGGCTTCGGTAGCGGCTTCGGTGGCGGATACGGTATCGGAAATGGACTGAGCGGACTTGGTGGAAACGGTGGCTTCTGGGGTAGCAGCTTTGGCAGTCCTTACACAGTTCCAGGGGTCGTTCTTTACCCCATCGTTTTACCGAGCGGAAGCGGCAGCTTGTGGGGACCTAACGGTGGCTGGTACGGAAATATCCCTGTCGGTTACTGGAGGCCATGGAGTTCCCCATACAGCGTATGGTTCTCCGGACCGTCTGGTGTCAGTCAACCTGGCGCTGCATCGTGGGGTCCACGCATGGTAGGTTCACCTGCCACCTGGTTCACGTCAGGAAATCTCGGCGGTCAAGGTCCTTCTGGCGGACTCTATAGATTACCTGTGCTTGGAGGAAATGGAGGCCTCAGCGGAGTCGGACCAAGCGTATACGATGCCACTTACGATGACAGCAGTTCTGTGGGTAGCAGTAGTCCATCCAGCTGGAGTAGCCCAAATGGCGGTTCCGGATTTGTCGGAAGCTCCGGAAGTCTGGGGAGCTTCGGAAGCCTGGGTGGTAGCAGCAGTCCGCAAAGCGGCTTTGGCAGCAGTGTAAGCCTACTTGGTGACGACAGCGACCGTTCTTACGATCTGAGCAGTGGAAGTGGTAGTTTCGGCAGTATGGGCAGTCTGGGCATGTATGGACAACTGGGAGGACTGAGTGGATATGGCAGTATGGGTTACTTCGGCAGTCCCTACCTGAGATGGCTGTGCCGCGCCTACTGGTCTCTCGCCAAGGGGGAGTGCAGCGCCTTTACAGGAAGTACAGAAGAAGCGGCATGAGATCCAGCTTTTTGACTTACCTGAGGAAAAAGGGATACCTCGGCGGCTACTATGGTGGATTTCCTTTTGGTTTCACACAGGGTAGTGGAAGCCAGCCAGGAAGCGGAGGAAGTTACTTCTACTGGAGGCCACAACCAAGTTACTACTACAGCTGGGGAACTCCCGGAGGTAGCTATGGTGGAAGCTCCAACGGTGGACTAACAAGCGGAAGTTACGGATGGTCTAGCTACTCGTCTGGGGGATCGTCTAGCTACCCGTCTGGAGGATGGTCTAGCTACCCGTCCGGAGGACTGTTGAGCTACCCGTCTGGAGGATGGTCTAGCTACCCGTCCGGGGGGATTGTCGAGCTACCCGTCTGGAGGATGGTCTAGCTACCCGTCCGGAGGATTGTCTGGCTACCCGTCCGGTGGATTGTCTGGCTACCCGTCCAGAGGAAGCTCTGGCAGCAGCAGCTCTTGGAGTTCAAGAAGTTCTGGCGGTTCTTCGCCGCAGGATGGGCAGACACAAGTGAAATTGCTTTTGTAATAAAGTTTGGTGTTACAGCTCAGAACTAACTCGAAAAATGAAGCGTCAAAACTATGTATCACGCCAGTTTGAGATACGGCTACCATACTTTCTTGTTTGAAAACAATAGCTCATCAAAAGATTATCACGTGAAATAGTTGCCTTTATAACGCGTTTATTGTTCTCATTCTTTATCTGAGATCATTTCGCAGACACACAGCGACATTTAGTACCATCAACCATATTTGTATACTGGGGCTTGTTATTTGGTGCACAGATTGGTAAAAAAGGCTATAAGCCAGAAAAGGTGGCTTGGGAAAGCAGTCCAGGCAATCTACAGCCAGACTTTTACAGGAGAATTCTGACAAGAATTCAGGATGTCTTTCTGAGTACTGTGCGGCAAATTTTGTGAGTGCAGATTGCTAATTTCAGAAACAGATCTCAGTGAAATTGTGGCAATGCGTATTTGAATATCTGGTGAAAAAACTAAAGGACACTTGAGCGGCATCTCTTGCGTGGAACGTGATAGGGCCTTCGGGCTCTGTTTACACCACTTTTTAATTCCCTTCGTCACTTCTATCGCTTCGTGGCAGACGCCATAACCATGCCGTGAGGGATAGAACGTCCAGGGATGACCTTGATGACAACTGTGCGCCATATTGGGTAATCTAGGACCCAGCCATATTTCAGTTTAACGCCATGGCTACTTCCTGGCTGCATCGCAGGACTATTTTGACGCGTAGAGGAGCTATTTTCTTATTATTTACAACTAAACACGCAAGTCGAAGTACCAAACATTGTTTTTAGGCTTTTCTGTTGTCATCCGGTACGCAAATGTCCTCCCACATCCAGCAGGCTTGTGGCCATCCAGGCATCCTAATGCAATGAGCGGTGCGTCTGCAAAGACGGAGTGACGAAATAATGCGAATGTTGGCAGGAGGGTGGCTAGCACGCCACTCACGTTGCCTGCCGTCTACGCCGACGTCAGTTCTTCATACTGATAGCACTGCACATGTCCTTGAGCGAAACAAAAAAAAAACAGATATACTCAACAAAACGGAACTTGACTGTTATAATGTTGACTCTACAAGCCAATATTCGTCTGTGCATCCAAGGGAAAGCTGCTTCAACGCTTGACATTCCTACTGACTTGATGGCTGGAATGTTCTGAAAACTAGACTTTCTCTGGCAAGATCTTTAAAGATTCTGCATGAGATATATCCAGGGACACTGTACTAGAAATCAGTCCGGCAGAGTTGACGCATTCAAAGAGTGCAAAATGTGGTTCATGCAATGAAATAGAAGAAAATGCAGGTTTAGGCTACGCGTAACACTCGAAAGAATAACAAACCGTTCATTTACCTCCTGAAAAGCGTTTAATTACAACTTCTCACTAGTTACAAATATTCAGGAGCTCATGCATCATGCAATTTAACCTATACGGCACACAATGTAAATATTATGAAAACGGACAAGTCAGAGAAATTATGGCTCGTTTTGCGCGAAGAAATAACAAGGAAAGGAGTGAAAGGGAGCGCAGAGTTTCGACTGTTTTTTATCGCGTTGATACTGAGATGAGCAGAGAGATAAGCAAACTTCGAGCGCATACCACTCTAATCACAACCTGTAATCTAAGAACTTTCTGTCTGCGACAGAGGTAATGAAGTGTCACTGATACAAAAAAAAAGATTGTGCTTTCATATGGAGCGCGTATAAATATTCTCGAGCCGTGGAGTTCCTCCTTGTGAGATTCATCACTTCTACCATGCAAGATCGCCCGCATAAATGCGACTCCTCACACTTTTTGACACCTGCGTAGGTGCTTTTTCCTAGGTAACTTCAAGTAGTGGCGTCGCTCCGCGGTTGAATTAAAAAAAACAACTTGTCGTGGGTCTGTGGTGGATTACTTGACTTCTAGGGTCCAATTCCCGCTCGAATTCAACTTTTAATTTTTTTTAGGGGGGGGGGGGGATTTTTCCAATTACGGAAACGGCCGCTGACACCGACACTTTCGCCGACACCGTATTTTCTGCGACGTGAACTCTTGAGCGCATTTGCGTTATTACTGAATAGAGACAATACGCGTGACAAATAATTAACACGCGTAAAAATAATATGGCTTTAAGTTACGTCGCGACCCTTTCCAATAGATTTTTTTTAAAAAAAAGCTAGCTGTATTTTTCACAGTTTAAGAGTACACTCTAGGGAATCTTGTGGAAACAAAATGACGTCTTCATCCTGTTCTGTTGAAATGTTATAATCGTTTTCACAACACCACTCAAACCAGCGCTGCGCAGTATGGCGATAATATTTTAGGGATACTTTGGAGTACCTTTATTTCTGTATTAAGATACATTTTGAAAATGTACTTGTATCTCAGTGGCGAATATTTTACGATGTATAGATTGTATCGCGATACTATGCAGGACACGGAGATCTCGCTGCGTCTTTTTTTTTTTTGTTGTTGGAATTAAGCTGAGGCGCGTCTTCAATGGGCAAAATGAAAGCTTTTTTTGTGTGTGTGCGTGTGCCAAGACAAAAAAGGCGCGCCGCCGGTCAGCGACATAGGAAGGTCGGCGATGATTTTCTCTGACGCACAGAATGACCCATATGGTAAAGCGCGTGTGGTAACGCCCAGCGTACGGGCGTTGTCTCTTGCCTGATTCCTTACAATATATATATATATATATATATATATATATATATATCGAACTTCAGGCACGGAAGGGACACTGTTGCGCAGAATAATTTATATTCAAGTATTCGTTTCAGGAATTACTACAAGACATTTTCCCTAATTCTGAAGGCGTGTGTACTTCATGCCTACGGTAGTTCTCTGATTATTATTTTAACTTTCGTTATTTTTGGCCTTGATCAGGGGTGCAACAGCCGAAATAGCATTTGGAGCAATTTTTTGGAGCAGCAAAATGTTACTTTTGGAGCACTAACATCCAAATTTGGAGCAGCTTACGAGGGAAAAAAACATGCATTTTTTTATCACAAAAGACCAAATTTGGAGCAGTATAAAACAGGCTTACATTTAAAAAAGATGTACAAACCATTCAACATCACCTAAATCGTGCAGAGTGACCATGAGCACTGCTATTTCAATAAAAGCAATATTTTGAACCATCCGACTTCACAAACAATGATAAATTGCACATTAGCATTTGCTGCACCTTTCAAATCCTTTGACAGACCCTGCGAATTCAAATGTGGATCTGCCAAGCTGGCGACCTTGAAATTCGGGGGATTCGTAAAACTGAGGACTCGGGGTGGCGAAAAAAAATTGGCGCACAGTTTTGTTAGTTTTTTTTAGGGCTTCAGAAATGTCATATACTGCTCCAAATGATTGCCAGTAAATTTTAGGCGTCAGTGACCACACTATTACTCACAATTATGCGGCGTATAAACGCATGGGTAATTGAACAAAATGTGCTGTCTCATGACTAGTGCTAAAGCCCCTTCCAAATCTTAATACGCTTATCCGCATGACACCGGTGTACTGCGGCGAAGGTGGCTTAGGCAGCGTTCTGCACGGGTTAGAACAAGGGCAGGGAAATTTTCGAACACCGCGACAGCCCCACCTCGCCATTTTTTAGGAGCGAAGCTCCTTATGCCGTGGGTCGTGCGTCCCATGTTTGTAGTACGTAGTAGCCACCTGCGTGATGACGATGACGCTGCCACCACGGCACACCCCATGGAATGTGGTGTGCCGTGATGACGATGACGATCGCGATGCCATACAACACATGGCATCGCGAGGGGCGAAGCTCCTTATGCCGTGCGTCATGCGTCCCTTGTAGTTTGTAGTACGCCGTAGCAACTGGCGTGATGACGATGACGATCGCGATGCCATACAACACATGGCATCGCGATATGGTCTCACATGCACATCGTTTGACCACATGCAACCAACCACCATCACGTCTTTGATGATGTACCTTCGGAGCTTCGCCCACTCATCATCATTCACTGAGCAGATATGCTGTGATTTTTTTCTTTCACGATGAGGTTAGGTTCAGGGCACAATTCTCGGCTCGCTTGCAAGGTGCGGTCGACCAGATAAAGTAACAACGGCGCGTGCCCGTTGGCCCGTGGGCGGCACCGGATATCTATTGCCGGGACGACGCAACTTCAAGACAGAAAAATGTATTATGTGCCGTTGCTGTGGCAACCAACGTGGTCGCCGGCAACGCCGGTGTTCGCGGCACGTACAGTTTGTTCGCGCGCGGAAAACGCGGCATACGCTTCCAGCTTTAGTTGCTAGCATGCCATAGCCGCGTTTGCAGACTCGGAAATTCATATTTCCCGCGAAGCGTTAGTGGCTACGGCAACGCAGTTTTGTCTTGAAGTTGCGTCGTCCCACCGATAGGTAGCCGCTGCGGCCAGCGGACCGATGGGTGCGCGGCGTTATTACTTTATCTAGTTGATCGCGTCTCGATCTTACACCGTGGTTTAGGGTTAGGGTCTGCGCGCGTGGATTGATTGATGCCGCAAACTGCAGGTGCCCAATGTGGCCTCCATTTCACGCTGAAATTAGCGCAACTGAGAAAATTCTGAGGCTGGTCGGGCATTTTGGCGCAGCTTGGCGCAATTTCCGCCAATTTCATGGTTTTGGCGCAGCTCGGCGCAAAAACGGGGAATTGTATCAATTTGGCGCAATTGGCGCAGCTGTTGCACCCCTGCTTGATGAAAAATTGCGATATGCTGCATGTATAGCGTTTTTTAGATAAAGCACAAATTTTTTGGCAAGTAATATATTCACATTGCGGGTTTAATAGCTTCCCATGATAAATTATTAAAATACTGCGCGAGCAAATCATGCACAAACATTGCCAGAATATCATGACAAAATTGGAAAAATATCAGTTTAATCATAGTGCGGCTTCATTTTCGCACTGCAGCGGTCCAAGTAAAAATATTGCTTGTATATCGCTGTGTTGTATGCTTTGTTGCTGACATACAGAAAGTTTGAAAAGAGTAGTTTTCGTTGTAAGCGAGAAAACAAAATTTCCAATTGAACAGCCACAAAGTGGTACGAAGATCGCCTTTTCATCTCTTTCACTACAGAGCACGTAATTGCAGGATTCCAGCGGTGGCTTTTTGGCAGCGAATAATGCTTGTCACTTGTTTTAGTAATACTGCTCTGTAAAATGTCACAAACGGCAATAGCGCTAAAATTGTGGAACGTTATCATCCCACTTAGACCATTCAAAGAGCAGGTATTTTCAACTGCCTCGTATTGCAGAGTGCCAGAATTATAATATAGTCGATTGCCTGCAGGACGCTTCTAGGGTTTCGTGTTTGCCATTCCCATTTCCAAGCGCAAATTAGCATTTTCGTCCCCCTTTCTCTTAATGGTCCTAGTGCGTTAAAAATGTGAAAATCCCAAAACCATTACCGGATGGGCCTTTAGCATTTTCAGCGTTCCTTTTTTTCTTATTCCGACATAGACATGCCCTTAAGGCATAATATTTTGTGTGTAAATGTGTATCAAATGTGTGCTGTTAGGCCGGTGTTGTGTATGAAATGAAGTAGTGTCTTGTGGAATGTGTTGTCATATATCCAACGGTCATAACTGGTTGTGTTACTGTAGCAAAGGCCGGTTCGCAAGGAGGGGTCGGGCCATTAAGAAAGAGGGTGATGAAAATGTTAAATCGCGTCCGAAAATGGTGACTCAAGTGTCATTTATGGGCACGATATCAAATAATCTCGAACGTGTACCCCTAGGATACATCACTTCAACCATGTAAACCAATGGTAAGCGATCACGCATCCAGATCATGCCTGAAACATAAAAAAAAACAACTTAAGCAAACTATACTTTAATTACGCCGTTAATGGTTACGTAAGATTGCGCATCTTAATTTTTAGAAGCCGGCGGTCAGGCTAAGCCTGCCCGTCCCAACGTGGGAGAAGCCCACTGCGCGCTAGTCGCGTCTCTCAGGACTATATTTAATAAAGTTCCACCATCCATCCATACACGACGCCCCTATAACTCCTGCGGGGCATCGACTACATTATAACTCTCTCCCTTTTCACTACGTAACGGTTGAATATGACCTGCCCTTTGATGGTCCAAGGGGGAAATATACCGTTTCCATAATTTTAGCACTGTTGCCCCTTTTTGACGTTCTATACATCAGTATTACGTAAACAAGTGACAATAAGTTCTATAACTTGCATTACTCGCCGCCAAAAAGCCCCCGCTAGAATCCTGCGCTGTTGTCATGAGCAGTGAAGCCGATGCAAAGGCAAACTTCTGAAAACCTTGTGGTTGTTCAGCTGGAAATTTTTTCTCGCTTAAAACAAACACTACTCTTTTGAGACTTTCTCTATGCCATACCAACAAAGCATACTTCGCAGCAATGTAAAAGCCATATTTTTACTTGGAACGCTACACTGCGAAAATGAAGCCGCAGTATGAGTCAAAATGCTATTTTACCCAACTTTGCCATAATATTGTGGCAATGTTTCTACTTCATTCGCTTCCGCAGTGTTTTTATTATTTATATAGAAACCCATAAAGCGTACAATATGAATATATAACTCTCTAAAGAAATTGTGCTTTTTCTAAAAAAAAACACTAAACATACAGAGCAGGAAACTTGAAAAGTGCAAACGACGAAAGACGTAACACATACAACAGTATTTTCAAGCTTCCCCTAATGACGAACCCAACTCCCCCCAAACCAATGTATTGTTGCGCAACATACAGCATTTTTTTAAAATTTTTTGTCAAGGGCAAGAATAATCAAAGTTAAAACAAATATGAATGAACTATCCTAGTAATGAAAGATAAACGCCTTGATATTAAGAAAACAGATCTTTCGAAGTAATTACTCAAACCAGTAATTTTATACAAATTATTCAGCGCGACAAAATTTCTCTTCCGTGCCCAAAGATCGAGGTGCCCTGTAGGCAACATAAAACCTTTGCCTGAAATATAATGCCTCAATAACTACCTCTCACATTCACACATACTAGCAAGACTTTTTTCAACATGATCGGAGTTGGTCGAAAATTTGCCTGTTACACCTGATATGGAATTGACCCATATATCGGCCTAGTTGCTTTTTCCGAGAAAAAACAAAACAGGGCGAAACGCGTCAAATACGAAACAGACTTGCGGTCACGCGTTGCTACTCCAGCACTTTAAAAGCCTTCTTTAGTTGATACACGGCTGCGTTCGTCCATAACCGCATTGTACAGGGCTTGAAGCTATTTGATGGATGGATCAGCAGTGTCCTTATGCCCGCGTCCATCAAATAGTGTGCAGCCCTGTACAATGAACGAACGCAGCCATGCATCAATCAAACAATGCTTGGAGGCGGATGAGTAGCGGCGCGCGACCGCGCCTCTATTTCATATTCGGCATGTTTGGCACACTTTGGTTTTTTTTTTCGGAAAAAACAATCAGGCATGTTTTAGTAAAAAATAAATGCTTCAAGTCTGAGGATATTTCAGGAGAGGTGCAACACAAAATTAATATTTTACTGATTCGAGCAATAATAAAAAGCGGGCCAATTAAAGCTAGTTGAATGATTAGCGTTTAGTCATGAAAAATACAAGTTGTATGTACACACGACTACCACTAATATACAAGTAGAACTTTCCTAGAGCTCACGGTTTTTTTAAATCCTGGTCCAAGTTACCTGGCTCGATATATATATATATATATATATATATATATATATATATATATATATATATATATATATATATATATATATATATATACATATATATATATATATATATATATATATATATATATAGAATGTGTTTAGTAGTCGAGTTTAGGCAAGCGTTTTAATCGGGAACAGTGGCCTCAGCTGAACCAGCACGTGCATCAAACACAACCGTCTTCGTCGTCGTTCCCCTACGAGTGACCGTATTCGTCACCACAATATATATATATATATATATATATATATATATATATATATATATATATATATATATATATATATATATATATATATATATATATATTTGTCGCTAATCTCCGGTCATGATGGAAAAATCTTGCCACTATATGTGAATGTGAGAAGTTTTGAGGCGTTATATTTCGCGAAAAAATTTTGTGTTGCCGAGAGGGCGCTTCGAACTATGCGTACCAAAGTGAAACTGCGTCGCACTGAATAACTTATATAGAATTACTGGTTTGAGCTATTACTGCGACACATTTTTTTTCCGCTTAATCTCGAGGCGCTAATATTTAACGATTATGATAGTTTATTAATTTTTCTTTTAATATTTTCCATATTTGTCTCGACGAAAATTGCAAGATGTTACATGTGCAGCGTTTTTTATAGAAAACACAAATTTTCTGGCGAGTAATATATTCACATTATGTGTTTTTTTAGGTTCCTATAATCAATTGTAAAACTACTTCTGGAGCGATTGAAAACAAAAGTTTCCACAATATTTTGAGAAAGTTAAGAAAAATGCCCTTTAGACTAATATTGCGGCTTCATTTTCGCAATGTAGCCGTCCAAGCAAAATATGGCTAATATATCGTAGTGTATTATGCTTTGTTGGTAAGGCATACAGAAAGTTTCAAAAAAGTAGTTTTTGTTTTAAGCAAGAAAAAAAATTTCCAACTGAACAACCACAAGGTCGTAGCAATATTGCCTTTGCCTGGCCTTCAATGCATAGCACGTCAGCATAAGATTCCAGCGGGGGGTACGAACTTAGGCAGGCATGAGGGACTAAAAACGAAAGAAGGTGTACCTTGCTTCGCTTCGTCTTTACAGTTTTTTCTTTACTTCAAGCCCGTCTATATCGCCTGTCGGCGCCCTATGCCTGCTCAGTACGAACCACTTCAACGAACAACGCCGTAGCCGGAGATCTCACTTCGCTGCCTTCGAAGCAATCACAAAGGTACCAGCTGACCCAGAATTGCGTGTTGCCAGACAAAAAAAACTATAAACGAGAACTGAGGACAAGACAAGAAAACTAATTAGTGGCGAATTTAGAGAACATCACCAATGTCTCCTTGTGTTAGTCAGGCAGAGGATATGGTGCTAGACTGCAACATCCTATGCGCTCTCAAGGGAGCGTTCCAGGAGCCGCTCAAAACACACACTGCGGCGGGGTTTGACGAAAGGAATGATCTACACTTTGCGTTCCCTGCATCCTGTAGTATGCAGCAAGCGCAGAAAACATGCAACGACGACCCTCAGACCACACAAGCTGTACAAACACTGAAGAAGTGTATACAATCAGCAGTTGGTTCTCTAATATCGATTGTGGTAGTAACGCTTGTGCAAAGTTTTTTGCGGTTGTTGCGTCAGGTATTCATTTTTACAGAAATGTCAGAAACATTACAGACATGATGCACTATGACTCGGCAAGGTAATAGTCCAGCTCAGGAGAAGGCCTCAGGAATACGCCAACGAACGTATTGATATGGACATCAGCGCACCTTAGCGCGCATTGCTTTTGGATAAGACTGTAGTCTCTGCTAGAACTCGCTGTTGGGCTATAGTTGGTGCATATCTGAATTCGCGAGAGTGCGGATCATTAGCGGACCACTTGCTACCCTTTAGACGTCATAGTAAATTCGACGTGACTGCTAAATCCACAGTAGAGACTAAGCTATTTAATTTACAAAATAGACTCGTAATGCTTGGCTCCAAGCAAAAAAAGGAAAAAGCCACACAGCCATGTCCTCGCTGACTGCTACGCCCGTCATGGAGGCCGACAATGCATCGGATCTGCCGGAAATGTTTGCTGAACACAGCGAATAATTCTGCTGCTTAGTTTTCATAGTGACTATTAAAACTATAGTTTCTACGCGCGGTGTGGAAGATTGAATAACTGAGGGCAATCCATCTGGTAGCATAATTTAGAATTAGACAAGATAAAGTAGCGCAAGCCACTTACAGTGACTGCTTTGTCCTACTGAGTGGCTAAACAAATCGCTCTTCAGCATAGACACGCTTGTGTCCAACTGAAACAAAAGACAATGCTGTCACTCTGCATAGAAGCGGAAGCGCTCTCACACAACGGCATTTCAATATCACAGCCGCTCGCAAGATATGCAAGGCTGACGCATATAGCAAAGGAGGGAAACATTTTTTTAACACGCCGCAAAAAGACGACTCTTCTTTTTTTTTTGTCTTTAGACGTTACGTTGAAATGCAGACAATGCCTTGAAACAAGTTTGAAATGATTCCGTCGAATGTTGGAGCAAAATTATTCGTGAGACAACATACCTAAATTTGTATAAAAGGACCCACCGTGCCTAACCAGGTCAGACAGATTCGTGCAGCCAAGCCGCCGCACCATGAAGTCCATAAGCCTGACTGCAGTGGTCGTGAGCCTGCTAAGTAAGTGCGGAGACCCTTTCAGTAATATGTAGTATTTTCACGCAACTTTCATTTCTGTATAGTTCTCCGAAACTCCTTCACGTCGCCAAATTCTCTGTGACTAGAGCCGCCGTTAATAATTTCGCACACCTTAACGCTCATTAGCACCATGAGATATAAAGCATTTCTGAAAGACCTCAGTATTACAATAGTTAAGACAACTTCCAACTTACTATTACAGCATACCGCCAAACCCGGCTAAGCGCCATATTGATGCAGAAATGATGTTTAGAGCGCTTCTATCAATGCTGTAGCCAGTTAGGACATGTCTCGCGATGTTTCATTCGTTGTACCTTCCTGAAATTTTATTGCAGTACGCCATCAAGGGCAAAAGCAAGTTCACTGTGTGCGCGGGCAGTATCGCCACGCGTCAAGTCGCGAGCGGGCTTTCGCCGCACTTTGCCACACAGACAGTTTATGGGATCTTCGGCGGTAGGGACATTGACGCGGCCAGGCTGCGCCACTTGTACCTTACAATGCTGGTACATACGACAGCGTAACATTGGAGCGCCGTAGTTTCAAATAGCATATCATTTGCACTTTACTGTCATGAACGTAGCACCAATATCACGCCCGAAATCAAACAGGCGAGCTCGAGACTCTAGTGAAGACGCCACAGCTGATGCTTAAAGACTTCGCATAGAGCGCTCATGCCTGCCGCGTAATTTTTTTATGTGATATTTTTTGACAAAAGCAATCATTTCATCAAATTAAACAAGTGAAAACTCGGAATGGTCTTATCGTTTGTATTGTGTTCCTGTACAGTGGCATCGCTTCTTGAGTAGATAAACCATTTCCCGAGCATTCACAGCTCACGTTCACAGATGCCTTGACTGATTTACTTGCCATGCATGAAGTAATTGCATTTCATCTCATTCTAATTTAAATACTTCTCAAAGAAACTCAGCTCGGCAAGGTCCAGTGGTTCTGAGAGATAGTCGTCGCATTTGAGAGCACTCCCACTCAGCATCACCCTTTTAAGCTAAAGCTTGGTCTCGTCAAGAGTAATAAGGCCTCAAAATGGGTATATCTACCAAAATTTCACCCTAGCTATGGCGCCAGGCGTTGTAAATCAGTTGTTAAAAAAAAAGCGTGTGACGAAGAAGGTGCAGTCAGTACAAATTATGAGCGTAATCGATGCAAGATTGCACACTAGGACATTGCGTTAGTTTTACGATAAATGCGTTCAGCATGTTAATTTTTTAACACTTCAATGATTATCACGTCAGTATTCCATTATAATTTCTTCGACCCGTAGTTAGCTTACAATGTGCAAAAATTAACAGTGTGAACAGAAGTACACAGTGCGGCAGCGTCACTGCCTCCCTAAGTTTTTCCCTTTCGAGTTATACTATACACAGTTGAGTGGTCACTTACATGTGCTTTCTACGATGAGTTTCGCAGAATGCAAAAAAAAATATTCGTTTTCTATTTAGAATGCCATTGAAGAGCCACATAAACTATGGAACAGTTATCGGTATGAAATTCTAAAGATCATAATTTCTATACGAATTTATTGTTGCCGCCAATAGATATATACAAAAAAAATGACTGCAGGCACGTAACCCTGTTTCGTCGTAAAACATTCTTTTCTAGCATCTCCATCGCGCCATTTTACAGCATCACTTTGCTATCAAAAAAAAAAAGGAACTGAGTAACTCTCGATTCTCACCGTGAAACCAACAGGACGCGTACTAAAATCTTCACGTCCGTGATATCTTAAAATATTGTTGGGTATACCAAATGTCTTATGTCTCAAAACACTATTTTCAGGCCAGCAAGTCATCGCCGGCTGGTATGGAAAGAACTATTACGGCCTTGGGAATGGCTTCGGTAGCGGCTTCGGTGGCGGATACGGAGGCGGATTTGGAAGCGCAAGTGGACTGAGCGGCTCCGGGAGCGGCTTCGGTGGCGGATACGGCAGTGGAATTGGAAGCGGAAGTTGGCTGAGCGGTGTCGGAAGCGGTTTCGGTGGCGGATACGGTATCGGAAATGGACTGAGCGGACTTGGTGGAAACGGTGGCCTCTGGGGCAACAGCTATGGCAGCCCCTACACAGTTCCGAGGGTCGTTCTTTACCCCGTCGTTTTGCCGAGCGGAAGCGGCAGCTTGTGGGGACCTAATGGTGGCTGGTACGGAAGTAGCCCTGTCGGTTACTGGAGCCCATGGAGTTCTCCATACAGCGTATGGTTTTCCGGACCGTCTGCTGTCGGTCAACCTGGCGCTGGATTGTGGGGTCCGCGCATGGTAGGTTCACCGGCCACGTGGTTCACGTCGGGCAATCTCGGCGGTCAAGGTCCTTCAGGCGGACTCTTTAGATTGCCTGTGCTTGGAGGAAATGGAGGCTTCAGCGGAGTCGGACCAAGCGTATACGACACCACTTACGATGACAGCAGTTCTGTGAGTAGCAGTAGTCCATCCAGCTGGAGTAGCCCAAATGGCGGTTCCGGATTTGTCGGGAGCTCCGGAAGTCTGGGGAGCTTCGGCAGCCTGGGTAGTAGCAGCAGTCCGCAAAACGGCTTTGGCAGCAGTGTAAGCCTACTTGGTGACGACAGCGACCGTTCTTACGATCTGAGCAGTGGAAGTGGTAGTCTCGGCAGTATGGGCAGTCTGGGCATGTATGGACAACTGGGAGGACTGAATGGATATGGCAGTATGGGTTACTTTGGCAGTCCTTACCTGAGATGGCTGTGCCGCGCCACTGGTCTCTCGCCAAGGGGAGTGCAGCGCCTTTACAGGAAGTACAGAAGAAGTGGCATGAGATCCAGCTTTTTGACTTACCTGAGGCAAAAGGGATACCTCGGCGGCTACTATGGTGGATTTCCTTTTGGCGTTACACAGGGTAGTGGAAGCCAGCCAGGTAGTGATGGAAGTTACTTCTACTGGAGACAACAGCCAAGCTACTACTACAGCTGGGGAACTCCCGGAGGTACCTACGGTGGAAGTTCCAGCGGTGGACTCGGCGGATTAACAGGCGGTAGCTACGGATGGTCAAGCTACCCGTCCGGAGGATTGTCGAGCTACCCGTCCGGAGGACTGTCTAGCTACCCGTCCGGAGGACTGTCTAGCTACCCGTCCGGAGGACTGTCTAGCTACCCGTCCAGAGGAAGCTCTGGTAGCAGCAACTCTTGGAGTTCAGGGAAGTTCTGGCATTTCTTCGCCGCAGGATGGGCAAACACAAGTGAAATTGGCTTTTGTAATAAAGTTTGGTGTAACTCAGCAGTAATTCGAAAAATGTAGTCTGTGATTTGGCTATCGTTGTTTCTCCAAGATTTCCACGCAAAACGGTTGTTGACCCGTGTGTTGTTCTCATTCTTCATGTAACATCATTTCGCAGAGACACAGGGGCATTCAATAGCATCGACCAAATTTATACGCGGGGACTTGTTGTTTCGTGAACACATTAAACCGGGTGTGAAGCAACAAAAGATGGCTTGGGAAAGAAGTTTCCCCTGCTTGTAGCCAGACATTTACTCGACAGTTTATAACTGAATTCATGATATATTTCTGAGTACTCATATTGAAAGTAAAATTTGGCGCAACTTGGAAGACCCTCGAGACACTCACACATTCACACACACTTTCACTCAGGATATACACACCACACACAGCGCTCTTGAGTGAAATTGTGTGTGAATGTGTGAGTGTCTCGAGGGTCTTCCAAGTTGCGCCAAATTTTACTTTCAATATGACGAGTTACCAACTAGCCCAACAACAAGTTTTAATAAGCTATATTTCTGAGTACTGTGCGGAAGTTTGTGCATGCAAAATTTAATTTTGAAATAGGTTTCGAGTATTGTCGTGGCAACAATACTTTATCAGCTTATGAAGAAATGGACATGGACAGACATTTAAGCTTTGCCTTGACGCGTGGTACACGACAATGTCATCGGGCCCTCTTCCCACCTTTTCTTTATTCACTTCCGTTTCTTCGCTTACTCGTCCACACCCTAACCGTGTCCTGAGGGAAGTTACTTGCGGGGTTACCATTTGTGGCTATTTACGACCGCCTCTAACAAACAAAATTTTAGGCTGGCATCATGAGTACTTTCTGGCTACCTTTAACTTCTCTTTCGACGTATTTATTGACCATTTTACTTCTTATTTGCAAGCAAAACAACAACGAAGTCTGAAAACCTAACGTTGTTTCCAAACTGTTCTGTCGTGTCAGTCGAAGCGCAAATGTTCTCCCATTGTCAGCAGGCTTCAGCGCATACACACTTTCAAAATCGTTGGTGCAGAAGAAATTACGTGTTTTCACCGTACCGTTCAAAAGTTCATGCTGTCTTCAAACAGAGGTGGCATGTTTTTCTATTTGAGTAATCGTTTTTCTTTAAATTTGATTGTCAGTTATGTTATGCTACGCTAAAGCTCGCAAATTTTGAATAGCTATAGAAGCTATAGAGGCCGCTTTTTCGAAATCTCAAAGCTGAAATGGGTTCTTTGCATGAAGGACTTCGATTCTTCCATTTGACTTAACCGCCTACCTCCGCTAATTAAAAAGTTAATTAATTTCATGTCTTCCAGCATGTTAGGATGCCTGTCGCTACAGAAAAAGCAGTTGTGAAAACAGCGAGCAAATACCGCATTTTAACGCGATAGCGTTAAGGAGCTCGGGGTCGGCGTCATTGGCTGTGAGCGAAAAATCATCTTCTCCATGACCGAAAAATCGAGAAAGATGCAAATAAAGTAAATGATAAAAATTTTCGCGCCCGAGCGAGGATCGAACCCAGGCCGTCTGGGTGGGAAGCAGGCGTTCTACCACAGAGCCACGCGTCTGCTTGGAAACAGAATGAAAATAACTTCCTCTGCTTGGAAATGCAGTCAAAATAACTTCCATGCTTTACAAACACACGCGTCCTGTATGGCAGGCGTCACAATACAACATGTAATATCGCAGTAATATTGCGTGGTAAAAGCGTACATTGCCATCGGGTCGTAAGAATATGTGAATATCATAATGACATCGTGGTTTAAATCCGGCCACCCATTAAAGAAGGCACACACGTTACTGCGTGTATTCCCTTAAAACCGCGTAGTGGGTGCATCGCAAGTTCGACAACATTTCACGCGCATAATTGCTCGTGGTTCAAAGCATGCTACCGATTACATAGTATGCACTAAATGGTTGAAGTACGCACTAGGGACAAGATATCGCTATCGCGTTCAACTCTTAAAGGCGAAGCTTAACCCATATATGCCCAAACTCAGAAAAAATGACAAAAGCAAATATTTTTTTCACAAAAAAGTGCACTTGTACCCGCAAAAGAAAGCACAAGCTTTTTATTTACTGCCAGGTAAACGTGACACTCGTTTTTCAAGCGGTCCTACATACTGGACAATGGGCATTATGGGTGCTATGTGCGGGTGTGGTAGGCCTTGAAACATTTCACGTGCACACCGACATTGCACTTCTCACAGCGAGGAGTTGTCTTCTCATGTCAGTGAGCGCACCTTGTCTGTTTACTCTGATGGACAACAGTGTGGTCGGTGCGCGTCTACAAGACGTCTTTCATACGAAGCACGCGTTTGCCCGGAGAAAGCGGCCGGCACGTGGCGGGATGAAAAGCAAGCAATGTGTAGGCTTGCACACGTTGAGAATAAGACCTGTTTGATGTGCTGTAAGTGGCGCTAGTCATCAGCTAAAGAACTACCGATGTTAGAATGCATCAAAGAAGCGTCCTATATGTAGGACACTGGGCATATATGGGTTAATGGTCCTCCGGTTTTTCCCGAGTTTTTAAAAATATTGGACACATTTCTTGAAACATCCTGTATATGTCTATCGGTGTTTAGTGGCTACAGCACCCTTAGACGTTGACGCACCCACCTCTTTTCCACGACGACTCGCGACAACTCGCGACCGGGATACATTTTCCGGAGATTCCTGCATTACACGCACCGGAGCATCGCGCAAATCATACATTAAGCACAGGTGTTCTGAAACCATGCAAGCAAAACCTAACGGGTTTTCACTAAATCGTTTCGTGAACTCACGGCCCGCTGCAGCGAAGGGTGCATGATTTAAGGGGTCGGCGACCGCCCTGTAGGTGTGCTTGGCATGCGGCATCGTGATGGTGAGTAGCGTACTGCTGGTGGGTCGCTTCGGCGAAAGCACGAGCATTTTGGTCCTGCTTCGGTGTGTGTATGCCAACCAGTTCGGCCGCGATGCGCTCAACTTCGGAAACACGAGAGGCAGAGTTATCAGCTGTTCTCGCTGCACCAAACTAACTTGTGCGAGATTCGTCAGTCGACGCCGTTATATTTTGGCGCTGCTTAATGCAGCAGTTCCCGTAGTGGGTACCCTCGCACCCGTATCAGTGGACGCCGCAGAAAGGGTTGGTACATATGGAAGCTGCACACGCGAGCACAGCGCGAAAGACAAAGCACGTAACTGATAAACTATAACACCACCACCTAGGTGGCGCTGCAAGGCGCCCTGATATGAGGCGCGTGGCGCGAGGCGCGAGGCGCGTGGCGCAATTGGTTACATTAACATGCAGGGTGGCAGAAAAAAGGCAAAATGGTTAGAGATTGAGGGACAGTTAAACAAGGAACAGATATGTGTTTATGCGGTTACAGAAACACACCTTAGAGACTTGGAAGAGCCACCACATATTGACAATTATATTTGGGAAGGATGCAACAGGATCATATCAGAAAGGAGAGGTGGGGGGTGTTGGAATGCTAATTCATAGCAGAGCAAAATGGGATAGAGTGAAGCAAACGTGTTCAGAGCACCTATGGGTTTCGGGCACAGTAGGTGGAAAGAAAACGTGGCTAGGTGTAGCTTACTTGTGGACGGGGAATAACTGCAGAGAAAAGAATCTGGACATAGTGAAATGCATAAGCACCGATATTAAAGAATTTGGTCATGATACCGAAATAATCCTTCTAGGGGACATGAATGCTCACATACATGACCTTGACGGATATTCAGACTCCAATGGCAAGTTATTGCTAGATCTCTGCGAGCAACATAGTCTTGAAATAGTTAACGTGGGGCCTAAGTGTGAGGGACAGATCACGTGGGAAGTCGGAAACAGGCAATCGAGCATTGATTATTGTCTCATGACAGAAGGAATCTATGACAAACTTAAAGAGATGAGAATAGACGAGGAAGGCATTAACAGCTTGGGTAGTGATCATAAACGCATAACATTACAAATGGGATATAAAACTGGAAATAAGAACCTAGAATCAAACATTGGCAGCTCGTATTTAAATGAGAAACAAATAACAAACATAGCCGCAAGAGTCGAGGAAGAAGTAGACAAACTGCCAGGCAAAGACTGGAAGTATATAGTGAGCCGCTACATGTAATCACGATAGAAATAGAAAAAGAGAAGAAAACTATTTCTTGGAAAGGAAAGAGAAAGCCAAAAAGTTGGTGGAACAAAGAAATCCGGGATGCGATCGAGAAGCGACGTGAGGCATCACGACAGCACAGACAGGCAAAAAAGGAGAAGCGGCCACAGGACGAAGTCAACCAAGTATGGGAAATATATTTAGAGCAAAAATCCATTGTGCAGAAATTAGTCGAGGCAAAAATTAAAGGCGAAAGTGAACGTTGGATGACAGAGATTCGCGAAAAGAAGAAGGCCGCGCCTAGGATATTTTGGAGCCACCTAAAAGCGCTAGGTAGGAAGTCTGTCACAATGCAACAACATATGGTAGATGAAGGAGGAAATCAATTGGAAGGGTTATGAAGCGCTAGGTTACATCCGAAAGGTAACAGCCGATTCGTTTAAAAAGGTCGCCCAGGGGATTCCCCCGGTGAGTAAAAGTATGCAGAAGAGTACAACCGAGGAAGATGTAGTACTTGAGAATTTCAATTGGAAGAAGGCCGAAGGAAAAATTCCTAAGCGCACTACTCCGGGCTTAGATGGGGTTCCCGTCAGCCTCATTAACGAACTAGGACTTAGCACTAAAGAAGCACTGCTGAAAGCCGTAGAAAAGTGCTTACAGGAGAGGGAAATACCAGACAGTTGGCGAAAAAGTAGAATGAACTTAATCTGTAAAGGCAGGGGAGAAAAGGATAACATTCGCTCGTATAGACCGCTAACCATTACATCGGTGCTATACAGGCTGGCGATGCAGGCAGTAAAATTAAAAATAGAAACATGGGTAGAGCAAAATGATATTTTGGGAGAACTCCAGAATGGATTCCGAATCGACAGGCGGTTAGACGATAACCTGTTTGTTCTTACACAGTGTGTAGAAATATCAAAAATAGAAAACAGGCCCTTATACGTAGCTTACCTAGACATCACCGGGGCATATGACAACGTTAATCAGGAAATTTTGTGGGATATATTGAAGGAAGTGGGCATAGGTGACGACTGTATACAGCTTTTGAGGGAAATATACCGAGAAAATACAGTTTGTGTAGAATGGGAAGGAATGAGCAGCGAGGACAGCGTTGTCATTAGCAAGGGGCTGAGACAGGGATGTCCTTTGTCCCCGCTGTTATTCATGCTGTACATGGTGAGGATGGAAAAAGCGCTAGAAGGTAGCAACATTGGATTTCATCTGTCACACAAACAGGCAGGCGAGATGGTTGAGCGGAAGCTTCCAGGTCTATTTTATGCTGACGATATCGTCTTATTTGCGGACAGTCAAGATGATATGCAGCGGCTGGCAGATATATGCGGAAGGGAAGGCGAGGCTCTAGGACTAGGTTTTAGTGCAACAAAATGTGGATTGATGGTATTCAATGATCACGAAGACCATGCGGTCTTAATACAGGGCCAAGAAATACCGAGGGTAAGCGAGTACAAGTACCTCGGAGTATGGGTAAATGAGGGGGGATAGATATATGGAGGTACAAGAGAAAGCATCGGCAACAAAGGGAAAGAGGAATGCTGCAATCATGAAGCACAGAGCGTTATGGGGATACAATAGGTAGGAGGTGCTTCGAGGGCTGTGGAAGAGTGTGATGGTTCCGGGGCTTACATTTGGGAACTCAGTGGTGTGCATGAAGTCAGAGGTGCAATCAGGAATGTATGTAAATCAAAGGACTGTGGGACGCCTCGCCTTGGGAGCTCACGGGACGACGACAAATGAGGCTGTAAAGGGTGATATGGGATGGACAGGTTTTGAAGTGAGGGAAGCTCAGAGCAAAATTAGATTTGAAGAGAGGCTGAGGAAAATGAAGGAGAGTAGATGGGCAGGGAAGGTTTTCAGATATTTGTATAGAAAAAGCGTCGACACGCAGTGGAGAAAAAGAACTAGGAGGCTCACCAGTAAATATATGGCTGGCAATGTGGGCAACATGGCAACAAGGAGCATTAAGCGAAAAGTCAGAGAGGCGGAGAGGACTTATTGGATGACAGCGATGGAAAAGAAGCCGGCTCTCAGTGACTACCGAAAGGGAAAAAACGAAATAAGGAGGGAGAGATTTTATGATAATTCAAGGGGAAGCGCTTTACTGTTTGAAGCAAGGTCGGGTTGCCTTAGAACGCGTAGCTATAAAGCAAGATTCTGTAGCGAAGAAGAACAATGTACATGCTGTGGGGGGAACTAAGGAAACGATGGAACATGTACTGATTGAATGTGGCGATATCCACCCGAGATATACGTGTGGGCACGAGTCTACATGAAGCCTTGGGTTTTAGGGACAACAATGGAAAGCTGAACACGTCCGCGATAGAAATAAGTAAGAGACGGTTAGAGAATTGGTGGCAGAAAAGTAGAGATAAAGGACAAAAATGAAGAAAGGAGAAAAATAAGGTCATTCTGCCTTAAGAGGCAGAGAGATGGACCGTGAAATTATATTTTTCTTTGCTATAATAACATAGATTTAATCAATGTAGATAAGGCATTAGGCCAACATAAAAAGAAAGTTTTTTTCGAGCCTGGTGGCAGACATGTCACCGCCCCGTTATAAAGGGGACGCTCATAGCATCCATCCAGCCATCCATATTTTTCTTCGCTATAATAACATCGATTTAATCAATGTAGATAAGGCATTAGGCCAACATAAAAAGAAAGTTTTCTTTCCCTATTTTTTTTCGAGCCTGGTGGCAGACATGTCGCCTGCCCCGTTATAAAGGGGACGCTCATAGCATCCGTCCCTCCATCCATGCCAGCGTCCGTTAGAATGCTGGCGTCGAGGCGCCGTAGCGTAGTGCTGAGACTACCTAATCGTGCGCTGTCAGTGCTCGTTAGTGTCATAATGCAGTAGTTTTCTTCTCCGCCAGTAGGCGGCGGCACCGCTACGACACACCAAGAGTGCAGGTACACAGAGGAGTGTGACATATACAGGGTGTTTCAAGAAATGTGTCCACTATTTTTAAAAAAATCATCAAAATGAGGTATTTGCTCGCTGTCTTCACATATGCTTTTTCTGTAGCGGCAGGCACCTTAAGATGGTTGAAGACATGATTTGGGACAGTAATTAAGAAAGTTAAATTAATTAACTTTTTAATTAGCGGAGTTAGGTGGTTAAGTCCAATGGGAGAATTGAAGTCCTTCATGCGAAGAACCCATTTCAGCTTTGAGATTTCGAAAAAGCGGCTTCTATTAATTATTGTGGCGTAAAGAAATTGAGGCAAATTCAACGCCGAAACCGAAACCCAAGCACCGATGAGCGCAACAAGCAGACGACTAGAATGACGTCACTGTTCAAGACAACGGTTACAGAGGTGCAATTCTTCCCCGTTCGTTAACGTATGTGCGTCATGCGTGCTACTACTGCAAGCGCAGCCCACACACTCACACCAAGAAGTCGGTTGATGGTTGATATAATGACGTTCACTCATTGTGGACGTCTCAGACGAATGTGGCAGTTGCGCTCTTCCGCGTTTCGGTTTCGGTTTCGCCGCTGAATTTGGGAGAACTTCATTACTTCGCAATTATTCCTAGAGGCCGCTTTTTCGAAATCTCAAAGTTGAAATGGGTTCTTCGCATGAAGGACTTCAATTCTCCCATTAGACTTAGCCACCTAACTCCACTAATTAAAAAGTTAATTAATTTAACTTTCTTAATTTACTGTCCCAAATCATGTCTTCAACCATCTTAAGATGCCTGCCGCTACAGAAAAAGCATATGTGAAGACAACGAGCAAATACCTCATTTTGCTAATTTTTTAAAAATAGTGGACACATTTCTTGAAACACCCTGTATAAGGCGCGTCTAAAGTACTCTGCCCATATGCGCCCACGGCGCAGTTGGTTAAACTCGCGGTGTCATTCACCGTGGACCGAGAGGTCATAGGTTCGACTCCCCGGTCTCCCGAATTCGCGACACTTCTTCTGGTTTATTTCCTTGTATTCTGTTCGTGTAAATTTTAACAAAAAATCATATCCGTGACGGAAGTACGTCAGCGATGCCTTGGTGGACACTGGCATAAAACACCATCGCGTTAAAGAGAGACACTGAAAGAAAGAGAGATAAAGAAAGATGTGGAATGAAAGAAAAAGAAATTCTTTGCGAAAAACAATTATTCACGAGGCGGGATTCAAAGCCTCGTACCTGCGATCCGAAAGCGAGCATCCTAACCACTCGGCTATCCAGACACGCTAGCAGATCATTACGTAGACTTGTATAGAAAGAGAGTGAGAAAGGAAAGTGAGGTTGAGGAGCAAATATGTGACTGTGAGGAGGAGGGAAGAAGGAGGGGAGAGAGTAACGCGTATCATCAGAGCAAGATAGAAATAGAGATAAAGAAAGGCAAGAGACACAGAAGGAGATAGTAAAAAGAGAAAGCTAGAAATAAAGAGAGGGAGAAAGGACAGAAAGAGAAAAATATATAAAGAACGAGAAAGAGAGTGAGAACAATAGAAAGAAAAATAGACAAAAAAGACAGAAACGCCATAGAACGAGAAAAATAAACATGATTAAAGGAAGGACGCCTAACTGCGCTGGTTCTTCAGACTTAGCATCACGAGTATGAAGCTGTCTTAAGTTTTTTTTTTGTTGTTGTTGTTGTTGCTGTTCTTGTTTGCTTCCAGTGAGATGCTTAACCTCTTGACAACACCGCCCACTCTGGCACCGCATTTTCTGTGAGACGGGCTCTTTCAAACAGTCAGGTTCGGATATCCACAAACTGGGCTGAGATAGCACGCGAATTGCCTGTAGCACATACCCGCGCACTATATGGGCTGCGGTATACGGGTATGTGCCGCACTTGACAGGTGGTAAAGGTATCGTGGCGTACGCGAAAACATTTCACGTACGTCACGTCATTCAAGTCATGACCCGCGAATGGTGTTTGCCACACATTCACATTCTCTTATGCCATTTTCTCAGAACTATTAAATAAGCTTCTTGTCACTGTCCCTCTCACGAAGCTAAGAAGACGACCATGAGAGCGCCCAGACGTAGGCAGCTACCTAGCTAGACAGACAGACAGACAGACAGACAGACAGGCAGACAGACAGACAGACAGACAGGAAGGCAGGCAGGCAGACAGGCAGAGTGATAGATAGATAGATAGATAGATAGATAGATAGATAGATAGATAGATAGATAGATAGATAGATAGATAGATAGATAGATAGATAGATAGATAGATAGATAGATAGATAGATAGATAGATAGATAGATAGATAGATAGATAGATAGATAGATAGATAGATAGATAGATAGATAGATAGATGAAGTGGTCAAAGTGCCTTTGGTTACCTAACAACTGCCTCGTGATTAATATTTGTTGTTAACATCACGTTCGCGAAGCAGTAAAGCGGCTGAAGAAAAAACAATACAGAGACTTTTGAGTAATGTATGAGATGCAAGATAAATCCCTCTATTGCATGGCGTCCCATATTTGGCACATACCGATTAACATTTTTTATAGCGGGTGCAAGAGGACCAGTGGAGAATGTGACACAGTTAGAGTAATCATTATAGTTAGGTGCACTAAAAAATTGGGGGGACCCTTAAGCTTCCGCCTTTAATAGTTGAACGCGATAGCGATATCCCGTCCCTAGTGCCTACTTCAATCACTTAGTGCATACTATGTAATGGGTAGTATGCTTTAAACCAGGAGCAATTATGCGCGGCAAATGTGGGAAATGTTTTCGAACTTGCAATGCACCCACTACGTGGTGTTAAGGGAATACGCGCAGTAAGGTGTGTGCCGTATCTAATGGGTGGCTGGCTTTAAACTATGAAATCGTTATGATAGTCACATATTCTGACACCCGATGGCAATGTGCGCTTGTACCACGCAATATTCCTGGGATATTACATGTTATATTGCGATGCCTATATAAAGGAAGCTTGCGTTTGCGAAGCATGGAAGTTATTTTCACTTCATTTCCAAGCAGAGGAAGTTATTTTCACAGTATTTCCAAGCAGAGGCATGGCTGTGTGGTAGAACACCTTCTTGCCACGCAGACGACCCGGGTTCGATCCTCACTCGGACCCGAAAATTTTTATTATTTATTTTATTTGCATCTTTCTCGATTTTTCGGTCACGGACAAGATGATGATTTTTCGGTCACGGACAAGATGATTTTTCGCTCACAACCAACAACGCCGACACCGACGCCGACGCCGGAATTTCAGCAAAACGAGCTCTTTAACGCTACCGCGTTAATATAAAGAAAGCGCTGCCATCGCAAGAGCATTATGAAATCTAGACATGAATTAGATTTCACAGTGCACGTGCAAGGTCTGATCACGAACAACAGTGACTGCTATATTTTTCATGCAACCCTTTTCTCGCTACAGAAGGAAGAAAAAATTATTTTGGCATATCTCGTGGCTTTGAAAATTGATGCTCATTAAGGCTCTTCTCAATTATGTCTCCCACTACGGTATAAAGTCGGAAAATCAGTATGTGCCATATTTGGCACAGTATGCATGTGAGTGATGGAATGTTCAATATGATGCCACCTATGTTTTGTTGCACAATGCAAATACAAACAAAAAGAAAGCCTCTGAGATCATGCAGCACAGCTCTGTTTTGCCAGATTTCTGTTGTGGTGGTAGGTTTTGAGATGCTTGACGAAAGTCTCGAGTGCCAGCAACAGTACCTGGCAATTTTTTGTTAGATTGTTGGCGTGGGTGCATGAAAAAATTATGTGAGGTCTAACCAGTGCACGGCGATATTTAGCTTTTACGATTTGTCGGCAACTGAAGCTCACAACCACAAGCCAGTTGGTTGGTAATTCGGGCAGCAATGTATAGCAAGGCGGCACCATGCCAACAGGCAAACGTGTAAGCGGCCATCTTGCACGTAGATGTCGGCAGTCAGATGTACTAACCAAAATGTTCAATTATGCCTGAACACAGGAAGCAATTGGTTTGCTTTATTCCACAAGTCACGCTAAAAAGACCGCAAATAGTGAGATTTTGTTTTTCAGCCATGGCAGCAATTTTGCTCGCCCATATGCATAGTGTGCCATATTTGGCACAAACCTTTATCTTCATTAATAAAGTCACAAGAAATCTGAAAATTTTTGTACATGTTCTTCTTCATGTAGGTAATGATAAAAAGTGATCAAATAATTTTTCTAATGATTTTCTCATAATTCATGCAATAGAGGGATAAGGCAGCCAAGAACGCAGTTGTGCTAACGATCAGATTACCATTTTAAGAAACTATTTGAATAAAAGTAGTAGGAAGAACGAAGATAGCGTACGCCAAGATAACTGCTGTCAGATAAACGCTTGTTCTATTAGATCCAGTATCGTTATCCGTAATACCATAGTTGTTAGAGTCATATTTTATATAACCCTTTAATGCCTGAATTATGAAACCGCTGAACAAAATAAAACTGCTTTCATTTTCCAGCTTTAAATAGCAACCTTTAATTGAGTCTGCAGTTAAATTATCTAAAATGCAACTTTAATGCATACTTTTAGGTATGTCGTGAATTCGCGATATCCCATAGAAATGAGGATCTTGCAACCAAAAACGTACTTCAGAACTATGTAACATGTTGTGTGCCACCTCTTGGGTGCGTACACACCAAATAAACAAACTTATTGAACATTGAACTTACGTAACTCAGGCGAGAAAAAACGAAGAAGCGAGAGCTGTCGCACGCGCTTCGCGCTCTCCGCCATCAGCTACAAAGCAATTGGTTTTCTAGCATAGAATACCTTACACAAGACGGCGCAAGATTTTTTTTTTCATTCTGAAAGCTACATTCCCCGTGAGTACTTGACAGCCGGCATTAAAGGCGGCACGCGTTTCGTGACTTCTTGGCTCGGAGTTTTCTCGGTATGTCGCGAATTCGCGACAACCGGCAGTAAAGAGATAAGGCTGTCTCATCGAATGTGGAGTTAAACAAACATCCACAATTTGCTGAACATTGTCTACCTGGCGCAAAGCTAGAAACATGAAAAGGGGGCGGAGGAAAGAAAGAGACAGAGGAGCGCCAACCAGTTCTTCTAAACATCCACAAGTTCAGTGAAATGACTGATTCGTGAAAGCCGCGAGAAGCATTTCAACTGTATTCTTACATTCTCCAGACTTCTCAAATAAGACGCACCAAAAGAGAAACTTCGATATGAAGGCGCTATAACCACAACAGAACTACTGCGAGAGTAGCCGCGTGCATTCATGTACGCAGCCGAGGCCAGTGTGCACGAGTCAGGGTAAGGGCCAGTTGGTTGTACATACGGTAAAAATTAAGCGCGCTGCAGGGAAACCAAATCGACGTAGAGAGAACGACACGGCACAACACAAGTGCGAACACAAGCGCGAAGGGTAGTGTCCAAGATCAAGTGTCATGACTCCGACACAGCTAAAAGAAAAAAAAATCGAAGGACACTTCGTAAATTCCGAAGTGTGTTCGGCCAACGCCTGTGCCCAGTGAGACGGGTCTGCTCCAAATGGTACACGACGCACGCATCTATCTTCTTGTATGATTGGACACGCTGGGCACAGCGACACTACGCAAGCGAAGCGCGAGCGCTGCGACACAGCTAAAAGAAAAAAAAATCGAAGGACACATAAATTCCGAAGTGTGTTCGGCCAACGCCTGTGCCCAGTGAGACGGGTCTGCTCCAAATGGTACACGATGCACGCATCTATCTTCTTGTATGATTGGACACGCTGGGCACAGCGACGCTACGCAAGCGAAGCGCGAGCGCTGTACAGTCCGACGCGAGGCTCGTGACGCGACCGGCGTCCATTGGCGCGCCTCGGCGGCCACCTGGCATCGTGCCAGAGCACGGACGGACAGACGGGCGGACGGAAGTGAGCATGAGACAATAAAGGCTTTCACCTTTTAAAAAATGTCGAGAAAGCAAAAGGTCGACTGGGCGTAAACATTCACGCGCTTGTTCTTTGAGAGACGGCGGGACGGCCCCCACTTCACTCTGCTCCACCAACAAAGACGCGCAGACATCATCACCTGAACTCGCTGAAGAACTCTGGCGGAAAGATAAAAACAGTGTCACCGCCTTTAGTTTCACTTTACTGGCTTATGTCAGCAGTACCAGCTTAATAATCGGACTGTATCGCACGGTAGTGTTGGCATTGCAATATCTTGTATATTAAGATTTCATACATCGGAAATACAGATAATGTACACACCTTCTGAGACGTAACGCGGTGCAGACATAATATACCCAAAGATTATATAAGATACTATTTATGATACTTAATATTAATGAGAACTAACAGACAATAATACCAAGTAAAGTATAGGTGATGTTATCTGTAGTAAATGCATGCAAATGAAAGAAAAGTGAACGAAGAGATAAGTTCCCGTGGGCAGGGACTGAGCCTGCGACCTTCGAATAACGCATCCGATGCTCTACCAACTGAGCTTCCACGGCGGTCATTCCCCCTCCACTTTATGGGGTATATATGTACATTTAAACGTGGGAGAGTCAGTCAGCGCCGCCAGTAGCCATGACGGCGAGTGTGGAACACCGTTATTTCTGCCTGTTGGCGTCACGTAGCACGTGATCTTATACCAATCTGGCAGCCGACCAATAATCCCTCGCGCTAGATCGCGCTAGATCGCAAAAGGTTGCAGTCTATGTCTCAGCCACTATGTTGAGTAACCAACCATGTTGAGACTATGTCTCAGCAACCAATAGCCCAGCTTTGCTGGAGACATCAGGAGTAAGCCCACGAGCGCTGCTTCTGGTATGCAGATCAGCGCACCTTAGCACGCATTTCATTTCTAGAACAGTGAAGTCTGCGCTCTGACGAGAGCTGCGAACGATAGGTCTGGTCCGCGATATGCTCAGAGCTCCTCAGTTCACAAAAAGATTTGGAACGGTTGGCTCGAAGCCAAGGAAAATGCTTCAGCCAGCTCTTCGCTTACTGCTCCGCATGACGCGGATTCCCAGAATGCACGGTATCGGCCGGACATATTTGCTAAACACAGCGAATATGACTACTGCTTAGTCATAGTTGGCCATTGAAACTAAAATTTCAAAGAATTATGTGACAGAATCACAAACTGAGGGTTATCCATTTTTCTAGCGTCGTTCAAAAGTAGACAATTCACAATAGAAGAAGCCTGGCAAAATCATTCTAGTCCTATTGAAAGACTAAATTTCTAGAATAGACACCCACGTGTCCACCTGAAACGGAAGACAATGCTGTCATTTTGAATGGAAATGCAAGTTTTCTAAGAGAGCAGCACATCAATCCCTTAGCCATTTGAAACATATGCAAGGCCAATGCATTTAGTAACGTTGAGCTAAGAACACACAATTCCTTTGTAATCAACTGCGAGCAGACGAACTTTCATGTTTTTTTTTTCTTGAGATATACGTCATACTGCAGACAATGTGCTGAAACAAAGGTGAAACAATTCTGTCCAAACTGCTTCTAAGAATATTGGCGAAAAATACCTGTAAAATTCGTATAAAAGAGTCTACTACCCCGAACAAAATAAGGCAGACTCGTGCAGCCAAGGAGGCGCACCATGAAGTCCATAAGCCTGACTGCAGTGGTCGTCAGCCTGCTAAGTAAGTTTGGAAAACCTTTCAGTGATATCCTGACACTACTTTCATTTTTCTATAATTCTCGGGGACCTCTATTCTAGCATCAACTCCGTAATCACTGTCGCTATCTTTACTCCCGCAGTACATCTGAGCCCTCATTAGAACGGCAGAATATAGGACGCTTCTCTAATATTTTAGGACAAGTACAGTTGGCTATATATGCGGCTAAAATTATCTAACAAGATTGGTCCATCTAGCCTATAGCATCTATAACACGGCGTTTTTTTCAACTGCGGGACTGCAATTGAGGAAGAGCAGGAAGGTTGTTATGTGTGTGAACCAACTAAATGACTATAGTGGAATCATGTAACAGAGCATCCCTGAGTACATGTAGGATGCCGCGTCTTTTGGGTGAACAAAACGTCCCACTCTGACATTCCGATTCTCCTATAACATTTGTGGAGTAATATAAGCTCGCCCTGACTATTAGTTTTACAGCTTTCAAACAACAGGCGTGTCGCCTACTCTAAACGTATTTTTGCAGAAGTACATATTATTACGAAGGATGCCGTTTTGTGTTTTCGCTTTGTAAGTTGTGCACCAGCTTGGATACCGTAGCCAACATCATCAATAGAATCATTCAAGACACTAACGGCTTTAATTAGCCTTTGCTTGAACCATAGGTAGGCAAACTTTGTCGAGCTCACTCAGACTAACTCATGAAATATTTCTTGCGCTTAGGCCTCACTTGGACTCAAACTCACTAAAATTTTCCGGAGCTAGACTCACCCGGACTCACACTCACGAAATTTTTTATCAGTCGGACTCACTCGGATTCACACTCATCAGATTTTACTCACCCGGACTCACTGAGACTCACACTCACAGTTCAATCTGAGTCTGAGTGAGTCGACTCGTGACTGCGTTAGCCTAGTATTAGCTTGTCCGACCATGGTGTCAGTGCTTTTTAACACCAATAGCTCACGTAATCGGTGCTCTTCTAGGTGCCTTTTGATATGGTACCTTGGAATATACGAGTTATGAGAGGTTGCAAACGAGTAAGGGCATTGTTCTTGAAAAGAGATGACAACATAAGATATATTTATCAAGAACTTCCCTGGAAGAGTTGGCGGGGTACTGTTGAAGGCAACCCCCGCCCCTACGTAATTTCCGCCCCTGATCATTTAATATTGAAATCGCGTATGAACGATACGGCTTTTTAATACTTGTGAGTAGACGTGAGCATAAACGTCAATACAGGTAAGGCTGATAGTCATGCAGAAGATGAGTAGATAGGACCATAAGGCTGGCAAAAAAAAAGTGGAACTCACTCAGACTCACTCAAGAAATATATCTTACGCTTTGGACTCACTCGGACTCAGACTCACCAAAATTTTCCTGAGCCGGACTCACTCGGACTAAAACTCACGAAAATTTTGATCAGTCGGACTCACTCGGACTCAAGCTCACCAAAATATTACTCACCCGGACCCACTGAGACGCACGGCCTCGATATGAGTGTCGGTGAGTCGACTCATGAGTGAGTTCGCCGGACCTATGGCTTGAACACATGTGAGGGACCATTCTTTGGCATTCTTTGGCATCGTAGCAAACACACTTTCTCGAAAGTATTTTGTAGTGAGTCGGTCAGGCGAATCGCAAACTTCTCAAGCGGTGGCTTTGTTGTTGCAAGTGGCTTTGTTGTTGCAGGTGGTAGAAGTGTGCTTTGACTCTCGGTTTGCGGCAGCGTTGCAGTTGGCAGGTTGGATTAGGCAGTTTTAGCAAAGCATCGCTGTCGCTGCGCTCCGCAGAGATGCAGCGTCCCTGGTCACCACAAAGAACTACATAATTGTGTACTTCGCGTTTTTAAAGAGCCCGTTCTTTACAAGGAGTGCTCAACCTGGCCGGAAAACGATGGCGAAGCGAAGTGGATGTACCATGAGATTCAGACAAATCCGCTTCACAGCGGAGCGAGAAATGCGTCCTCCGTACATCTGCTCAAACCATCGTTATGTACCCAGGGATACACGCGCAGGTGTTGCAGCATAGAATACAATTAGCATTTCTCTCAGAGACACAGCGATTTTCATTTAATGCAGTATTACCATAAATATATCATGTGTTCTTTCGAGAGAACAAACGCACTTGTTTCTTTCGACTGCTATAAAAAATAATTAATGCCTTGGTAACTCCATATCTAGAAAATTGCGGAGCAATGCATAGCCTGGCAATTGAATTTGTGCATGCATCTTTTCAATCACGCTGTCCACTCAAGCGTTGTGAATAAATATTACGTATGGAAGAGTAGAGCAAATATTATTTACAAGTAACTTCCTATCATTTTGTCTAAAACTTCGTCAACAAGCTCTGCCAATGTCGGAAGCGGAAATCACCCGAAGCAGATCTCAATCCTGTATTTCCCATCAATCCCATAATGACTGCGGTTCCGCTGAGGAAAGCTCTACAGACATTAGAGCCTGATTCCCTTCTAGGCTGCGTAGAATGGAACTCTATGGCACGCACCTGCCGCAGAAAAAGGACACTGATCAAGTGTCACAGGACGGAAGCCGTCACTTTTAACAAAGGTTTATCACGCGAGCACGAATGGCTCAATTGGCGAAGCGTGGTTCTTAATGCGTCAGTTCCGTGCCCATTCATTTATTTGACAAGTAAAACCGCGTAACTGCCATATTAAAACCTACTCGCACGCTTATTCAATCATTTTCATGTTCTTCACGGGTTTTGATCGTGTTTTCTGTGATCTCGGGTTATTTATTTCGCGCTCGTGCCACTAACATCTGTCGGAAGTCTGCACCTGTGGCGAGTATTTAATCTGAGTGCTGTTTCTGCGCTGTTCACATAGGCCTCTGGTCATACCAAGGAGCCCAGCTAACCACCGTGCTGAAGTTCTGAGCGCTTCTGTCAATGGTTAGGGCAGTATGGTCCTTTTGCACAATGTGCGATTCGGTGCACCTGCCTGATGTGGCGGGGCACTTCGGCATCACTAAAGGCGGAATACACAGCATGCGCCGGCAATATTCGACACAAATCGAGGGTCACGCTGGCATTCACTGCACCGTAGTGGCTAAATAGACTGTATGCGGGTAATTCATACGCGACAGGCTGCGCCCAATAGAGCTTAATATACTTAAAAAGCAAGATCATCGTACCGCAGCGGAGCAATTCAAAGCTGAAAATTTGCACTGAGTTGCCATGAAGGAAGCGCGACTTCCAAGCCTGCACTAATAAGCGATATATTCATGATTTTAAAATGCATAGATGATTTCTCCAGCATGAATAATTGAGTTGCTGAAAGACTCTATTGAGTTACTGGGAGACCCAAATTGATTGATTGATTGATTGATTGATTGATTGATTGATTGATTGATTGATTGATTGATTGATCGATCGATCGATCGATCAGTCGGTCGGTCGGTCGGTCGGTCTGTTGGATTAAACAAGTTTCTTGTAATGCTGCCGAACCCGCATGGCACGAAGAAAATGGACGAGGTTTATATACATAAACAATAACTTTTTTTTATGAAATGACACTATACTAAATAATTTCTGCGTAGAACTTTCTAATTAGCAACATTTCTGCACAAAATTACGATTGCTAGAAAATATGCTCTGAGATATGTATATTTAAAGAACGGCTTGCCTACACTTAGGCATCTATAGGAATAAATCTTGCTTTTCTATTGTGAACTTCGCGATATTTCACGCCATCACTATCATATGAATACTCATCCCGGCAGCTCTAGATTTGAAAGTTTTAGTTTACTATAGCGCCGTTAAAAGCTACAATAAGCTTAAGTTCTCATAAGTGCTATGTAAACTCAATGTTTTAAAGCTTTGTAAAAACCATTTTCAGGCCAGCAAGTTATTGGAGGTGGGCTCGGAGACAGCTATTACGGCTTTGGTAATGGCTTCGGCGGCGGCTTCAGTGGCGGATACGGCAGCGGATTGGGCAGTGGATTCGGAAGCGGAAGTGGACTAAGCGTTATCGGAAGCGGTTTCGGTGGCGGATACGGTAGCCGGATTTGGCAGTGGATTTGGCAGCGGAAATGGACTGAGCGGATTTGGTGGAAACGGTGGCTTCTGGGGCAGCAGCTATGGTAGCCCCTACATAGTCCCGAGGGTCGTTCTTTACCCCGTCGTTTCGCCAACCGGAAGTGGCAGCCTCTGGGGCAGTAACGGTGGCTGGTACGGAAACAGCCCTGTCGGTTACTGGAGGCCATGGAGCTCTCCATACAGCGTATGGTTTTCCGGACCCTCTGGTGTCAGTCAACCTGGCGCTGGATTGTGGGGTTCCGCGCATGGTAGGTTCACCCCTGTCACGTGGTTCACGTCTGGCAATCTCGGCGGTCAAGGTCCTTCAGGAGGACTCTATAGATTACCCGTGCTTGGAGGAAACGGAGGCCTCAGCGGAGTCGGACCAAGCGACTACGACAGCACTTACGACTACAGCAGTTCTCTCGGTAGCAGTAGTCCATCCAGCTGGAGTAGCCGAAATAGCGCTTCTGGTTTTGGCGGAAGCGGGAGCTACGGCAGCCTGGTTGGGACCAGCAGGCGGCCAAGCAGTTTTGGCGTAAGTTTCAGTCAATTAGGCGGCGATGACGACACATTTTCTTTGTCGAGCCGAGGGCCTAGAGGAAGTGGTAGTTACCGCATATTGAGCAGCCTTTCGGGATCAAGCGGATCTGTGGGACCACTCGACGGTATCAGAGCAGGTCTGAGAAGTCTACTCAGCCGACTTGGTAGTTCTGGATTGCTGGGAGGACGAGGTGGATATGGCAGTCTGAGCGGTCTCCGCGGTCCCTATCTGAGATGGCTCAGCCGTGTCACTGGGCTCTCGCCATGGAAACTGCGCCGCCTTTACGGGAACTACAGAAGAAGCGGGATCAGGTGCTGTTTTCTGACATATCTGAGGCGAAATGGATACCTCGGTGGCTACTATGGGGGGATTTCCTTTTGGCGTTACTCAAGGAAGTGGAAGCCAGCCAGGAAGCGGTGGAAGTTACTTCTACTGGAGGCCACGGCCAAGTTACTACTACAGCTGGGGAACTCCCGGAGGTAGCTATGGTGGAAGCTCGAACGGTGGACTAACAGGCGGAAGTTACGGATGGTCTAGCTACCCGTCCAGAGGATGGTCTAGCTACCCTTCTGGAGGATGGTCTAGCTACCCGTTCTGGAGGATGGTCTAGCTACCCGTCCGGAGGATTGTCTAGCTACCCGTCCAGAGGAAGCTCTGGCAGCAGCAGCTCTTGGAGTTCAGGAAGCACTGGACAGCTCTTGGCCTCAGGATGGGCTGACACAAGTTAAATTGCTTTGAAAATAAAGTTGAGTGTTAGAACTCATACCGAACTGGAAAACTGCGTCATGAAAACAACGTGTCATGCCAGTCTGTGATTTGGCTATCACGAGTTCGTGTATGTAAATAAAATTTCACCAAGATATTTACGCAAAATGCTTGCATTTATTAAGCCATTGCAGCTTTGAGATGTAGAAAAAACGGACTCTTAAATTATTCTGGCTTAATAATATTCAACAAATTTTCTATGACTTTCGCCGTTGAATTGCCATCCATTTCATTACTTCGCAACAATTACTAGAGACCGCTTTTGCTATATCTCAACGCTGTGATGGTGTCTGCGCATGAAGAATTCCAATGCTCCCATTCACATAAGCACCCAACTAATCTAATTAAAAAGCTAATTATGGCAACTTTCTTATTAACTACCCCCCAATTTCAAATGCCATGTCCTTAAACGTCTTAATATGCCCCTGCCGCTACAGAAAAATAAATTTGAATGCCGCGAGCAAATCAACAAATTTCTTGAAACATACACACATATATATATATATATATATATATATATATATATATATATATATATATATATATATATATATGTGTGTGTGTGTGTGTGTGTGTGTGTGTGTGTGTGTGTGTGTGTGTAGAAAGAGAAAGAGAGAGAGTACCCCAGCGCTCTTAAAAATACGCCAACGCACTCAATCACGACGCGACCATAGCATTTGCCCGGTTGTGCTGTCTCGACAGGGCAGCGACGGTGGTGGAGGCTGTGCAATGAACACGTCTTTCTGTCAGCAAAGAAAGCGACAACTGCTGCGTCTACTGATCGCTGTCATGAACCGGCGTGAGGGAAGTATATTCGTGTCATTCGTATTATTGTAATTTTCGTGTTATTGTGACCGAACGTCACACCTGGCAGTATGAAGTGTCTGGTTTTCTTCAAAAGCATCTCAGCTCTCTTTCTCTTAATGACCCTTTTCTCATTGATTGTTCCAATCATGTGTAATATTTATATTCGGAAAAACTGAAGAAGTATATGGCATTTAGCATTGATGTTGAATTATTTTATTCCATTCCCCATGCGCAGTTGATGACGTGTGTGAAGGCTTGCATCAAAGATCAGAACGATGAAAGCATCTTTATAAACAGCTACGGTATCAGCACTGAAAGCTTTCTAGAGCTGCTTAGGTTTTATTTGTCCTCAACTTTGGTTGGATGGAACGATAAAGTGTATGTACAGCGATCGGGTATCTGCATTCACATGCAAATTTGCTTCGTTATACACGAAGCAAACTTGCATGTGTATTTTTGAATCAAAATTATTATGCCTAAGGGCAGACTTTCGAAAATAAAAAGAAAAATTCTTGACTTGGATGATTACTTGATTGTGTTAAAAATGGACAGTTTCACACACCGCATGATTAATATTGTGAAATGCTTCAAAGAAAGAGGACAAGGCCTGACTTTTACGTGTAAAGGCCCTGTGGAAGGGGTTATACAGTGTCTGGATTTGGCTCTGACGTTTAATGAGGACCACGTTTGCTAGGAGTTTTCCCCCAGGTGCAGGAAGCCCTTGCTCTGCTATTCTTCCAGTCATTCCGAATTTTAAAATCTGGCATCGCTATTAACTCCATTTTTTCCGCCATAACGAAGTCCTGTGTCCACAAATGGTCCTCCAGCCTTTTATCTCAATTTCAACGGCTGAAACATGCAGCCTTACCCCGCAATGTCATTGTTTCCGGAACATTAAAAGTTTTGAACTAAGTTAAAAATGTTCAAGCAGAACCACATAACGCAAAACCGGGAAATGGTAAGAGGCTAGCTGTGTTTACGTATATTCATGGTATTTCTCATCGTATAAAAAAGATTGCCGACAAGTTCAACGTTGATGTTTACTTTTCCGCCAAAAATAATATCAACAGCCTGTGTGTCAGAATTGATAAGTTGTCTTTGAGTGTGAGTATGTCGTCTAGCAGAACGTGCAAAATCAAGCACCGCATGCCGTTTGTCCATTCCAAAAACAGTGTCGTTTATTCCAGCCCGCTGTCATGGGGTAAGGTTTGTGTGCGGCAAACGGGGCACTGCCTCAACATTCGCCTGCGTGAGCGCCATAGCTCTGTAAAGAGTGCGCCGTTCTCCCATTTGTCTGCCCACTGTGCCGCCTGTGGTTGCACCCCAGAACTCTGCCTAACGACCACCGTTTATAGACACACGGATTCTCGCATAAGAGAGATAGCTGAAGCCTTCGCTATCTGCAAAAATGGTGATGCGTGCGTAAGCGCACCATCGATGGCGTTACTCGATTTCGAGTTGACGTATTTGGAGAAGACGTAATGATGTTACAAGTGTAGTCTTTTGTCATGTGGATAGGTTGCGTGCGAATGTTTTGTTCTTTCCTCTTCCCTTCCTTTTTCGGTTTCTCTTGAATAAAACAATCAGTTGTCAGTCAGCGCTCGCGTTGTCAAGTCTTTCTCTGTCCTAAGTCTTTTGCGCTGTTTCAGTATGAACGCAAACCAACTAGCCAGGATACAACGCACTGTAAAGAACAGACAAAGCGTAAAATCGGTGTAGAGAAAACTGGGAACCTACAAAAAGCAAATGCACGCAAAAGACGCGGATGCCATTGCTACTACGTATATAGATCATACTGCTATAGTGGCTGAAAAGTTATGCAGAGATCTGTGCAGCAGTCGGGACAACTAGGCTGATAATAGAAGTAGCAGTACAGACAAATTAGACATCCCACCAGTAATGACAGAGCCATTGAAGAAAGCCTTGGAAGGAATACAAAAGGCTCAATCACATGGTGAAGATGAGGTAACAGCAAATCTGTTAAAAGACGCTGGACAGATTGTTCTAGAAAAACTAACCACTCTGGCTCTTAGCCCATTAGGTCCCATCGTGACCATATGTTCACGCAAATCATGACGAAACCTTTCAATTTATGCAGGTTTAAATCACCCCGCCAGATCACGGCAATATTTCTTGTGATAGCATGTGGCAGACGTTTTCTTTGCTTATTGGAGAGCTACTAAAGCAAACGCGAAATAGTGGTCTTGCATTTTGGCGCGTCAGCATACAACGCCCTGAGGTTAAACATATTTCTTTGGAGTATTATTTTTTTGCGATAGCGTGACGCGCATGTCACAGTAAAGTACCTCACTACGCAATCTCCGGTGAAAATTCGAAGTAGATTAACCAAATTCTTGTTCGCGAACAAGCATGTTGTTTTACGTGTTGCCATATGGCCACGCTAGGCCTTTAGGCTCCGTATTTTCGTTAAGTTCGTTCCTTGCCCTTACGCTCCTGGTAGGTGATTCCCATAGGCGTGCGCAGGGCTCGGCTTCGAGGGGGGGGGGGGGGATTGGCGTGAACGAAGAATCGCTGCGGTGAAGATTCGTCGCAGCGTCCCCCCCTCCCTATTTTGTGAATATATGAGGCTGACTGCGCCCCCCCCCCCCTCTTATGTTACTAGGGGAGAGGCAGCCGCCGTCTCCTAGTCCCATAAGAACACACATATATACATGTGTGTTCTATCGAAATAAAATTCAGTTGATAGTCGGCGCTTGTCTTCGTGTATCTCGTCTTCGTCCTTGTGTCAGTGTGCGCTGTAAGCCATTACGGATCTGTGGGATCCGTCGGCAGATATGGAAAGTGAGTCGGACAGACTGAAAGAAGCCATGCTTCATCGTCGGAAAGAAACCAAGAGGAGGCCGCGAGCCGAGGAGACGGAGGAAGAACGAGCCGCATGCCTCGAGATCCGTAACCGTACAGAGAACCAAGCCAAGCAATAACATTAACCGTACCTCTCACTAGGCACACCAGCCCCAGGCATAACTGAGTTAAGCCACAGCCAATTTTCCCTCGAACAATTTTTCTCTTTCTCTGTTTTTCTCTCTGTGTATGTACTCCTTCTCTCATCTATCCTAGTTATTGCATCCCACGCCGGACGAATCCGCGCAGCGGGAGAGAGCGCACCGGGCGCACATGTTCGGGGGGTCCAAGTAGCAGATGAGAAAGAGGACAAAAAGAGCACGGGCCGGCCGAGTTACTGCGTTGCGCGCGCAAGAAGATTAGAGGCCAGTCATGATCATTATAATTTATGCAAACGCGTAAAGTCACAAGGAAAAGTATAACAGCTCTAAACTTTGAGGGTGTCGCGCTAAACACACACACACACACATACACACACACATACACTCATTGGCACAAACACATACACACGCACACACACACTCGCGCGCGGTCAGAGACACAGAGTAGACACGATCGGCACTGTTTTTCTTTTTTTTAGCATGCACCAGTTACCACCATAAACCATGAAATTCGACCATGAAGAAGCACGCCCAAAGCTAAGTTGTGCTATAAAAGCTACGCTGTAAAATAAAACACAGCCTGAGAAATACACCGACTCGAAGCCATATTGTAAAGAATTTTAACTGCCGCATTTTTATAGGCAGCGGCTGCATGTTAACATGTCCAAATACAAATTACAATGAAACCTTGGTGATACGATCACAGCTCATACGAATTTTGCGGTGATACGAAATTTTCTTTGGTCCCGGCGAAAGCCCTATGGCCTGTACTGTAATGTAGTACGGTTGTTGCGAACCGATTTTCACCGCTCGACGTTTGTTACGAACGTAGTCTAGCATCCAGGCACGAAAAGGTGCTGTCCGCACTGTCGCGGAAGACGCGCCAAGCACGTGCGAGCGTCGGAACGCAAGCGCGGGCACGCGCGCCACCCCTCCAAATCGTCAGGCTCACGGTGTAAGAAAAATACTTTTCTGGCGGTCAGAATGAACCCTCAGGGACGCGTGACGGCCTCCGAGATTGTGTGCGTGAACCTTTGAGTCTCTAATGTGCCTCCGTGTGCCTTCGCGTTCAGATTACAGATGGAATCGACGCCACGCTTCTTTTAAAGACGATAGTCTTTCTTGGGATACCTAAACGGAGAAATTTTGGTCTGTCTGTTTCTTTGTTTGTCGGCATGTCGCACGATTCAGCTAGCTGGCCAAAGTTTAACCCCCTGCCTTACGACCTCCAATCTTGACCGAGGGGCATGTGTTCATACGGGTGAGCGTGGGCAATTAAAAATCAAATATTACGCATACCTGAGGCACAACATCAATACCTTAGTACTATTCACAGTGTTCCTTTAAAACAAAATATATAGATACGTAAATATAAAGATCCTAGTGTTTATTACGCGGCGCTGAAAATGCGCCGCTGTGTACAAAAGAAGTCTCCGCCCAATGATTTAACTTCAACGCTGTGGTGCTGCCACCTGGCAGCAGCATAGTTCAACACAAGCCGATGTTCCCCGGTAGAGCTGTAGATGGCGTCCTCTTCTGTTTTATCAATGCCAGCCAGATGCGGCTGATTCATCGTAGAAGAGCGCTGTCTCAGGCAAGGCAAAACATATATGGCCGCTTGATGAAATACGACCCACTCTACAAGACATGATCAGAGAACGCAGAGAAAAGACCGACGACCAAATTTCAGCGGAGAAACGCCGGCGTCCGTCTAAGCGTGCCCGGGAAACGTCCGAAAAAAGTCACAGTTTCACCGCAAGGGTGAAGCAATGAATGCGATAGCAACAAATTGTAATGCTATACGAAGTGAGGCTGGCAGCCAAGTCTTTTGGATCCGGTCTCACGCAAGTCTAGAAAACACTTGTTTAAGAGAATTCTCTTCGCGTTGAGAGCGCAGCACGTAGAAGGGTACACCAGCCCCCCGCTGTCGGCCGCCGAGAAGGGGAGATAACGCGCGCGCCCGCGACGACCGGGGTCGTAAAATCGAAGGTCGCTCGAGGGACCCCCCACCCCCCCCTCGCGTCTTTTCACGCTCGCGAACGACGAGCGGGGCCGGTTGAACAGTTGGGGGGATCTTATCGCATGCGCCTCCGAGCGACGGAGATGCCGGCTCGTTTGATCGCCGCTTCAGCCGCGTTCACCGCTCCCGCTCGCCCGCTATTACCCGCTGGTAGAACGTACGATGCGCAGGGGGTTCTTATCAATTTGGACTTCATACGCGACATGACGGCGACGGCGACGGCAAAAACCCGTCGAGACTGTCCAAATAATTGCTATCGCAATAAAACGAGCCCAGCGGCTAGCCCAGCAATTAAATTGTGGTACTCATGCCGCTCATGCAGGGCAGTCGGCACAAGACTATCGTCTTTCGACGACATTTGCAGCGAAGCACGCAGATACGCGGCCAATTTTTTTTTGTTGTTTTCTTTTTTTGTAACACGTCGACGCGGGCTGCTGTCGTTGTACTGTGTTTACACGTGCCTGCCTCGTGCATCAGACCTAAAGGTGGACGAGGACCGAAAAAAGGCCAGGATGGTCTTGGAGAAGGAGTCAGGTGTCAACATGCGCGACTGTTCTTCCTGACGCTGCTGCGGCCCTGAAAACAATAAATGAAAATGTACACCAGCTTTCTTTTGTCGCATGCTAATTTTTCATCCTTTCTGGTGGTACTAATTTAGGACGATACGAATATTTGTGGTGGTCCCGTAAGATTCATATCACCGAGGTTTCACTGTATCTTAGTTGTAACTCCGGATTTTGCAGTAGCTTTGTGTTAAGCTTTTACAGCACTCAGGTGAAAGTAGGCAGTTCCCTTCTTAAAGTTCGGTATACCTTTTCCGGAAATTTACGTGCTTGAAAGCGATCCGGTGTCACCAACAATGGAGTTTTTAAGTGGAAAAACTAACTACCGAGAACGTAACTCCACCTGTGGTAAATTTTAGTCCATTTTTCCCAGCGCCGTACTGCTTGAAAATTCTGAACTTCAGGCATATATCTGACCTACTAACCTTGTGGTGGAGCTGGTTCACCCTAAAATATCTAATGCTACAGTTATATCCGGTCGAATGTAAATTCGTCTTCGGCCGCCTGCTTGACAAGTGATGCACGACCGTAGGTCGGCCCGAGTGAAGCTCTCTCTGAGTCACTCATGAAACATATTTTGTCCATAAGGCTCAGTCGGACTCACATTCACCAAAATGTTCCTTAACTGGACTCACTCAAACTCCGTCTCACTAAAAGTTTTTCTCAAACGGACTCATTTGGACTCAAACCCACCAATATATTCCTCATTCGGACTCAACCATACTCACAGCTCGATCTAAGTATCAGTGAGTCGGCTCGTCAGTCTGTTAGCGTATAATTAGCTTTTTCGACCTATGGTGTCAATGCTCTTTAACACCATTATCTCGCATAATCGGTGGTTTATTATGCGCCATTTTAATCTTGTACCTTCAAAGACGTGCTATCAGTGGTTGCAATCCTAGTAAGGACATCTTTATTGGAAAGAGATTACTTACGCGAGATAGTTTGATGACGAACCTTCCTGTAGAAATGCTTTCGGGGGGGAATGTGAAGGCACTTCGGTCCCTCCCTCCCTCTCAGTTAACTAACGCCTCTGATCAATTAAATACTGAGCTTGCGTATGAAGTCTAGTGCGTTGAAGTATGTGTGAGGAGACGTGAGAAACGGGGAACCGACATAAGGCTGAGAGTAATGCTGAAGTTGGATTGATTGGAGTCAGCACGACAAAGTATGTGAAGTTCTCGGGGGTCTGTGGTGTTTTCTAACATTTATCACTGTAACAAAACTTGACAGCTTAAGGCTACTTATTAGAAAATCGGACTGCTGCCGCCATCCCTGGCTGTGGGGGGGGGGGGGGGGGATGATTATTTTAGAAGGAAATGAAGAACTCCGCAACTCTCGCTGTCAAAGTAGGCCACCTCAACAGCGGTTCACATGGAGAGGGAATGGGATGGGAGATTATGGCCCCTATTCACAAAAGCTCCCTCGACTCGAAACTCCTCCTCAAGGGATCCTTGAAGACCGTTTGGTGTTGCGATTTCTGCAGCGCGAGAAGTCTCAAGGGATCTCTTGAGGTCGAGCTTAGAGTCAAGGAGCGTTTGTGAATACGGGCCTATAAGATACGTAGAGAAAAGTAAAGGGTGGGAGGACGGTTAGAGAAGATTGAGGACAGGGCTCCAATTCGTGAGCGATCTTCCGGAGAGGACATGGCCGGACGAGACAACCGTCAAGCGTGAAATCCACCGAGCATCTCCCTGGCGGGGTGCACGTCACATGCACACTCGCTTGCCGGTAAGTCCATCGAAACTATGTCCCCCTGCCTTCCGATTGTTCCCCCCGAGCATCATGCAGCATGTCCAACTTCCCGGGGTAACGTTGCTGTTGCGCCGTGTCAGAGGATGAAGGGAATCATCGGCGATTCCCACAAACCACAAAATATTTCGCGTGAGGGTATACAAACTATTCATAAAATTGGGAGAGAGACGATCTGCGGTCTCCATTCCCAGCATTTCACTCCTCGACGATAGCATTATGAAGCACAATTTGAGCACGACAATCTCTGCCGACGTTGACAACCAGCATTCAGATGAACATTATCACAAACCAGAGACCTCAAATGCAAAGCATATTTCCGAGAGCCACGGGCTCTTTGACCATGTTTACATATCTACCTATCTATCAAGCCACCTTCGTCTAGGCGCTCTCGAGGTCACTTTCTTAACTTGGCATATAAAGAAATTGGCATAGCAAGAGAACATGAATGAGAGGTTTAGAAATGAGTAACAATACATGCCTCATATACATGCTTAGGATTGTGCAGCGCTCACAAAGAGGATGAAGGGACAGAAGAAGCAATGCACAATAAACGCTCAACTAACACTGTGAAGACACGTTTCATTTCCGTGTTATACCGATTCCAATGACAGAGATCAGCCATGTTTCTTTTTTTTTTCGGTTTATTTCTTTATCTCTTTCTTTCTTTTTTTTCTGTTTTCATTTTCCTAGTGTGGGCGTTCATTAGACACATCCTCGTTCTTCATGCGTATTCATCATCATGTGTGTGCCTCTTCGTTTTAAATGCGAAGCATTTCTTAGCGAACTTCGGCGACTTTGAGCGTATCTATCTATCTATCTATCTATCTATCTAGCCGCCTACGACTTTGTGCTCTCCTGGCCGTATCGTTAATGGGATTTATACCAAATTTGGTATGGCATATCATAACTGTATTACGAACATAAATGACTGGACATATCATGAAAATCATGAATAACTTGTCATGAAAAGTATGATTTACATGCCACGCTCATGGCGCGCTCGCGGCCGTTTCGTTAGCTTGATATACACCAAATTTGGGATTGAGCGACGTGACTGTATGACGAACATAAATGACTTGTGGTAATATGAAAATCATGACCTGCATGTCATGTACAACATGATTTACATGCCACGCTCATGGCGAGCTGACGGCCGCTTCGCTAGCTTGATATACACCAAATTTGGTATTGCGTGACGTGAGTGTATGACGAACATAAATACCAAGTGGGCATATGGAAATCATGACATGTCATGTGCAGCATGACTTGCATGCCACGCTCATGGCACGCTCGCGGCCGTTTCGCTGGTTTGATATACACCAAATTTTGTATTGAGCGACGTGATCGTATGATGAGCATAAATGACAAGTGGTACTATGGAAATCATGACATGTCATGTGCAACATGACTTGCATGCTACGCTCATGACACTCTCGGGGCCGTTTCACTAGCTTGATATACACCAAATTTGGTATTGAACGACGTGACTGTATGACGAGCATAAATGACAAGAGGTAATATGGAAATCATGACATGTCATGTGCAACATGACTTGCATGCCACGCTCATGACACTCTCGGGGCCGTTTCACTAGCTTGATATACACCAAATTTGGTATTGAGTGACGTGACTGTATGACGAGCACAAATGACAGGTGGTAATATGGAAATCAGGAAATGTCATGTGCAACATGACTTGCATGCCACGCTGATGTCATTCTCGTGGCCGTTTCGCTAGCTTGATATACGTCAAATCTTTAAGGCATACGCCTTAATTGTCTCATGCTCACGTCCGCCCGTCCCTCCCTCCAGCCGTGCCCTGGCACGGTGCCAGTTGGGCGCCGGGGCGCGCAAACGGACGCCGGTCGCGTCGGAGTCTACAGTGCTCGCGCTTTGCTTACGTAGCGTGCTGTGCCCAGCGTCTCTAAATCATGCTAGGAGGGAGACGCGCGCATGACGTTCCATTCTGACCGACCCCGTCTCAGTGGGCACAGGCGCTGGAGGAACGCGCCTTGGAATTGACAAAGTGTCCTTCAATTTAAACGCTGGAACGCGGATGGCGTCTGCACAATGCGCAAAGCGCGAGAATACGAACGCATGCCAAACGGAGGCAGATTGGTGTCGCGTCTCGCTGCGATTCGAGTTAAAAAATTAAGCGAACATAAGTGGCAGGTGGTAACACGAAAATCTTGGCATGCATGTCATCTACAATGCCACGCTCATGGTGCGCTTGCGTCCAGTACGCTAGCTTGGTATACACCAAAATTTGTATTGCGCGACGTGACTGCACGACGAACACAAATGACAGGCCCTAAATGTAACTAATGACATGCATATCACGTACAACATGATTTGCTCCTTGCTGGCTGCTTCGCATTACATCGATTCCCACAGTGCGTGGGATCTGCCGGTTTTTTTTTTGTCGCTATTAATTTCAAACTTTTTTTCTTTCCCTCTGTATATATTTCCGTCTTATTTCCACTCTCTGTCTTTCGCTTTCTTCTCTTTCTATATTTCTCTCTTACTCTATTTCTCGCTTCCTCTTTGTATTTATGAATGTATCATCTCTCTTTCGTTGAGTCTCTCTCTTTCTGTCTTTCTTTCTCTTTCTTTTTTTCTACTGTTTTTTTTGTATTTCTCCCTTTCTCTTGAAGTATATGCTATGCTTTACTCTTTCCCCTCCTCCTCACTCCCACTTCTCTTTTTCACTACTTGTACTGTACAAGACCATGTTTTGCTGTGCTAGCGCGACTGTAAGCCGAGTGGTTACGATTTTCGCGTTCGGATAGTCGGTTCGAGGGTTCGAATGCCGTCTCACCGAGGAATATTTTACAATGCCTAAAGTTGCGCGACTAAGACACGGATTCAAGAAGAGAAACGATTAGACACAGGAAGTACAGACAACTTACCGATTGTAAGTGTGCGCTTCGTGTGTCTGATCGTGTCTCTTCCTGTGACCGTGTTTTAGTCGCGCCACTTTAGGCATACTAATGGCAAACCAACAGGTCCAAATCGCTACCCTAACGAATGTTTTCACCATGAATTTCTCGCTGTCTCTTACTCTCTCTCTCTGCAATTGTTCCCTCACCCATCCGAGTTATTGTTCTCTCACCCATGGGACGTCAGACTAATCGGCGCCGAGGAGGAACGTGTGCCGGACGGACATACTAGTCGGGGGAGCGAAGTAGCAGATGAAGAAGAGGACGAAGACAGTGCGCGCCGGTTGAGTCATTGCGTTGCACGTGCTAGAAAGGTGGATGCCATTCGTGTACATGATTGTTCCTGTGAACGTGTAACGGCATAACAAAAAGCAACTCAACTCCGCTGCAAAATAGAAAATTTGATGAGAACACACGCTTCATCGATTAACACAGATGTATGAATGGCAGGCTCGGCGTGTTGGTTTAGCATATTTGAAGTCAAAGGAGCGACGACGACAACGCACAGAGGGAAAGTACACACACACACAGAGTGCCTAGCGTCTGAACTTATCAAAGGTAGCATCGCCGACATGTGTTTGCGGAATGCTTTTAAGAAATCCTGCCCACACAGAGCAGCAGGTAGTTTCCTCAAGCAGGTTGACCGCCTAGAGGAGGCAGGCTACCCACAGTACATTGTGGTGTCCGTGGTAGAGAAGATGCTGAGGAAGTCGCGGAACGGCTAATTGAACGAAGGACTTCCTCAAGAAAATGTAAAGCTAGCCGTTATTCTGTATGTACGCCGCGTGGGCGCTCTGTATGTGTACCGTCCCTCTGTCCGTTTTCGTCGTCGTGCCTTACACTTCAAACATTAAAACAGAGAACGACGGAGCGTTCGTTACAGGGAGCAGCAGACGCAGCAAACATCCTTCGACGACCATCAGCAACCAACTAACCAAATGGCACAGATACTAAACACATGTAGAACACATGTATTACATCTATAGGCATGCAGAGAATTATCCATTAGGGGGGCGGAGGGGGGGGGGGATAAATTCTCACCGCAGCTCCCCCCCCTCCCCTCTCCGCCATCCGGCTGGACTATTCCGAAAAACCGCAAGGTTCGCAAGCTGAAAATGAAGCAATCTCGTGCTGGTCTGCCTTCAGCCCCCAGTTTTTTGAGAGTAAAGGTAAACTGTTCTTGGAATACAACATCAGGAGTCCCCTGCCGCCGCTATAGACAAGAATCTGCATTTCCATAATCCTGCACACGAAAGAATAAAGGGGCGGGTCTGTCCAAGTAAAGGGATGAGGCCTACTTGGCGATTCCTTTTACGATTACGGGGGCAGATTCCCCCTGCCTCAGTACGCGCCTGCGAATATATCAGCAGTAGTGAGATGCGGAGATGCTTCATTTAATAAAGACATAGTTCTAAAAATTAGTGATGAGTAGCGCACGTCCCGTACCGTGTTTGTCACCGTGTTTTTAGCGCTATGGATTTACTGAGTACACCGAACAACTAGCCCGCACTCTGTATTCTATGGTGGTCGTCTAACCGAAGTCGTCGTGTCGCTGCTTGTGTACAGCTTTTAAATGTGGAGCATTTCTTAGTGAAATTCGGCCACCTTGAGCGAATCTATCTATCTATCTATCTATCTATCTATCTATCTATCTATCTATCTATCTATCTATCTATCTATCTATCTATCTATCTATCTATCTATCTATCTATCTATCTATCTGGCCGCCTATGACTTTGCTCTCCTCGCCGTATCGTTAATGGGATTTATACCAAAATTGGTATGGCATAACATGAGAAACTGGTCATATTAAGAAAATAATGCATAACTTTTCATGAAAAGTATGATTTAGACGCCATGACCGTAGTGTTCCTAAGGCGGCTTTCTTAACTTCATATATCCAAAAAATTGGTAGGATGAGGCATTTCTGGATGACCAACATAAATGACACGTGGTCATGTGGAAACCATTACATGTCGTGTTCATCATGACCTTCATGTCACGCTCATGGCACGCTCGCGGCCGTTTCGCTAGCTTGATATACACCAAGTCTGGTATTGCGTGACGTGGCTGTATGACGAACATAAATGACAAGTGGTAATATGGAAATCATGAAATGTCATGTGCAACATGACTTGCACGCCACGCTCATGGCGCGCTTGCGGCCGTTTCGCTAACTTAATATACACCAAAATTGGTATTGCTGGACGCTACTGTATAACGAGCTTAAGTGACAGGTGGTAAGATAAAAATCTTGGCATGCATGTCATCTACATACCCATTTACATGCCACGCTCATGGTGCGCTTGCGTCCATTTTGCTAGCTTGATATACACCAAAATTGGTACTGCGCGACGTGACTGTATGACAAACATAAATAACAGGACCTAACATGTAAATCATGACATGCATATTATGTGGAGCGTGATTTCATCCTTGCTGGCTGCTTCGCATTAGGCTACATCGATTCGCATGGTGCATGGGATCTGCCAGTTTTTCTTTTTTTTTGTTTTTTGTGCATGGGTGGTTTCAGTCTTGAATATCTGCTTTTATAGCAACTTAATAAATAACGCGCACATAATGTGCTATTACATGGCTTAGAAACCGCAATCCAAGCTTTCCTAGAGGCCCGAAAGTATGCTCAACGAACGCTCGGTATGCTATGCTCATTGTCATGCAGTCCTTCTTGACTGTCGAGGCTGCGGGCGGCTGATTCCGGTTGCGACTTTGCGCCAGCCAAGGCCAGAATTGAACCCGCGACCTTCGGGTCAGTAGACGAACACCGTAACCACCGCACCAGAACAGCGGCGGAATTTACAAAAAGAAAAAAAAACCAGTCAGGGTTGTCCTCAAGCCAAACAATGCGGCTACAAGGCTCCTCGCTCATTCCTTTGCATGATATCGAGTTCCGTAATGTGCGGTTTCTCCTGGAAATATCTGCTGAACACAGCGAGAACTATGCTTCTCAAGCGCATTGGCCACTTAAACTAAATTGGGACGAGCGATGTATAGATCCATATACTTAAGGCCATCCATTTTGTCGCAGAAAATCAGACAATACAAGATAGAACAAGCCAGCTAGAGTGATTTATTAGTCTTATTCAGAGACCAACTTACTCGCTTTTTTAGGACGGACACGCGTTTTTTCAGCTGAGACAAAAGACAATGCTGTCATTCTGCATGGAAGTGCAAGTGTTCTAAGAGAGTCGCATTTCAGTCTCTTAACCACTCGAAACATGCAAGGCCGATGCCTATAGTAACGCTAAGTTAAGGGCCCACATTCCGTTTGTAACGCACTGCCAAAAGACAATCTTAGATTTCTTTATTTCTTTAGAAGTTACGACATCCGGATGCAGACAATGTCCCGAGAAAAGGCTGAAACAATCCCTTCCAAACGGTTTCCAAAATTGTTGGTGAAGTATGCGTGCAAAATCAGTATAAAACCGTGGATCATTGCTAACCAAGACAGACATGTGTGTAGCCAAGCAGTAGCATCATGAAGTCCACAAGCCTGGCTGCGCTTGTAGTCGGCCTTCTAAGTAAGTAAGGAGGCACTTCCAGTTGCAAGTAGTAGTCTAAGTTAGTGTGGGCGTTCATCAGACATATCCCAATTCTTCGTGCATGCTCATCATCGTGTGTGTGCCTCTTCTTCTTCGGTTGTGGGAACTCGGCTGAACTGTGATCTTTGCTCTTGGGTGTGGTCCCTTCGCCGTGTCTCCGGGACCTAACAAAGGTCGCGTCACAACATCTTTAGCTTACAATTTCCTGAGAACTCCAGGCATGGCATCAATTGATCAATCACTGCCGCGAACTTTTATACCGAAGTGAATTTAGCACTCATTAGTAGGGAAGAATGTAACGTGTTTTGAAAGACTACCGGATTAAAATACTGAGCAGAAACTTGAATTGAAAAAAATTGTGTGGCGATGCTGAATCATGCGCTAAATGCACCTGCACTACTGTGAAACCTGAGGAGTGGCGCAGCACGGGTGCCCAGCGATTCCCATTCGCAGTGTCCCCACTGCTCCGTTTACCAAACCATAGATGACGTAAAAAATGGTATGAAGCCACCATGATAAAAAAAGTGACGAGATAGACGCAAATACGAATGTGTGATAAAGAAGACCAAATGCGGAATAACATCACGTAAAGAAGCATCCACAGGCAGCCTATCAAAATCTTTCATTACGAACTTAATGCAAGGTGCAACACTGCAGGGCTGCGCTGGAACGCAAGCAGCGTCATCATCCCCATTTAACGCCCTCACGATTACTTCGTTTTATTTATTTATTCACTAACTCCTCTGGCCCCGTGACTTGCATGACGCGTGCTGCTATTACTATTACTGCTACAACGACGACGGCGACGACACAGGGTAGGCTAAACCAGCTTCGCTGTAAAAGCACTTTACCTTCGAATGTCGCTAAAGCCAGCGCTACAACTGGTCCTGAAGACAAGTAAGCTTCCCAAAACACTGCCTAGAGTGTCGTTCTCTGTTCAACAGTTTTCATTGCGTCAGTCTCTCTTCCTTTGAACTTGAGCCGTGAACAAATCCTTAGTGTCTGCAGACTAAGCGACTTGTGCCGTAGTTTTTTAACGTTCCCACGCTGCGTTAAAAATATAGGCATCCAGAAAAGCACGGTGTATTTGGATCCAAAAGGGGCATGTAGCAGCCACACCAACATATTGTCATGTGCCGCTTACCTAGAGGACGAAGAATAAAAGGACGGGTTGGTTCCTGTTTTCGCCATCTTGCTGGTTGTTACACCGACCAGTCCCGACCAGTCCGATTGTGTAAATATTGTAAATACACTCTTCTTCTATCATCTCCCCGAACAATACTGCCGCAACAAGCCAGCCCCACGCCGACATGTCTCACCCACGTAGTACATTTAGGATCCTGCCCACGAGTCCAAGCGGAGAGAGAAATCTTCCTGCTCCTTTTTTAATGCTTCGCCCATCGTGCGATAACAGCGGCATTTGTTACAACGAAGCTTCTTATGCCGAATTGCCGATCCGCTCGCTTGCCGTGTGTTCGAAGTCTAGTTTACTTAGGGTCCTCGGGATGGCGCTGCCGTGCGTACGAAAACGACGGAGGGAGCAGCGGCGGGAGTACAATCGTTGGCGGCGTGCCGATACTTCTACTAATGAAGTGACACAAACTACGGTCGCGGCCAAAGCGCCAAATTTGAAGAGTTCAATGGCATGTACGTGATTAACTAAAACGACTATCGATCACCATTGTGGCTCGGGCTGCAACGTTTGCGACGTACTGTGGCTTGGTAACAACCTCAGCAAGTTCGGCTGCGTGAGGGACGACGATAAGCGACCTCGTGCGCTGAACCTTCTTACACGAGTCTTCGATATGTGTAAACAGGCTATGATAAGCGGTGCGGCTCCGTATTCCGGTTCTGCTTGCGGTGCGGTTCCGCAAACGCTGTTCTTTGCCAGCTCGTCTTTCGAAGCTTAAGGCTGTGGAAAAAAGGCTAGTCTCGTCTCGTCTGCCTTAATGTACATTACACTGTTACTCACATGGCCAGTCCGTGATCAACTCTAAATAGAACTTACAGTGATATTATGCAGCTTCGCTCGTCAGCCTCCTCCACAGAGTGGAATGACCGCCTCTCTTTTTTTGAACTGCTTCGCACTGTGCAGCAGAGAGCTTGACAGCACACCAACACGTGCTATGATGGTAGAAGGGCACGCGATGCTTTGTTCACACACCCGTCAAATTCGCCCGATAACGGTATACATGACTAAAACACTCAGGACGCAGGCACTGACTTCCAACACACTTTCGTTAAGCGACGAGCAGCTAGCTCTTCACGCGTCACTTGAGTGTCAAAGAAATCAAATTCCTATTCGATTTACACTTCTGTGACCTCCACGCATTTGTCATATTTATTTATGCGTTTTCTCTCTCCTTGCTTTCTGCGATCGCCCACCGTAAAATTGGAATTTGCGCAATAAACCTCTGTTGGTTTACTGGCGGCACCGCTTCCCTTTGTCCTTTTATTTCTGTCCCGTTTCGGCGCTTTATATATAAACCTGAACATTCCTACACAAGGTCACGCTTCCTACTAATGGACGGTATATGACATACGGAAAACGGTTACATACACATAAACCTGTTTAGCCGCATAATTTTCTTTTCTAGCGCGAATATCGCGCTCTTTCCCATAATCGCCCAACCAAACAGGGCCACATTGTAGACGTTAAACTTACGGTATGAAGTAAAATCCGCAATAACGCTAAGACCTAGAAAACTGGTGAATTAATTGAATGTCTGTGTCTTGCATGTGTACCTTCTTACTTCGTCCCGTTTGTTTGCGCTGCCAAGTTTTCATAATGAATCTATACCAACTAGCCCGCCTATCAACTCTTCTGCAATTAATTGAATGCTGCATGCTTTGTAAACGCCGTTTTCAGGTCAGCAAGTCATCGCAGGCGGGTTCGGAGGCAGCTATTACAGCTTCGGAAATGGCTTCGGTGGGGGGATACGGCAGCGGATACGGCAGTGGTTTGGGCGGTGGATTTGGAAGTGGAAGTGGAGTGAGCCTTGTCGGAAGTGGCTTCGGAGGAGGTTACGGCAGCGGATTAGGCAGTGCATTTGCCAGCGGAAGTGGCCTGACCGGACTTGATGGAAACAGCGCTTTCTGGGGTAACAGCTACGGGAGCCCCTACACAGTTCCGAGGATATTTATTTATCCCGTCGTTTTGCCGAGCGGAAGTGGCAGCTTGTGGGGACCTAACGGTGGATGGTATGGAAACAGCCCTGTCGGGTACTTGAGGCCATGGATTTCACCATACAACGTATGGTTTTCAGGACCGTTTGGAGTTGGTCAACCAGGCACTGGACTGTGGGGACCACACAGAGTAAGCTCACCGGCAACATGGTTCACGTCGGGTAATATCGGTGGTCAAAGTCCTTCAGGCGGACTCTATAGATTACCTGTGCTTGGTGGAAATGGAGGCCTCAGCGGATTCGGTGCAAGCGACTACGATAGCACTTACGACGACAGCAGTTCCTTTGGTACCAGTAGTCCATCTAGCTGGAGTAGGCCAAGTGGTGGTTCACGCTTTGGCAGAAGTGGGAGCTACGGCAGCCTGGTTGGCGCCAGCGGCCGGCGAAGTGCATCCGGCGGCAGTTCCAGCCAGTTTGGTGATGCTGACGACACGTTTTACGTTTCCAGCCGTAGGCCAAGAGGAAGTGGTCGCTTCCGCCAGTTTCAGCAGCCTTCCCGGTTACAGGTGGGTCTGTCGGACAGCTCGGCGGTCTCAGCGGAGGTCTAAGTAGGTATACTCAGCCGCCTTGGTAGCTCTGGAATGCTGGGAGGAGGAAGTGGATCTGGCAGTCTCGGCGGTTTGGGCAGTCCCTATCTGAGATCGCTGAGCCGCGTCACTGGTCTCTCACCATGGAAATTGCGCCGCCTTTACAGGAGGTACCGAAGAAGCGGTATCAGGTGCAGTTTTCCCGCATACTTGAGGCGATATGGATACCTTGGTGGCAGCTACGGAGGATTTCCGTACGGCGGTACACAGGGCACCGGAGGCCAGCAAGGAAATGGTGGAACTTTCTTTTTCTGGAGATCACAGCCAACGTACTACAACTGGGAGACACCTCTGGGAAGCTCCGGGTTTCCACAAGGAGATAGCTATGGTGGAAGCTCCTACGGTGTACTCGATGGATTGACAAGCGGTGGTTACGGAGGCTCCAGCAGCACACTAGGAGGAAGCTCTAGCGGTAGCAGGTCTTGGAGTTCAGGAAGAGCTGGAAGATCGTCGCAGCCACA